>PVKE010000202.1:0-54099 GCA_004027555.1 Craseonycteris thonglongyai
GACTTTTTTTGATTTTTGTTGTGCTCTTTCTACATTACTATACTGTACTAATGTGTATTGTAATTTGTTTCATATTTTTTGTGCTTCAAAAACCGAAAAAAAAGGTCAGAACGGATTAACCGGATTTACATTGAACCCTATGGGAAACTGTGCCTCGGTTCACGACCAATTCGGTTCGCGACCAGAGTCAGTTCACGAAATTCATGAACCGAGGTACCACTGTATTTACACTTCTAATAAACCACTCTTTTGCTCCTATCTTTCCGTGTCTCGCTCAATTCATTGCTCCGGTCACCAAGAACCTGGGTACCGCCCGGAGGAGAGTCTGGGCTCTGCTAACGGGAGGGCGGGGGGCGCGTCAGCTGCCCAGCTGTCAGACATGCGGCCACGAGAAACGCGAACCGCGCCGCCGAGGCCTTGCGGCCCCGCTTGGACGCCGTAGTCCGGGACGTACCAAAGCGGCGCGCTGGAGGGGGGGTGCCGCCTGCTCCCACCGCGGCCACGCGGATCCCGAGGTCGATTCGTGCGGAGCGAGAGCTTCGCGGCAGAAAGCGGCTGCTGTTGGCGCGGGGGCTGCGGGGGCGCGGCCGAGGGGCGTGGTCGGAAAGGGGCGGGACATGATGGGGCGGGGTCGGCCTTCCCCGCGCGGTGGGTGGTCCCGGGGCGGGGTCAGCTCCTGGTTCAGAAGCACCTCCGGAAGCGAAGAGCGCGGTCGCTCTCCGTGCCGCCGCCATGATCATCCCCGTGCGCTGCTTCACGTGCGGCAAGATCGTCGGCAACAAGTGGGAGGCCTACCTGGGGCTGCTGCAAGCCGAGTACACCGAGGGGTGAGGCGCCGGGCCGCCCTGCGGGACAGGCCGGGGGCCCGGGGGGCCGGGGCCGAGCCTGCGGGGCGGGCGTCCGACTGCAGCGGATTCTGCAGGGTGCCCGCCAGCCCTGCCCTCGGAGCCCTGCGCTCTGCCTTTTGAGGAGGGGAGTCTGGCATCATGCTGGTGTTGGGGGGCTTCTGGGTCTCCCCCGTCCGGCCTCCGTGCCTCTCCACTCCCCTTATCCCTCCTCCGGTCCGCCTACGGGCCCGCCTGTCTTCTGAGGACGTGGGGCAGCGTTCTGTCCCCGTCGCTGTCGTTATGAGGCTGCTGCGCGCCCCTTTGCTGTGCTTGCCCCTTGGCACTGCTGTTCCTCGGGCCTCTTTCCGAGCTGCCATCTCTGCACATGGGGGCCCACCGTGTGAGAATTTCCTGGAGGTCTCCAGTGATCGAGCTTGGTCCCAGGGACATGGGGGGGTCTGATTGGCTTGGGAATGGGAGCGACGGCTCCTGATTGGCTTGGGGAATGGGAGAGGCGGTGCCCTAGAAAGACGTCTTCCTCCCTGACTTGGGAGCAGAGCTTAGAAAGGATCCCAGGGTCCCTGTGTGAGGCCGCCATCCATCGGGGCCTCATGGGGGACCATCCCGACCGCAGCCCGCTCTGCCCTGCCCACAGGGATGCCCTGGATGCCCTGGGACTGAAGCGATACTGCTGCCGCCGCATGCTGCTGGCCCACGTGGACCTGATCGAGAAGCTGCTCAATTACACGCCCCTGGAGAAGTGACCGAACGTCCACAGCATCAGTGTCCTGCCCAGAGCCGGTGCCACCGAGGTGTGGGTAGCGAGAAGCCATGCCGGCCCACAGCTGCCTGGGCATTGGCCTCCTGCTCTGGGAGGAACCATCCAGTAAAAGTCTTTGCAGAACCTCATGGAGGTCCTGACTGGTCTGGTTTTGTGGGGCTCCCTGCCGCCCTGTACCTGTGTCCTGCCTCACGGCTGAGGCCGCTGGGGGGTGAATGCAGCCCCATGGCACCGCTCAGCCTGGAAGGGGTGCCCTCTGTCCAGCCATAGGCTGCCAAGCACTGGGGAGCACTGGCACCCCCACATTCTGGGTGCTGCTGAGGTCAGCACAGAGGTCCCCACATCCTTTCTTCCCAGGATCTAAACAACCAGGTTTCCTGGGCCCTGACTGGAATTCCCACTCTGGTCATGGCTGTCCATCCCTAGGGTCCTGCTCCCAGAAGCTTCCCAGGCTCCACCCATGCCTAGGAGGCCCCTCCCCTTGGCCACATTTCCACAGAGGGAAGGGTCTCCCCAACCAGCCCTGAGACCCCCATAGCCCCTGTGCTGTCGGTCGGACAGGCAGGCTGAGCTCCCAGGACCTCAGGCATTCATTAGCGTTTAATCCTGTGGGCCAACCAGGAGCCAGGGCCTGACCTGTTCCAGCTCCCGGATTCAGCTGGAACCTGTCACCTGTGGGGGTCAGGTGGGCCCTGGTGTTATCCAGTGGGAAGCAGGAGCTAGGAGGGAGGGGGGCATTCCCTAGGTACCTTCAGGGCCGGCCCGCTGCCCAGACATCTGAAATCGGGTCCTCCAAATGCAGGTTTAGAAGCTGGTTGGTGGGAAGATGGCATCTGCCCAGGCCCTGGGGACAGTAGCTGGGTGGTCCCGAGGGCAGAGGGGCACAGTGGCTTGGGCCCCATGGTCCACACACACCCTGCCAGACCCCCCCAGCCTCGAGACCATCTTCCCATCCAAGAACATGAGGTTCTCGGCCTGTGTGAGGCTGTCCCTGCCTTCGGCCTGATTCCTGTCAGTCAGCTCACATCCGGCTGCCCTGGCCCCCCCAAGATGTGCCCTGCTGGGCATGAGGGCCCCGAGGACCAGAACTGCCCCTGTCCCTATCGCATGAGTTTGCACAACTGTTACACACACGTTTATTAAGCACCTGTTACACGGCAGGAGCGGTCGAGGCATTTGTAATACAGCAGTGAGTAGAACCACAGAACCCCTGCCCCCAGGGAGAAGACACAAGTGGACACTGTGGCCTTTTAGGTGACGGTGAGATCAGTGGATGGCAGGGCAGGGCCTCAGCAGGGAGGGTGGCCAGGAGCCAGGGCTGTCAGCAGGGGCATGGGACCCAGGGAGGGACGGCCTGGCTTTCCCCAGGGGACTGGGTGGCAGTCCCGTGATTTCCTCACCCACCGCTACTGGGCATCCCCTGCTACTCCCAGGCCTGCCTGGGACCATTGAGTGGGGTGTATCCAGGAGGTTGGAAGCACCCTAGGGTGCGCCCAGCCCACTTCTGCCCAAACCAGCCTAACTAAGCAAAGGCACGGGGGTTACCTCAGGACCCCCCTCCAAGGAGAGGGCCCGTGGGAGAGGAGCGCTTCATTGATTGTCGGGACCAAATCCCCCCACACCACCCTCTTAGATCAGGAGCCCGAGAGCCCCACCCACACAGGCAGAAGCACCGCCCCTTTCCCCACTGCAGGGAGACCCTGCCTTGGGCGTCAGGACTTTGGTGTGCAGCAAAAAGGCACTCAAGGTTCCCTCTGGGGGTGCAGGTCCCCGGCGGGTATGGTGATGGCACGGTAAGGGGGGCACAGGCACGAGCACACAATCCCCACGACCAAGGTTGGAGAGGCACCCTAGGACCCCCCAGCTCGGGTGGTCAGTAGAGTTAGCTCAGTAGTCACACAGTGAGAAGCGCGCAGGCGCACAAGGGCCAGCCCTGGGCGGGGTCCGCGGTGGGGCCCCTGGGCGGGGTCAGTAGTGCTCCAGCTTCAGGCTCTTGTACAGGCAGCACGTGAAGATCATGCCGAACACCTGTGGCGCACATGGTGTGAGGGTGCCACGGCCGCCAGCCACCTTGCGTCCCCTGCCCCCACCAGGGACCGCCCCGGCCCACGGCCCCTACCTGCACGCAGGCGATGCCCAGGCCCACGGCCCCGATGACCCTCAGATGCTCCTGGATGAAGGTCTCCAGCTTTGTGATGCAGCCGCCCTGGCGGGGTGGGGGTGGGGGTGGAGGTGCTAAAGGCAGGCAAATCCACAGCCCCAGGAACCCTCTGGGGCGTGGCCACAACGGCCCCTCCTACAACAGGGCGTGGCCATACAGGCCCCTCCCATCGATGGGGCGGGGGAGCGAGGCCCCGCCCGCCCACGCGCAGAGGCAGCAGGCCCCGCCCACCCACGGGGCGGAGGGAGGGCATGCCCCGCCCACCTACCTCCACCTTGTAGATGTTGGAGGCGTGGTCCCTCTTCCCGCAGTCGGTCACCATAGTCTTGCAGCAGCTGTCGGGGACCACGCGGCCGCCCGCCTCCCCGGAGCGGATCCACGCACTGTCTTGCCAGTCGTGGGAGTTGTTGCTGCCACAGCAGTGGAACTGCAGGGGGATCCCAGGCCGGCTGAGTCCCACCCCGCCCACCCCGGCTAGTAGGGGGCTTCCGGGAAGGCCCCCTCCCTGAGTCACCCGCCCACCTCCTGCTGCAGTTGGTCCACGGCACTGGTCACGCCCTCATGGCCCGGCTGGTGGTACCGCTTGGTCATGGTGTCCTTCAGGTTCTCCTTGAGCTCAGCGTTCAGCTGGGGGCGAGGTGGGGAGTTTCAGCCGCAAAGCTAGGACCTCCGAAGGGGGCTGTGGCAGGATGGGGGCCCCCGGGCCGGTGGGGGTCACCCAGGCGGCCTTGGGGACTGGCAAGGGGAGAGCTCCAGACCCTGTGACCACCTGCCTCCCGCACGAGCCCCGTAGTGGACCGCGTGGGTGCTGCAGGCAGGCGGACCTGCAAGTCCACTACCCTCCGGACCCCGCCCCACTGCCAGGGCCCGGTCGCTCAGGGGTCAGCTCCGGAGCTTGGGGAGGGTCAGATGCACGCGAGCACGTCCCTGCACGTGCATGCGTGCGCGTATCCGTGCCACCCGGCTCCTCACCTGCTGGTAGTAGACATAGGCAAGGGTGCCGGCGATGATCTCCAGCAGAAAGATGATGAGGAGCAAAATGAAGTACTGGGGGCAAGGGTGGGGGCCCAGTGAGGCAGGCGGGACAAGCACAACAGAGCAGGAGCGGAGTCCCCACCCTCAGCCCCCACGTGGCCACAGAGCAGGTGGGGCTGGGGTCTGCCACGCCCCCCCAGTGCCCTCTCCCGGAGCTGGTATCACACCCCGGCTGGGCTCTGGGGACTCGCGGGAGGGCTGGGCGGGCAGGAAGGGACACCCCGCAGAAGCCATTCCGCCATGCCACATGGGACGCCCCCCATCAATCCCTTCTTCCCTGGGCAGCCTGGTGGGGGAGCCCCCAGCCCCCACTCCCTGCTGACCAGGCGGAGCAGGTTCCGCCGCTCCTTGAAGGTGGCACAACAGCCCAGGACACCGGTCACCATGACAACAACACCAGCCACCACCAGGATGTAGGCAGTGGCCAGGTAGATGCCCGAGGCCAGCAGGCTGATGTAGTCGCTCTTCAGGGCCAACGTCCAGATGCCCACGGCCATGACCGCCAGCCCGGCCAGCTGTGGGCAGTACACACGGTCAGTCTCAGGCCAGGGCTCCTCCTCTTGAGGACCAGGGACGGGAAGAAGGTGACGGACGGACAGGTCAGGGGAAGGCAGTGCCCATCCTCACCCAGAAGCAGCAATTGAAGGTGAAAAGCAGGTACTTGAGGCAGACGGTCCCACATGTTGACTTCTTCTCATTGAACTCGCCCATCCTGGGGGGGCAGGGGTAGGTCAGACAGCCCACGCCGCCAGGACCTGACTGGGAGGGCAGCCGCACACCCATGGGGACAAACGGAGGGGACAGGCCACTGCTGGCCCTGGAGGGAGGCCCTAGGGGCATGGCCACAGGAATCGGGACACTACCAGAGGGGACAGCTCAGAGCCCCCACCCCCATGCTGCCCCGGAAGGCGGGAGGGCCTGGCTGCCCTGGCACAGGGGACATGAAGGACCCCCGGCCATCGCCAGCTGACTCACCCCACTGGCAACCAGGGTGGGAAGCCCCAGCAGGCACCTGGGGGGTGAGCTCATGCAGGCCCCGCCTGCCTCCCCCTCCGCAGCCCCAGCATTCCCCAGGCCCCACGTCACCGGCTGGCAGAACCTACAGGAGGCGGGGCGGGGGGTTCTGCAGGGGAGGAGGCCACTCAGAGGCAGGCTGATGCGATCTGCCCCCTACCCGCCATGGGACCTATGGGAAGCCCACGGGCTCGTGATAAAGGGCAGGCCTTCCTTCATCTGGCAGATAATGGGGGGCGGGGGGCACCAGGCAGGGTGGGGCGAGGCAGACGGCAGCTGAGTGCCCAGAGCCACACTTTCTAGACAGCGGTGCCCCGCCCAGCACTCACCTGGCTGGCAGGAACCGCTTTTCTGTAAGACAGGTGGACAGACGTTCCCAGGAGGGTCCGCTAGAGGGGCAGGGACAGGTCACAGATATGCAGGATGCGGCCACCCCTCCCTGGGGCTGTCCCCGTGCACACAGCTGGGCTTCCACAGCAAGCAACGTCACTCACTCCCGGTGGCTGGGAGGCGGCCAGGCCCGGGCTAGATATTTTGGTTTGGGCCAGGGAGGGGCAGGGCAGAGGGCATTTATGGACAGCCTGAAGCCACCCCGCCCTGGGCCTTAGCGCCAGCCCCGCCACTGACCCTTCCCCCTCCAAGCAGCAGCCTGGGAGGAAAATAAAGCTACCACGGAGCTAAGGGGCTTGCACGCCCCGCAGACGGGTCCCTGGGCCTGCTCTGAGGTCTCAGGCCTTCTGGGGAGATTAGCTCCGGACACATCCAGCCCCAGAACCCGCGCGCGGAGGAGGATCTCCCCCCATTTCTTTCCGGGAGTTCCCGACGACGTGAACCCCCCCAGGGAAGGCGCCGGCCAGGAATAGCTCCTGCGGCCGGGGACAGAGCTGCCCCGCCCCCAGCTCCTGCAGCACAACCCGGCCCTTGGCCGCCCGCGCCCCAAGGCGGGAACCCGGGACTCCGCTCCCGCCAGGCCCGGTGAGGAATCCCGCGTCACCGCGATAAGGTCACCTCCGCCGCCGCCCCCCGGCCCGGGCGCACCCAGGTGGTGGGCGGGCCTGCGGGCTGGAGGAAGAGGACCCGCGTCCAGGGACAATGAGTGCGATGCGCAGGTGGGGCCCGTGGTCCGAAGGGACCGCCAGGCCCGTCCGAAAGCCCGGGACGCGTCCCGCCCTCTGCCCGCCTCGCTTCCCGGCGCCCGCCTCCCTCCGGAAGGAGGCCTCCCGGGCCTGCGGCGGCTGGGCCTCCGGGTCCAGGCCGATGCAGGGCCTCGGGGCACTCGGTCCCTGCTGGCCAGCCAAGCCAGGTGGCGCACTCACGGGCCACGCGTCCGAGTCGCGCGGGGGCGGAGGCGGCGGCACCAGCAGCAGCTCCGAGCCCCGAGAATGCACTGCCCTCCGGGATCCTGCAAGGGAAACGCACGGCTCCGCCCACCGTAGGCCCCGCCCCGCAACAGGCCACGCCTCTGCCCTCAGGCCACGCCCACAGGGCAGGTCTCCATCCGGACTGACTAACCCTGGTCGCAGGCCCCGCCCACAGAGGCAGGCCCCGCCCACAGAGGCAGGGCTGAACTTGCGCTCTGCGCGGGCGGACACCAGCCGGTGCAGGTGCTGAGGGTCCCCGCCCGGACTGTGGAGGCCGGGCAAGCTGCAGCGCGGGGACGCCCACAGCCCAGCCAGGGCCCACGCCCTCGGGAGACGGAGGAGCAGGGCCAGGGGCGCGGGGGATGGAGGAGGTGCCTACCCCGGCCCATACTCTGGACTGTGTCCAATACGCGGCCCCCAGGCCCCAAATCCCCTCTTCTCTCCTCCCATCCGGGGGCCTCCCCGAGGCTGCAGGGGTCAGCAGAACGGATGCTGGCCTGGCTGGGAGGCCTGCGCGCCCCGCCCGCGGCTGGGCCGGCGAGTTCCCAGCTCCCCAGGCAGGGCCCACACAGGAGGCTCCATGCAGGGCTGGACCGCCCGACTACGGTGGCTCACCCAGGGCGGTGTGAAGACTGGCATGGGAGGGGGTGGCCTACCGAGGCTGGAGGGCGCGGGGAACCCTGCCTGTGCTCTCTGGTGAGACCCTGGACCTCAGTCTCCGTGTCCCTACGTGGGGGCCCTCCGGGCTTCAAGCTCTGGTGGGTGGTGTGGACTTGGGTTCTGACCAGAGACATACACACAGGGACCCACAGCCCAGCCACGCCTGTGCCCTGGACACCTCCCCACACACAGGACGCCCAGGATGTCGCGAGACAGTCAGTGGACTTTATTTGGAGAAGTTTTGTTCTGGTGGACAGAGATGGGTTTGACGGAATGGGGACAGACGGAGGACTGGGGGGAGGGGCATAGGACACCCACCCCCAGGTTAGTCCCTCAGGACTGCAAGTCAGGCAGGCTGGGCAGCCTGCAGGAACCCACACCCTGGATGGGCAGCCCCAGCCATGATGAGGAGTCTTCAAGGGGCCAGTTCTTCCAGGTAATGCCCAGTGAGTCCCATGGAGCTGGTCAGCGGGCACTGGGAAGGTGGCCCGAGCCCCGTCTCGGGGGGCGCACCCAGTTACAGCAGCAGCAACAGCAACAGGTGGGGCATGGCGGACGGGCGGCGGCCAGAGCTTTCCTGTGGCCACTGCCCAGCCTCCTGGCCTCGAAGGCGTCCCTCTCGTCTCTTAGCCGCATGTTCAGCTCCCTAGGGAAGGGGTGTCCAGGGGCTCTGGGAGGTCTCAGGGGGCAGCATTCTAAGGCGGGACTGTGGGTTCTGACTCCCTCACACAGAAGAGAAGGGTGTGGCTGGGCTGCAGCATGAGGGATGGAAGGCAGACACGAGGGAGGACTTCCTAGCAGTGGGCTGGGCAGTGGTCAGGAATGTGTGGGAGGAGTCCCCCCCCCCGGGGCGGCGCTGAGTCCCCTCCCCCGGCGTGGCCTGAACCTGACCTAACCTGAGGAGCTCCAGCTGCCGCAGGAGGCTGAGTTTCTCTTTCTGCATGTTCCTAGAGATGACCACCACGTCCCTGCAGGCAGGAGCTGGTGACGTTCGGGCAGGGAGGCCCCTGGGGCGCCCCACGCAGACCCTGAGGGTGGGGCTGGGACTCCAGAGGCGGACGAAAGTGGCCCCCCGGCCTGAACAGAGCCCCTAGGGCGACCCTCGCCCCACCACACCCACCGGTCCCACCTCTTCCCTGGGATGCACCCCGGAGGGCCCGCCCCAGCGCCACCCGCCGGGCACCTTTGGGTTTGCTCCTGGCGGCCTTGCGCGTCGCCCTCCAGTCTGCGGAGCTGCTCCTGCGCTCCCTCCACCTGCGTTCGCAGGGCCTCGTTGGCCAGCCACAGCTGGGCGTTCTGCGCCTGCGCCTCCAGCTGCTCCGCGGCCCGGGCCTGCAGCTGCCGTTCCAGCTGGGAGGGGGGCAGAAGCGAGGCTGCAGGGGACGCCCCCTCCTCCCCACAGTGCTGCTTTGCCCGTGACTTCCCACAGTTCCGTAGCTGGGGACACTGAGGCGCAGGGGACCTCGTGTATATCAGGAAGGTGCATGGTGACAGTGGGCAGGAGAGCGAGCCAGGCGGCTCTGCACCGTCCCCCGCAGGTTGGGCCGGCGGCCGCTCACCTCCCGCCGCCGCAGGTCCGCGCGTTCCAGCTCCTGCTCGCGATTCTGCAACTCCAGCTCCAGGTGACCTCTCCACTCCTCCCTGGGGAGGTCCTGGAACGCACGGCGGGCACCTGAGCCTCCGTGCCTCGCAGAGGGGCAGGGGCCGGGGGCGGGACCAACGCTGATAAGGCGGGGCCAGGGCGATAACGCGATGGGGATTGGGCCGGGAGGGGGCGGGACCAACGCTGGGAAGGCGGGGCCAGGACGACAACGCGATGGGGATTGGGCGGGGCGGGGCGGGGCGGGCCCGGCCGGGCCCACCTGACTCCGTAGACGCCGGCGCTGCTCGTGGAGCTGCTGCTCGGTCTCCTCGTAGAGACACCGCACCTCCCTCTCATGCTCGCTCTCCCGCCTTCAGGGGCCCGGGGGGCGGGGAGACAGCTGCTTAGAACCTGCCAGCACCTCGGCCCCCAGCCCCGCCCTGGTCCCCAGCGCGCACCGCCGCAGCGCCTGCTCCAGGCTGTCCCGCTCTCTGGCCGCCTCCTGCAGGCAGGCCGATGCCCGCATCAGCACCTCCTCGAAAGAGCCCAGCAGCTCGGGCCGCTCGCGCTGCAGGCGGGTCCAGAGCGTCCGCACCGCCCGCTGCCTGGAGGGGCGACAGGGGCTGGAGCGCTCGCGGGGCTCCCCCACCCTCCCCCCCCGAGGTGACCCCTGCAAGGGGACAAGCCGGGCGCGTTTGTCGCAAGCAGGGAATGCCTCTCCCGGGTGCTTTCGCCTCTGCCTGGGGTCTGTGCGTCTGCGCGGCTGGCATGGCAGCCAGGGGTCGTGGACCCGCAGCGCCCGGGCGCACGAGGCCACGTGCCGGGCACCGCCCCTCCTGACTGCGGCCTCTAAATGCAAATTCTGCGGGAAATCACGCCCGGCCCCTCTCAGGTAGTCGCAGCTGAGACGGAACTGCTGGGGACCCTGGTCAGGAGCCAACACGCAGGCGACAAGGACAGACAGCAGAGCAGCGGGGGACTGGGAGAGGGGCTCGCGCGGACTCACTCGCCCAGGGCCCGGGCCACCCCCAGCTGCTCCAGCACAGCCAACAATCTCTCTTCCTCTTCCTCCTCCTCCAGGGAGACTCCCATGCCTGGTACCTCGGACCAGCCGGACTCAAAAGTTTCCTCGGAGGGCCAGGAGGGCGGTGCGCCCTGGGCCGACTCCACCCCCACGAACTTCCCTGTGGGGACGGCGGGAGAGATGATCAAGGCTGTGAGCTACCACCCGGCTCAGCCTCCACTCGCCCCCTCCCCCCACCCCCCCACCCCCACATATCCTGCCCTTTCTCTGAGCCCAGTTTCCTGTTTTTCTTCCTTATTCTGGTTTGGTTCTAGGCCTGGGAATGGGAGGTGACCGTTGGCTCCCTGCCCCACCTGGGTTTGGCGTGGGAGTGGGGGTGGGGGAGCAAAAGGGCCAACTCCCCACACAGGCCACGCAGAGAGGTTTCCCGTGGCGCCTTCCAGTGGCAGCTGTGTGTACAGACACCCTTACGTGCTGGAGGGGCACAGGCTGCGCTGGGGGCCCCAGTGCCAGCAGAGGGTCACTGGGGTGCGGGGGACAAAGGACCCGCTCACCCAGGCCAAGGCAGAACTCTCGGGCCGTGAGGAAGCCCGTGCGGGCCTGGTCCAGGCTTTCGAACACAGCTTCCAGTTGTTCTGTGGTGAGGGGCAGGTCACCCTGCAGGCCCTGGCCAGATAAGGACACGGGGGTTCAGCCGCCGCCGAGGGGGGCCCCGGGCTGGGGCGGCCCCTGGGGACTGCGGACTCACCTGCAGGTCGTGCCGGGTGATGAACCCCTTGGCCTCCTTGTCACACAACAAAAACAGCTCCTGGGCCTGGGCCAGCATGGCTGCCCGTGACCCCAAGGAGCCCCCCGGGTCCTCGCCCGCCTCCTGCCGGGCCTCTCCAGCCCTGGGCTTGCCAGGGCTGGCCATGAACGCGGGGTCTCGGCCGTTGGGCGCTGTGAAGCCAAGGAGGAGGCAGGGCCTGAGCGGAAGCCCAGACCAGAGGGGACCCAGGAGGACAGGGAAAGAGGGTGAGGTACCAGGGTGGCTGAGAGCTCAGGTGGAGCCGTGAGGGGCCTCCCTGTACTCGGTGGGGAGGTGGTCTAAGGCACGGCACAGATCCGAAGATGAGGGGCAGCTCCGGCCTGGTCCCCTGGAGGGGGGCGTGCAGGCTCAGGGAGCTAGAGGCTGCCAGCCCAGGCGGGGGACTCAGGTGGGGTCTGGCAGGGGAGAGGGGTGGTCTGGCAGGGGAGAGGGGCAGTCTGGGTTGGCGAGCCACAGAAGATTTTAGGATGGACAGTGAGGCGGGGGGTCTGGCAGCTGAGGGCAGAGAGCTAGGGTGAGGCGGTGGTCAGTGGCGGAGCAGAGGGACGGTCCTGGAGTCGGGGTAATGGGAGACGGGGCTGACCAGCCTGGGTGAGTGGGAGCACTCAGCCCCTGAGTCCGGGCCGTGGCGACCCCGCCCCTCCAGCCAGCTGGCAGGCGGGGTAAGCTCCTCCCTCCCAGTCCGGGCCCCTCCCACCGGGCGCCCGGCCTCTGGGGTGCAGGTGCAGGTGCAGGTGCCCGCCCGGGACAGGTGTCAGGAACACCACACATTCTAGGCTCAGCAAACCCTCCCCCCACCCCCCAGCACCGGGCCTTCCCCTCCCCCAGGCCCCGGAACCTGGGCGGGGCGCCCCGCCCCCAGTCGGAGACACCTGACGTTCCCACAGCAGCCTGGACCCGGATCTCGCAAAGCCGGTGCCCACGGCGGCGACCCTCCCACACCCGGGCCTGTCTGGGGTCCCCCACAACCCCAGTTCGGGGCCACGATCACCACCCCACTCGTTTTCCTGGGGGGCGCGCTCTCCCAAGGTGGCAGGGGCTGGGGAAGGGCGAGAGGAGGGGACACGGGGCCAGAGACATCTATGTACCCGCCCCGCGCCGTCGCCCGGCCCGGACGGTGCAGTCACTACCCCACGGGCGGCTCCCGGGGACCAGGAGCCCACGAGCCGGAAGTGGCGCCACGGCCCTGGAGCCGCCCGCGGGCTGAGCCCCCGTCCCTGACTGCGGCGCGCGCGCTCCTTGCAGCATTCGGGAGGGACCCGCACGGCGCCTACCTGCCCGCTGCGCCGCCGTCCGGCCCCGCGCCCGCTGCTCCACCCGGAAAGGCCGCGGCGGCGGCTGCGGCGGGCGGGGGGCACGAGCCTGGAGCGCGGTGGCTACCGCTCTGCGAGCACCGAGCACCGAGACCCCGGCGTGGGCCGGCCCCGGGCGGGGCCCCGCCACTGCTGGGGCCGGTGTCTCCGCCTCTCGGTGCAGCCCGGACGGACCGGCTCTGGCCCCACACCCCGGAGATAAGCCGGCACCTGGGGGACGCTGCCTGAGCAGAGCCGAGGAAGGGCGTTACCCCCTGGATCCCCCATCGGAGGCGCCCAAAAAGCGTGTGTCGGGAAAAGCCGGGCGGAACATAGACCAGAACATACTCCCCGGGAGCGGGCTGCCTCTCTTCCCTACACGTTCCCATGCCCTTTCCCATGTTTAAAGGACACACATGGAATAAGCCGGAAAATGCTCTTTTAAGTCAAAACAGCATAAATGCCTGTGTGGGGGGTGGGGCAGGTGGTGCCCCCCAAACCCTCCTGTTGGGAGACAGCAGACTGGGGCTCACCTTGGGGATTGGGCTGAGAGAGGGAGCCGGGCGACCTCCCTGCTGGGGGAAACAACCCCCTCTTTTTCCTGAGGGTCCCCAGCCCTCACTGGGCCCCTGCACCCACCTGGAGGGGCTGATGTCACCGGGCAGCCCCGGCAGTTGGGGGCCGGAGGCCTGTTTACCCCAGAGGCCTGCAGTCCTGCTGAAGAACAGGTTGGGCCGATAGGACGGGACCTTGAGATGGCGAGGGGGGTGGCCCCTGGCACGCGCGCACACCGGGGACCTGCCCAGCCGGCTCTCCCAGTCCCACCACCAACCGTTATTATTGGCTGGGGGCTGCCCGTGCCCACAGCAGCCCCCGCGCCTGGGAGGTAGGAGGACGGAGAAGCCTGGCGCAACGAGCCAAGTGCCCGGCTCCGCTCACCCCTGCGACCCGCGCCCTTTCGGTCACCAGGACAGGCTGGTGGAATCCCCTCTGACGACCCAGCATACAGGACACGGAGGAAACCATGCCTCTCCCAGGACAAGGTCCCGCCCGCTTCGGCTCAGCCCTCGCCCTGCCTGATACTCCAACCCCCTCCTATGTATGGGTGGGAAACCGGGTACCCTGTGGGCGAGGAGGGTGACCTGGAAACACGGTCACCTGTACCTATGGCCAATGACGCTCGAGATGACAAGGGGGAGACCACAAGCCTCACACACACACACACACAGCCTTGAGCCCAACGCCCAATGCCGCCGCTCCCTGGGGAACCCCACCCTCCACGGCCATGAATTCACCCCATGCCCCAGGACCACCATGGAGCGGAGGTGCAGACGCCACCTTTTGTAAACATTTCTTTGTGTTTTATTTAGCAAGGATCTTGGTCCAAAATGTTTCCACTGGCCCTTGGGAAGCTGTGCCCAAGGGTCAGGCCAGCAAGCCTCAGAGCAAAGTGGGGGGCCACGAGCAGAAGAGTGGGCTGCAGCCCAGGAGCCCCACAGATGCGCTTAGGGGGCGAGCCCCAGGGCCCAAGGACAGGGGACCCCCGGGGGCCCTGACCTGCAGCTGCACAGACACTGGTCAGGTGGGTCACATATAAGGAGGACGCAGGGGCTGAGCTGTGGCGTTTATTACATCTGCTTAGGCGAAAATAAATAATTCTTCACACGTTCTTCAGCAACAACAACAAAAAAGAGAGAAAACCGCAGAGGCAGAAGCAAGTGCAAAGTTCTCGGAGTAATAATACTGCACCGCCGCGTTGGGGCGGCCCTGGGCCCCCCTAGCCTGCCCCGCCCCGGGGCGAGGCCCAGAGGAGGCGTTCTCCACCCGCCTGCCACTCACGGGAGTGGTCGGGGGCGGGGCTGGCAGCACAGACCCGCCTCTCAGCTGGGAGGGTCCCCATCGCCCCACTCCACCGGGGCACGTGGAGGCCGAGACGCGGGGGAGCTCGGCTGGCCTCAGGGCCCGGCCTCATAGGGCAGGGGAGCTGGGGCCTGGCCCTCAGCACTGGCAGCCCGCGGGGCCGGGAAGGCGGGAGCGGGGTGCGCTCAGCAAGGGGGCAGCCCGGGCGGGTGCTGCGCGGGCGCCAGGCCGGGGCGGGCGGGGGCGCGCATGCGCAGGGCATCGGGCGGGAAGGCCGCGTTGGTGCAGAAGAGGCCGAGCAGCAGCTGGCGCTGGCGCTCCTCCCACTTGGCCAGGGCGTCCCCCAGTGACAGGTTGTTGCGCATCCAGCCGGGCAGCACCTCGGCGTAGGCTGCACAGGACAGCGGCACGGAGGGCAGCGACTGGGCGCGGCGCAGCTCCATCTGCTCCGACAGCCTACCGGCGGGGAGGGCGGGCGTTACTGGGGGTGCTGCCCATGCGAGGCGGTGGCCCCGGCGGACTGGGCAGTCGGGGGGCTCACCTAGCCGGCAGGTGGCTGCCCAGCTTCCTCTTGGCGCGCATCACCAGGTACTGGCAGATGCTGCCCGTCTGCTCCTTCATCCACCGGATATCCTCTGGCACGTCAGGCAGCCACTCGAGCAAGCTGGGCGGGGGTGGGAGGCAAGGCCTCAGCGCTATGGCCCATGCCCCTGCACCCTTGGCCCCACCTGCGCCCTGGCTTCTGGGACCCCTGACAAGGCTTCTCCGCAGCCTCCCACCCAAGCGGCCTCTTCCCTGGGGGGCCACCACCCACTGAATAATCCCAAAGTCTGGTCCCGAGCGCCTGTACCGGATGGTGAGGGACACCGCGCTCTCCAGTGGCAGAGTGTAGGGCACCATCATGGCGGTGGCCAGGCGCACGGGCAGCATGTTGGACAGCGTGGTCAGCAGGTCCCGCGGCTCCATGCAGGCCTCCAGCAGGGCTGTGGGTGCAGCGCAGGACAGAGGTTCACCACGGAGGTGCGGAAGGTGGAGCCCCGCCCACTGCCCCGCCACTCCCTCATTGAGGCGGTGCTGGGAGGCGGAGCCCCGCCCTTCTGTCCCGCCCCCTGCCACTCACCCTCATTGAGTCGGGCAGGAAGATGCTCCAAGATGTGGTCTTGCCCCAACGGCTGCAACTGGCTCTCCACTCGGGACCTTTCAGCAGCTACCACGGCCATCTCCTCCTCGTCCCTGTCCTCGGAGACATGGGCGTGGGCAGGGGGCAGGGCCAACAGGGGATTGGGCCTGTTCAGGAGGCCTGGGTGGGGAGAACCAAACACGTGGTCAGCTGGGGGGAGTCCGCCATGCCCCCCGCCCGGCCCCGGCTGCCAGCGCACCGTTCCTCCGCAGGAAGCGCAGGCCATCCCGGTAGCCCTGCTTGCACATCTCTCGCAGCACCTGAGGGAGGCAGGGGAGTCAGACACTCCAAGCTCCGCCCCCCAGAGTCCCTGCAAGCCCCACCCCTCTCACCACCGAGCTCCAGGCTGGAGAGGCTGCCCCCCAGTGGAGAGGCTGTGCAGCCCCAGCGCTCTCCTCCCGCCCTCACAAGAGCAGCTGCCCCAGCACCCGCTGAGGAGCGGCTCACCAGGGGCTCGGGCGGGAACAGGGCCTTGGACAGGCGGTAGAGGTTGCGTAGGTTGAACTGGATGCTGGTGTTGGTCACCCGGAGCTCGTGGATATTGGTGGAGCTGTCCTGCGGGCAGATGTCACTCTCCCCCGAGAATGGGGAGATGGTGATGGTGTTCCTGAGCTCATAGAGCGGCAGGTTGTCCGAGATGCCGCCATCCACGTAGCGCTGCGGCGGCAGGGACGTGGGGGTCACACGGTGAGGGGCCTGCAGGGTGTGCCGGCCGCCCCACTGCGGCACCTCGGGCCCCACCCCGTGGCTACTTCACTGGGGCCTTTCACCCACTTGGCACCGGCCGCAGGCCCGCCTGGGCACTGAGAGGCAGCCGGCTGGGGGATGGGGGGAAGGACAGCCACAGGAAGTGTGCGTGGCCGCGAGGCCGGGCCCTTGGGTAACTCGGGGGGAAGGAAAGTGAGGCAACGGGGAGTGGCGGGAGTGAGGGGCTGGGGGCACAGGTGGCCGGCTCCCCCAAAGCAGCAGCCTCTTGTCACCTGGGAAAGGTGCCAGGGGATACTTACGACACCCTGGAGCAAAGGGGGAATAAGGCCACAGTACACAGGGATGAATGTGCTGCAAACATTGGCCTGCAAGGCAGGGCGGAGGGGGGCGGTGAGCAGGAGGGCGGAGGGTTCCACCACGCCCCGCCTCCCGTGCTACCCGCCCCCGTGCTACCCGCCTCCGTGCTACCCGCCTCCGTGCTACCCGCCTCCGTGCTACCCGCCAGGGCTCACCTGGACAAGCTCCTCCCTGGAGCTGAAGTGGGATATGATGACGTTCTCGCCGTCGGAGACGCGGGTCAGGGAGATGCCCAGGCGCCCGTTGGCACGCTCGTGGCTGTCAGCCGGCAGGGTCCTCAGCAGACAGCTGCGGATGGTCTTCACCAGGTTGAAGGAGGGGTGCAGTGGGCCCAGGAACCGCTTCCGGGCCTCCTTAGACACCTCGATGATGTTGGCGCCAGCCTCTCCTGGGGTGGCAGGGCCAAAGGTCAGGGGCCGGGATTCCTGGGCTTACCCATGGCTCCTTGGCCAGGGTCCCGCAACTGGTGCCAACCCCATCCCCACTGGAGGAATCCCAGTGTCCAGCAGGGGGCCTGGCTTGCAACTGGGACTTCTGCCACCTGCCCCAGGGGAGAGAGAGGCAGGCCACCACCCCTGGAAGGGCACATGGCTGGGGCTGGACAGCTGGGGCCCAGCCTGCCCTCTGCCTGGTGTTTCCCAACACTCTGCCCTGATCCATGAGTCACCCCTGGTGTTACGTGGCACCCAGCCCGGGAAGGGGGGAAGGCAGAGCTCAACTCTGACCACCCTCAGCCTTCACCCACTTGGCCAGACCCAGACCCGCAAAGCCCATAGCAGCCCAGGGGTCCCACAGGACCAGAAGCATAAGGCTGGGGGTTGGGGGCTGGGGGTCCCACCCTCCCAGGAAGTGTGATTGTGTTCCTCAGCAGCCAGGAGCAACCAGGCCCCCAGCACGCCTCCTGGGGGCCATGGGGGCCGGTCTAGGCCAAAGGCAGAGTGGGAGCAAGCCCAGGAACGGTCAGGGGGCAGGAGGGCTTTGGGGAGGACACTGCCCTCCTCCAGGACCACCGTCTGGAGCAGGCGTGGGCAGTGTGGGGCCGGCACCTGCCACCTGGTGGGCGCTCTGGCTGCCCAAGACCACAAGTGAGAAAGGAGCTTCCTGGGAGTGGGGTGGAGGAGGTGCTGTGAGAGTCATGACCTCAGCTGGATTCCAAGGACCTAGGTGTGTCCTGAAGACGGCATGGGGACAGAGACCACTCATCTGAGGGACAGCGGTGGACCCCCAGGCCCCAAAAATGCACAGCTGTGTTCCTTGTACCACACCCCTCAGGGCAGAGGTCACGGGAAGGGGGCAGGGAGAAGGCCGCACAGGCACCTGCGGGGCCAAGCACTGATGAACCCTCTGTCACCTTGGCCGCTCTACCAGGCAGAGGGCCAGACAGCAGCCCCCGGACTCGTGAAGCACGCGCTGTGCTGTAAACAGCACTCACACGTGCCCTGCGGAAAGCGTCCAGCGCGCTCACACGCCCGCGCCTTGGACCACGGGGCTGGGGAGCCCAGAAACACCTGCCATCCCACCACGGAGGGGGCGAAATCGGGGGGCTTCCAGGGGGCTCAGGCCCGCAGAGGACCGTGAGCCAGGAGGGAGAGGGTGGGAGACAGCTTGCCGTGCCCAGGCCTGACCTGCTGGGCTCCTGCTCCCTGGGAGGCACCAGGCCACAGCGCCCAGACTTGCTCTTCAGAGGCCACGGCCACCCCAGGCCCCGGGGCCAGGGCAGCCTGGCCGCAGGACACGGTGACCGCTAACAGCTAGTCCAAGGCCCGGGACAAGAGGGCAGCTTAGGCCCCTCCCCCGACTCGCAGGGTCCCGCCCCCCGAGCTCCAGTCTCTGCCCAATGAAATGGCTCCCGCTGCACCTGCCCGCCAATCGCAGCTCCCCGGAGGCGGGCCCTGGCGGCCCCAGAAGCGCGGGGCCCGGATGCCGTCGGAGCAAAACAAACCAGGCCCCGCCCCCAAACCGGGCGCCGCGCGCCGGCTCTGCCGGCTGCCCCGCGCCCCGCTCACCCAGACAGGCCCCGGTGACCAGCGCGGTGGCGGTGAGCGCCCCGGCCGAGGCGCCGTAGATGTGCGTGGCGTTGGCCACCAGGAAGGGCGCGTGCTCGCGGAGGCAGGAGGCCACGCCGATGTGGTAGACGCCCAGGAAGCCGCAGCCCGCGAACGAAATGTTCCACGTCGTCTCCCGGGGAAACGCTGCCTCCTTGGGAAACATCGCGGCGGCCCGCCGCCCAGTCCGCGGCCGCTGTCGCTCGGGGTCTCCGCCGTCGGAGGCGGCGACACTGCTGCCGGCGACGCCGGAGACGCTGCTTTTTTAAGGGAGTGGGCGTGGCCGGGCGCGGGGCGGGGCAGGCACACGCGGCCCAATCACGGCGCGCGGGGAACGGCCACGCCCTCGGGAGGACTTGGAACGCGGTCCCCAGTCTGTGGGTCTGGGAGCCTCTGACCCCTCTGGACACCCGCGAGGGGAGGGCCCTGGTGTCTGGGCAGCAATGTCCCCCGTCCCTCAGGGTCCGCCTACAACACCCACTCCCAGGCCAGGGTCCCCTGGAACCCCTGACTCACCCACAGGGTGACCCCTAGACATCCGGGTCTAGGTGCGAATCACACGCAAACAACTTCCAGAGTCCACACCGGCGCTGTGGACCTCACCCGACGCCTGAGCCTCAGCCCTGCCCTGTGCGTCCCCCTCTGCACCTTGGGTACCAACCTGGGCTCTCTACCTGCGAGGACCAGGCTCAGGCTGTGGGGTCTCCTCGGGTTTGACTGGGCCCTGCCCCGCCCCTGCTAACTGCCCCAGCAGCTGGAGTACTCTCAGGTGGTGTCACGCTCTGCCCCTTTCCGCATTTTTTCCCTGGCCTGGCTGGGATCCAGAAGCCAGCCTTGGTCCCCAACTCACCTCCCAAACACGGGGCTCCTCGCTTCTCTGGGTCGATATTGGGGCGCCTGGCAGGGGGAGGGGAGCAGTGTGTGTGTGTGTCTCCCCAGGCGGGAGCTCAGCTCAGGACCCAGTTGATGCCCGGGCTGCAGCCCCCCAACCCAGACGTCAGGGCCGGGCCTCCTCCCCAGGAGCCAGCGCCTGGCTTCATGGGGTCATTCTCAGCCTCTGCTCCCAGGCACCCTATGCTTAGCACCCACTACGTGCCTGGCATGGGAACCAGCAGAGGGGAGAGTGGGCAGAGTCAACCCAGACCTCGCCCTACTGGGGGGGATGGCAGTTGTTTACCTACAAAAGCTCAGAATGAGGACAAATCAGGGTGATGGGGTGTGTGGGTGCAGTTAACCCAGAAGGGCTCAGGACGGCCCAACAGCACATGGGGAGGCTCTGGGTGGGGGCTTGAGAGGAGGCGACCCTGGGTGCTGGGCCATCTGAATTTGACTTGGACTTGTCCTCACCACACTTGGGGCCCCATCCCCCAAATACCTAGGATGAAGGTACAGCACAGAGTGCGTGGCCCCATCAGGATGATCAGGGCCCCCAGGGGAGGAGTCATTGGGCAAGCTACGACCCTGGGGTGCCTCAGCGGGGGTGGGGCAGAGCCCCAAGCTCCACCTGGGAGTCCAGGGATTCACCAGGGTGAGCACACGGGGAGCTGGGCACTGAATGCCGAGCCAGGGACCTAAGGTCCTCTCTTGACCTGCTCCAAGAAGCTGGGATCCAGTCCCTTCCTGCGCCCAGGGGACCATGGGGGAGTGGGGGTGGGGTAGCCCCAGTGCAGGGAGATCTCTGCCCCCATTTCCACACCAGGGTGGAACTGTTTTGGGTACATATGCCTCCCTCCAGGCCTCTGGGACCAGCAGCTCTGGAACAGGGCGGCCCTTCCCGGAATCCTGGCTGCGGGTAGAACCCCTGGGGTCTGGTGTGTGCTGACCCTGCCAGGTGGGTGTCCTTTGGCCCACACAGGGCCCTTCAAGGTTTGTGCGTAGCATTGAGTCCACTGCTCTGGGGGAACCTCTTCTCCAACCTGGGCCAGAGCCCCTTTTCTTGGCCCCACATACACCCCCTCCCTCAGCCATGCTCACTCCTGCTCTGGATCCCCTGCCTCTAGGCCCCCACCCCATGCTGTTCTCGTGTACTTGTCCCCCAAACACCGGTCCACAGGACCCCAGGCAGTACTGACGCCCCTGGAGGAAGCGGTGTCTGCTTACTGGCCTGGCTCAGGTGGGTACAGGCTCAGGCCCGGGGGGCTACAAGTAACTGCAGGGCCAGGATGGCGCCTGGGTGGGCCTCCTTCACATCACAAGCCAGAGCCTGCTGGGAGGGGCATGGGCAGGACCACCCCAAAAGGGCCTAGTGACCGCGTGGCCCAGGATCTGCCCACAAGCCACTTGCACGGCTGAACAGCGAAGCAGGCGATGGCCCATCAGACAACCGGGAACGCTGAGGCTTGGAGATGAGCGTGGAAGATCCCAGGGATGAAGTAGCACTGAGTCACTGGCTTGGGCTCGGGGAAGAACTGGACCCCAGGGCCCTTCCGGGAAGCCCAGGGGCCACACACCCATCATGCCTCGTGGGGGCTCTGCCGGCCTTGGCCCACCAGGGCTGGCTGCTGCTTCTGCAGCTTTCCTGGATGCCCGAGAAAGCCCTGGCAGTCCTTAGGAGCAGGACCGAGCCCAGAAGGGGCCTGTGTCCCTTTCCTGAGCCTGCTCAATGGCCGGTGACACCTAAGACCCACAGGAAGAATCCCCAGCCACTTTGTACCGGCGCCCAGGTTGTTAGCCATGACCCCAGCTCTCTGGGCATCGGCTCCTCCCTAGGCGCCCACACGTGTCTGCATGGGGACCAGGCTCTGAGAAGAAGCTCACAAGCTAACCAAGATCTGTAAAAAGGGCTTTATTTGCAGGGGCGCGGGACTCTAATCGAACAAGCCAAAGCCCATGTCGTCATCTGACTCCTCCGACTCCTCCTTCTTCTCGTCTTTCTTCTCCTCTGCTGTGGGGACAAAGACGGCAGTGAGTGAGGTCCCCAATGCAGGCCTGGCTCCCAGAGGCCCCGAGGCATGTGCAGCGACAGCTGCCAGGCCCGCACTTACCTGCGGCCGGGGCGGAGCCAGCAGCGGGAACTGCAGCTCCGGGGGCTGCAGAGACGGCCACAGCCCCACCGGCAGGAACGCTGGCCAGCTTGCCGATACCTGTGGAGACCAGAGAGGGGCGTGCGGCTGCCACAGCTGCTCAGCTGAAGGCTACTTCGCAGGGAAGACAGCCCGGCCCAGCCCCAGGTCCTGAGCCTGCCACCAAGTACCCCCTCCCCCAGACAGGAGGTCTGCCACACACCCCTCCCCCCAAGCTGCCTATCTGGGAACAGGGCTTCTAGGAATCAGCCAGGAGAAACTTGGCAACCGCATTCCCCCTGGGAGTCAAATTGAGCAAACATGTTTATAACCAGGCAGGGACCACACTACTGGCCAGATACTCGGCCCGGGCAGTGAGCTCACACCGTTTGCCCAGCTGGCTTAGTCCGTGGCCTGTCACGTGCCCTGTCACAGGGAAGACTGTCCCACAAGCGCAACCTCCAGACAAGTTCCATAAACCCAGGCTGACAGCACCAGAAAACAATCTGCCCAGCAGAGGCGGGGCAGGGACCCATGCTCGTCCCTGACACCATCTCTGCCTCCACCCCCCACTCGGTGAGACTTGTTTACAAAGGCCAGGCACCCCCAGCACTGCAGGAAGGGCAGCCAGGCCACCCTAGGGCCACCTCCCCAGAGTGTCTAGAAGCACCCCAGGCATGAGCCCACAGAAGCTGCGCTCACTCCTCTGGCGAGGCCTCTAGAGTGCTCTGGTCCACAAGCGAAACCTAGCAGGCCACAGGCTGGCCAGCAGGCATTAGGATGGACCGTGGAAAGCAGAGGGTCTGCACAATCTCACCCTGGGCGATGACGTCTTCGATGTTTTTCCCACTCAGCTCGCTTATGACCTGCAGCAGAAAACCACAACCAGCAGTTACCAGAGACCCCCACCCCCTGCCTGAACGTCACCTTCTGCAGCTGGGGCAGGGCTGGTGGTCTCAGGGGCACGTCTGGGCCTGCGTTGTCCAGCACACTCGTGATTAACCACATGTGGGTCCTCTGAAGTGAGACTGACTACAAATGGGAACTCACACCACGTTTGTAAAACTTACTACGGAAGGGAAGCCAGGATGGCTCAGTGGGTTAAGCACTCACTTTGTAGCACCGGGGACCGAGGATCGAATCCCAGCCCCGGCCCGTGCAGACCCATGTGCTCAACTGGGGAGCTCCCCCAGTTCAGTCCTCTCTGTCTCTCTCTATATATATATCTCTCTGTCAAAAAATTAATAATAAATAAACAAACAAAACTTATTGCCGAGAAAAGGATGGGAAACCTCTAAGCCTACAGCCAGCCACCACGTGTCAAAATAATGTTAAACTGGGTTTAAATGAATGACTTTAAGACATGTTTCCCTTTGCATATTTTTTTTTTTTTTAAGATTTATTTTATTGATTTTTGACAGAGAGAAACAGAGACAGAGAGAGACAGAGAGAACGGGTAGGGCCCAGAGCAGCCTCCATAGTCGACATTAGTTTTCCATATATTTCACTCCACAGGTGGGTATGGGGCTGCACCGGCAAGAACTGAACTGGGGGCACACCCCAGTTCAGCATATGGGTCCGCACAGGCTGGGGCCAGGATTCGATCCTCGGTCCCCGGGGCTTCGAAGCGAGTGCTTAACCCACTGAGCCATCCCAGCTTTCCCCCTTTGCATATTTTTAGAATGACAGTCACTAAGTAAAGAGTGTCCCAAAATTCACGCAAGAAGTAATTTTGATAGAAAACACAGGTTTATAATTTAAAAATGTACATTTTCATTGCTCAACAATGAAAACGCGTTGTTCTTTCGTGGAGCGCTCCATTTTTAATAACCCTGAACCGTCAGCTGTCACGCTGTCTTTTTCCGTTGGCAACACTTTACCGCACAAATGACGCAAAATTCAAATCTTGCGTGAATTTTGGGACGCCCTTTAATTTTAAATGACGAAGAGACCTGCGTTGTGTTCCTACCGAACCGCTTTGCCTCACACCCACTTTCACTTCCTCAGGGGCTCTATCGGGACCCCCAAAAACGCGATCCAATAAGTAACCCCCATGGGGCTGCCACAGGCCGCCCCAAAACCACGTTCCCAAAATGTTAGAACCGGGGTCGCGAGGGAGAGGGAGGCGCGGGGCGGCCACCTTGTTGAGCCGGTCGTCGTCCGCCTCGATGCCCACGCTGTCCAGGATCTTCTTGATGTCCTTGGCGCTGGGGGACGCGTTGCCCCCGAGGGCGGCCAGCAGGTAGGAGGCCACGTAGCGCATCCTGAGGCCCGAAGAAAAGGAACCGTAGCGTTGTCCGGCGGCTTCTCCCCCCCACCCCGGCCCGAGCGTCCCCATCGAGGCCCACCCCGCGTCCCGCCCGCTCTCCCGGAGCTCCCCGCCGGGCTCACGGCCTAACCCGGCCGCCCCACTCACTCGGCGGTGGCAGCGGACAGGCCTCACACGCGTGCGACCTCGGCGGCGTCAGCAAGGGAAAAGACAGCGCCGGCGCGAGGGGCGGGGGTAACCTGCTACCCAGAAGCCTCCTGGACCCGCGCGCCGCGCCCTACACGGGCGCCTCCTAATGACGTCACTGGGGACGCGGAAGAATCCGATGCCAGGCATCCCGTACCCCACAGCACAAGCGAAGTAGGTTTCCGGGGCCGCCCTCTTGTGTAGTGTGGGGCGAGCTCCCCCAAACTCCGGGGACGGCGGGAAAAAGCGGAGCGCGAGCCCCGAAATGGAGTGTTCCTCCCTTAAAGTCAAGCGAGGCCTACATGCTCCCAACATGCAGCGCGGCTGCCACGCCCATGATGCCTCTCTGCGGAAGCGGCCGACGCAGACGCTGAACTACTAGTCCCAGTGTGTACCGCTTCCCGAAGCGCGGGTGCGCCGGCGCCTGTACTTGAAGCACGTGAACTCCACAGAGCCTGCGCGGCTTTGCTCGAGCCGGTTCTGGTTATTTGGTGGTTCCAGACCCGCAGCGTCGCAGGTGCCCGTGCCCAGCGGGACCCAGTGAGGTGGGCGGGCCGCTCGTAGCGCTCACACCGCGGGACCGAGCCGCCTGGGTCCTAGTAGCTGCTCCCCGGCCGTGCCCTTGTGGGCACCTCATGGGGCACGCGGGCATCAGCACGTGCCTCTACTTACCCGTGTTGGAACCTGCAGCAGGCCTGTGTCCTGAGCGGTGACAGAGCAGGCCCTGCTCCTTCACAACTTAGGTTCTAGTGCAACGACACACAAAGTAAATAAACGAGTCTGTCCCAGGCTGGGACTAGGTGATGATGACATTGAGCTGTAAGATGAGAAGGAGCCGGGCTTGCGGAGATCTGGGACCAGCACCAGGCAGAAGGGTCACATGCAAAGGCCAGAGATGGGTCCAGAGGCAGCAGGCGCTCACAGGAGGCTCCAAGCACAAAGCCAGCCCTGAGTGTCATGCATCCGGCCTTGGTGTGTTAACACAAGCTACACTGTCACCCTGGGCGTCCTCACTCATTACCGCATTTTATGGATGAGGTCAGGCACAGCAAGATGTCCTTGCTCAACATCACAGGGTTGGGGTAAAGCAGGGGAAACCGTCCTGGTACAGATGGCACTTCACTGCAATCAATGGGGAAGTGACATGATATGGACGGCTTGGGTTTTTTTATAAGTGGAAAATAAAAATAAGATTGACCATTTTAATCATGCAACTCGGGCATTGGGCGCGTCCACACTGTTGTGCAACCATCCCCATCATCTACAGAACGTTCTCATCTTCCCAAACCGAACTCCATTCCTGTTAAACAATAATAACCCCATTCCCGGCTCCTGGTGCCCATCATTTTCCTTTCTGTCTGCATTTAACTCCTCTAGGGACCTCATAGAAGCAGATTCATACAGTATTTGTCCTTTATGTCTGGCTTCTTTCAGTATAAATGTTCTTGAGGTTCACCCACATTGTAGCAGGTGTCAGAATTTCATTCCTTTTTAAGGCTGAATACACTCCTGTGATTGGCTTTTTAAAAGATTCTTCTGAGTAACTGGAGAAAATATGCTATCAGTGCAGCAGAAAATAACTTCTGCATGAAAATGCAATTTAGATTTCTATGTGGTTTTGTGGTCTCAGAGGCCTCTTCATTCGTTTCATTTGATGTTTGATAATTCAGCTCGGTGGGGGTAATTAAACGAGGCATTTTTTAATGAATTTATGTGTCATACACATAATCATAATAAAGTGTACTCTTGTCACCTAAAGAGACTCTTCTGGCAGCGATGGGAAAACGGGGGGTGGGGGGGTGGGGGGGGCAGGAGGTGGGGAGAAGGGAGCTCTGGCAGGAAGTGCCCCTCCTGGTGGGGAGACGGTGGTTGCTGGGGAGGTGGAGGAAGCGCAGTGATTTGGAGGCAGAACAGGCAGAACTGCATGTGTTCATCTGTCCCTTTGCAGAGAACCCACTGGGGTGAGGGTGCGGGGCTGAGCACAGGTAGGGGATGCCGACTGCGGGGCCACCTGGCCCACATTGACAGTCCATGAAGCAGTTGGGTCGGTCACCGGAGCAGGGGCCGGGTCCCTGCAGCGCCTGAGAGCACGTTGGGGCCTGGCAGGCGGGTGGGTGCGAAGCAACAGCAGCGATCAGCCCCCCAACCTCCCGGGGCCCTGGAAGGGCGGGTTCCGTGGTGCGCCCCTGCCCCGTGGGCGCAGCTGGACAGGCGGCCGGGCAGATGGGCGCGGCGTCCGCGTCTCCAGGGTCTCGGCGGCGGGCAGGCGCGGCGCGGAGAGACCCTGAGTCCCCAGCGGGCGGACGGGGCGGGGACTGGACGGGGGCGGTGCCCGTGGCCCAGCCCGCCCGGAAACGCGCCGGCGGGAACCGGGGCGCGCAGCGCGGACGGAGCCGGCATCGGCGCCGCCGGGGAGCGCGAGGGCCTGGAGCGCCGGTTCGCGCCGGCCTCGGGGGCCGTGGGGACGGCGGAGTGTGGGGACCGCACGTTTTCCCCGGGCCTGGGAACCCCGGGTGCTCCGGGCGCCTCCCCCTCCTTCCCACCGAGGTATGAACTGGAAGCCACGGGGAGAAGCCCCCTTCCAGGGGACACGCAGCCGCCCAGGGACTTGGACCCCAGGTCCCCTCCCTTACGTGCACTTGGACGTAATTGGGCACAATCACCCGTTGTCTGGGCCACCTCCCCCTTGTGGTGGATGACAGTCCCCCGCCTCCTGTCACAGCTGATGAGTGTGGAGGTCCGAGGTGGAGCTGGACCCAGGACGCGTATCTGGGAGGGGAGACAGCAAGGCGACCTGCCAGCTCTATGGGTCCCTTGCCCAACTTTCCAGAATTGGGTGTGAAGCCCCCACCCCAGGCAGAATCCCCAGGCTCCTCTGCACACAGGGCTCTCCCTCCCGGCCCTGGGGTCCCGTTCTCCACCCCAGGTCAGCGGTGATCCATCCGGCCTAGGCTCTGGGGTCTGTGGACCAGCTGGCCTGGCCCGGGGTCCCTCCCCCCAGCTTGAGTCCCAGCCTGGGAGAAGGGTCCGTCCCCGCTCCCACCCTCTCCTAACCCTGACTGCAGCTTCCCTGGGCCCTGCCTGAGCAGGCCTACCCAGCAAGCTGGGACATGTCCAGCCCCCGAGGACGGCCTGTGGGCGACGGCTGCAGTGGAGGAGGGGCTGGGGCCCCAGCCGGCTGCCGCGGGAGATGCTGCTGCAGATGCTGCGGATGCTGCGGATGCTGCGAGGCCCAGGGCGGGTCCCCCTCTCCCCGCCGGGAACCGGCTGAGCCTCCACCTGTACCCTGGGGGCTGCCAAAGGCTGCTGCACCTGTGTGTCCAGGAGACCCCTCGGCTGCTGCAGGTGGCGTTCCTGCAGCTGAGTGGCCACGAGGACCCTCGGCTGCTGGAGGCCACCCTAGCCCGGGTGCCCGGGAGCCTGCCACACCTCCGCTCCCTGGTCCTCAAAGGTGAGCCCCAGCCCTGTCCCAGCCCCCAGGGCTACGTCCCCTGCTCAGCTCTGCCCAGTGTGATGTTCTCTGCAGCTGCCCAGTGGGGTCTCCCAGCAGACCCCTGGGGGGCATGATTTCCCTGGGGCGGGTCATGGGTGATGGCTCTCAGCTGACAAGAGCCTGCGGTCTGAGTCCTGGCCTCTCTCCATCTCCGTTATGTGTCCAGGGTCCCCAGCTGTCCCTCCCTGTCTGGGTGGCGGTGGCTGGAGGTCCGTGCCTCCCTCAATACTGCTCCTTCCCTGGCTGGCAAGGCCCCGCTGGGACCCAGGACCGGGGGTCACCTCTGCCTTTCCCCCTCCCAGGTGGGCAACGCCGGGATGCGCTGGGTGCCTGTCTCCGGGGCACCCTGAGCACGCTGCCCGCCGGCCTGGGTGGCCTGGCCCGCTTGGCCCACCTGGATCTGAGCTTCAACAGCCTGGAGACGCTGCCGACCTGCGTCCCGCAGATGCGCAGCCTGGACTCCCTCCTGCTGTCTCACAACCGCCTGTCAGAGCTGCCTGAGGCCCTGGGGGCCCTCCCTGCCCTCACCTTCCTTGCTGTGACCCACAACTGCCTGCGAGCGCTGCCCAGGGCGCTGGGGGCCCTGTCCGCCCTGCAGCGCCTCGACCTCTCGGAGAACCTCCTGGAATCTCTGCCACCCGAGATTGGAAGCCTGAGCAGCCTCGCGGAGCTCAGTCTGGCCTCCAACCGGCTGCGGAGCCTCCCGGCCTCCCTGGGTGAGTGCCAGCCGGCCCTCCTTGGCTCATGGGGCTGGGGAGCACCCCTCACTTGCTGCCTGGCCTCTACTCATGGGGGCCCTCCTGCCCTCCATGGACCAGGGGCCAGGCACACGCAGGCCGGCCACCTTTGAGCCTTCGCTCCATCCAGGTAGCCCTTGCTTGATCCCCGCTTCCCTGGCCTTGGAGGCTCCCTGTGTCTGGCTGTGGGGCAGCGGCTGAAGGGCTTCCAGGGGGCCCTAGCCTGGCGCTCTGGGGCCGGGGTGGCCCTGACCGGTCCTCTGCTGGCCCTAAGCCGGCACCTGCCCGCAGCCGGGCTGCGTTCCTTGCGCCTCCTTGTTCTGCACAGCAACCTTCTGGCCTCGGTGCCCGCCGGCCTGGCCTGCCTCCCACAGCTCACCCGGCTGGACCTGAGGGACAACCAGCTCCGGGACGTGCCCCCCGAGCTGCTAGACGCCCCCTTTGCGCGCCTGCAGGGGAACCCCCTGGGCGAGGCCCTCCCAGACTCCCAGAGTCCCCCAGGTAGGCTCGTTGCTCCGGTGGGCGGGGCACGGACAGGACCCTGCCACCGTCACCATCCTGACAGCCTGCCTGTCCTTCCACAGTGACACCCGAGGTCCCGGAAATGCCCCGGCTGTTCCTGACCTCCAATTTGGACAGGTGTGGGGTGCGGGAGGAGCGGGGCTGCCCTGGGGGGGTGGAGGGGCCTTTCTTGAGTCCCTAGGGGCGCCAGGCTCAGACATGCAGGCCCCTCTGTGTCTGACCTGATGCCCACCCCGTCCGTCCCCTCTCAGCTTCCCCGTGACCCCTCAAGGCTGCTCCGTGACCCTGGCCTGTGGTGTCCGCCTGCAGTTCCCGGCCGGCGCCACCGCCACCCCTGTCACCATCCGCTATCGACTGTGGCTGCCGGAGCCGCGCCTCGTCCCACTGGGCCCCCACGACTCCCTGCTCAGTAGGGTCCTAGAGCTGCAGCCCCACGGGGTGGTCTTCCAGCAGGCACGGCCCGGGGCAGGGTGGGGGCCAGTGAGGAGGCCTGGCATGAACCCAGCGCTCACACCACCCTGTGTGGCAGGAGGTGGACCTGTGGCTGCTCTTTGTGCCCCCGCGGGCCCAGCGTTGCCGGGAGGTGGTGGTGAGGACCTGGAGGGATGCCGGCTGGAGTGACCTGGAGACCCGCCTGGAGGAGGAGGCCCCCAAGGTGAGAGCCGCCGGACGGAGCCCTGGGCGGTGGCTCTCCGGGGCCCCGACGCCCCTCTGACCCTGTGTCCTCTTGCCCCATCTGCCATGCCCAGCGGCTCTGGGCTCACTGCCAGGTACCCCACTTCTCGTGGTTCCTTGTGGTCTCACGGCCTGTGTCCAATGCCTGTCTGGTGCCACCAGAGGGGACCTTGCTGTTCTCCTCCGGGCATTCTGGGGTCAAAGTCACATTTCCCCCTGGAGCCACAGAGGAGCCGTGTCAGGTCCGCATGCAGGTAAAGGCAGGGAGGGCGGCGGGCACGGGTGCCAGGGGAGCCCCAGCACACAGGTGAGCGCTCAGGCAGGCGCCTGTCTGTCCAGGTGGTGCGTGTGGCTGGCTGGGAGCTGCAGGAGCCGGGGGCAGCCGTGAGCCCCCTGCTGTGCCTCTCCCAGAGCGGCCCCTCCGACTTCCTCCGGCCTGTCACTGTGCAGCTGCCTCTGCCCCCGGGCATCACAGGTAAGCGGTGGGCACGTGGGGAGGGGACCGTGCTCAGGGGGCAGCCCCTGCAAGGGAGGCCTCAGCCATCCCCCTCCGGTCCCCAGGCCTGAGTCTGGACCGCTCCCGCCTGCACCTGCTGTACCGGGCCCCTCCTGCAGCCACCTGGGATGACATCACGACTCAGGTGGCCCTGGAGCTCACCCACCTGTATGCTCGCTTCCAAGTCACGCACTTCTCCTGGTCAGTGCTCACTCCAGCAGCCTGGGCCCCGCCCTGCCCTATATTCAGCCCCGCCCCGCCCCGTGTGTTCAGCTCCACCTCCTCCGCGTGTTCAGCCCCACCCGCCTGTTCAGCCCCGCCCCATGTGTTCAGCCCCACCCCGCCCCGCGTGTCAGCCCCGCCCCACCTCCTCTGCATGTTCAGCCCCGCCCTGAGTGTCAGCCCCGCCCCGCCTGTTCAGCTCCACCTCCTCTGCGTGTTTAGCCCCGCCCCGCGTGTCAGCCCCGCCCCATCCCACCTGCCGCAGGTACTGGCTCTGGTACACCACCAAGGCCTGCGTGGGGCACCTGGCGGGGAAAGCCTGGCGGCGCCTGCGGCTACACCGTGTCAACCTCATCGCTCTGCAGAGGCGCCGGGACCCCGAGCAGGTCCTGCTTCAGTGTCTGCCCCGCAACAAGGTGGGCGGGGCCCCGGGGGCGTGGGGGTAGGTGGGGGGCGCGGGGCGTCAGGCTCCTCTGAGCGCCGGGTGCCCCCAGGTGGACACCACGCTGCGGCGGCTGCTGGAGCGGTACCGCGGCCCCGAGCCCTCTGACACAGTGGAGATGTTCGAGGGCGAGAGGTTCTTCGCCGCCTTCGAGAGAGGCCTGGAGGTGGATTCTGGTATGGCCCCCGCCCCTGAACGCGGAGACCCGAGGGGTCGGCCCCGGGCTCCCTGCTGAGCTCTCCCCCCTGCAGAGCGCCCCGACTGCGTGGAGGGCAGGATATGCTTCGTGTTCTACTCGCACCTGAAGAACGTGAAGGAGGTGTACGTGACCACCTCCCTGGACCGGCAGGCTCAGGCTGTGAGGGGCCAGGTGGGCTGCCGGGGTAGGACCCCCACCCTGGGCTGCTCAGGCAGAGGCCGGCGCCCTGAACCCCCTCTCCTCCTGCCCAGGTATCCTTCTATCGGGAGGCAGTGCCTGACGAGGTGCCTGAGGAGGCGCAGACTGCCCGGCAGACCAAGGGCACGGATACCCTGTGGATGGCCACTCTGCCCATCAAGCTGCCGGTGTGGCCCGGGGACAGCGGAGGGGGCGGTGTGAGTGCACGGGCTGGGGGCAGGGCTCACGGCACCCGTTCCTCCCACAGAGGCTGCGGGGCTCTGAGGGGCCGGGTTGCAGGGCCAGCCTGTCCCTGGCACCTCTGAACCTGGGCGATGCTGAGACCGGCTTCCTGACCCAGAGCAACCTGCTGAATGTGGCCGGGCGCCTGGGCCCTGACTGGCAGGCTGTGGCCCTGCACCTGGGCATGTCCTACCGGGAGCTGCAGCGCATCCGGCATGAGTTCCGGTGGGTCCTTTGGGGCTTTTTGGGGCCAGCCAAGCTAGGCTGTGTCCAGGGCCGTTAGGAAAGGACGGGTCTGGGCACAGCTGGGCCAGAAGCAGGAAGCCCGTCCTATATGTGGGAGGGCCGGGCCCCTGGGTCACCGTGCCTTCTCCACAGGGACGACCTGGATGGGCAGATCCGGCATATGCTCTTCTCTTGGGCTGAGCGCCAGGCTGGGCAACCGGGGGCCGTGGGACTCCTCGTGCGGGCCCTGGAGCAGAGCGACCGGCGGGACGTGGCTGAAGAGGTGCGAGCTGTCTTGGAACTTGGCCGGCACAAGTACCAGGATGGCATCCGGCATACAAGCCTGGCCCCTGGAGACCTTGCTCCACCTGGCCCTTCCGCATCGCAGTCCCCAGCGCCTGCCCAGGCCTAGGCCCTGCCAACTGTGGGCTGGCCGCCGGTGTGCCCTGGCCGGCGCTCACAGGCCCCCACTGTGAACTCCCGTGTGTAACAAACATGTACTGTGTGGTTGCTGTCGCACAACTCGCCTTGGCTTGTTTGTGGGTGGAGACCAGTGGCCCCGGGGCGTCTGCAGGGAACAGCCCCTGCATACGGCTCCCCTGCCCTTGCTCCTGGCCCCGGCCTGTGCCCAGCACCTCCTGTTGGTTCTGATCTTCCCCCTAGAAGGACGGGGAGTCCTGAGCAGAAGCAATGTCTGCAGCGCCAAGGTCGCCGCCCCCCTGCCCTTGCTCCTGGCCCCGGCCTGTGCCCAGCACCTCCTGTTGGTTCTGATCTTCCCCCTAGAAGGACGGGGAGTCCTGAGCACGAAGCAATGTCTGCAGCGCCAAGGTCGCAACGTGCGGGGTTGTGCATCCGCCCTGTTGGCAGTTGGGACCTAGTCCCCTCCGGGCACTACTGTGTGGCCGGGATGCGCCTCCCGTAGGACACTATTGCCCCAGCGCTCTCGTCCACCCGCGAGCCCGACAGGACCGTTGCAGGCTTTTTGGGGGGACCCGCAGCTTGGCCCCGGTGCGCGCTGGGGAGGGGACCGAGGCCCAGCGGGGAGCAGTGGCCGCGGCGGCCGGGAGGGGGAGCCGCAGCGCGCACGCTGCAGAGGGCCGGGGGCGGAGCGCGCGTCTCCGAGCCGACGACGCGCCTATGCAGCCGGGAGGCGAGCGCGGCGGCGGCGGCGGAGGCAGCAGAGCGTAGTGAGTACCCGCCGCGGGCCGATCCCGGCGTCTGCGCCCACCCGGCTGCGGCCCAGGTGCCAAGGGCGCGGAGGCCACCCCGGGAGGTGACAGCTGCCTACACGGGGCGGCTCCCGCAGGGCCCTGAGCGGCGGATGCTCGGATCCGCTGCCACCTGGGTGTGGGAGGCCGCGCTCGGCCCCGGGGGTGGGGACGGGCGCGCGCCCGGCGCACGTGTCCCCGCGGGGTGGGAGCCTGGGGCCTACGTGGGGCTCCTCCGGCCGTGTCTGGACACGTGGGTGGCTAGAATCGCCATCGCCCGGCGGAAGACAGCGTGGTCGCTGGGGGGCCACGTCTGGACCCCACCCAGCGGGATGGGGAGTGAGCGGGCTTGGATCGGAGCCGCAGCCCCCGCGACCTCTGGACGAAAGGACCTGTTGTAGAAGATCAAGTGTAGAAAGCGCCTCCCCACGGGGAAGGAACTTGTGGGGACTGAACGGGGAGCGAGTGGCCTCACCCCCATCCCTTTGCTCCGGTTGGGGGAGCTCAGCGACTTCATTTGCAGGAGGCTTTGCCCGAGGGGTCTGGCAGCAGAAGCTTGGTCCTGTGGGTGGGTTCTGGTTGGCGCCATCCACAGCCTGCCTGGCCCAGGGTGGACACTGAAGGTTGCCAGCCCTGGGCTTGGGTCCTGGCTGGGGCTGCCCGGTTTCTATGGCAACATGGGGTGCAAGGGTAGGCCCTCCACAGCTGTCTCACAAGCAGGGGGTGGCAACCACAGAGTAAGGACAGAAAAGAGGGGCTCCGGGGCTGGCTGTCTTCTCAGGCCTGCTCCCCTCCCCACCTTGGACGGCCCATGTGATGCCCAAGACACCCCTAATCTGGGGGTCCCTAACCCCAGACCGGAGGCTCAGGGAGGCAGGGTTCATTCAGTCCCCAGAGAGCCCAGGAGGGCAGAACAGGGAGGGGACCCTGCCCCGGAGGGGTCTGCTTCAGCCCGGAGAACTGGCTTGTGGCCAGTCTATACCTGGAGGGTGGGGGGAGGGGCACAGGAGAGGTCAGACTGAAGTTCAGAGGTCAGAGTCCTGGGCACAGGTAAGCCCTATGACAACAGGCCCTGGGCGTGTGTTTGGGGCAGAGGGCCCAGGGAGTGCCAGTTCCCGTGACCTCTGGACCCGCCAGGTGAGCAGGCCTGTGGGTGGTAGCCCCTGGCCTCTGACAGTGGGCCACCTCTTCCCTGGCTTTCCCCGTGCACAGGGGTGTCCTCTGAAAGCCAGTGCCAGGCCAGGTGCCAACGCACACATGGGTCCCGCGGGCCTGAGTGGGCCCTGACTCATCTCCACCTGTGGGGTCCAGCAGAGGCCCACGGGGGGCCCGAGCCCAGAGACACCCATCCAGAGCCCCGTGGGGGCAGCCGGAGACCAGGCCCTGTGGGCTGAGGGGGCTCCCTGCCTCCCAGAAATTGTCACACCCCTTCTCATTCTCCTGCCGCGGCTGCAGGGAACCTCAGCTCTCGCAAAGTGAAAGAGAAAGTTGTCCCTGGCCGGCCCGCCCCGCCTGGAGGCCAATCTCCATGGCCTGTCCCTGTGGCCACACCTCCCTGGGCTGCTCGGTCCCCTCCCGCGAGCCCGGAGAGCTGTGCACCTCCGTGAGCGGACCGGAGGCTGAGCAGACCCAGCGCAGAGGCTGCGGCTGGGCGGCAGGGACGGTGAGGGACCGGGCGGGGGTGCGGGGTGCAGGGCAACGGGGGTTGCACGGGGGGCTGGCCTGGGAAGGCTGAGGGAAGGGCACCACTCCTCAGAGGGACCTTGTTTGTGAGCCAACTGGGTGACCCCGGGTGGCATTGCTGCAGACGCTAGCTGATGACAGCTGGCATCTGGGAGGACGGGAGGCCCCCACAGCTCAGCTTTGATGGCTGTGCCCCCCATGAGAGGCCCCGGAGGCCGGCTCCCCAGCCCTGTGCCTCACGAGGCGAGGGGATCAGCCGCAGGGAGCCTCAGAAGGTCAGCCGTCTACCTCCCAGCTGCCTGGCCCCCCGTGCCCCCCACACCCCAGCGGCTTCCGGAGGTCCCAGCTGCAGGCCCTTGTGTGTGAATGAAATCCCTACCGTGGGTGGGGGCAGGGCTGCGTGTGGGTGATGCTTCTCGGAGGGAAGGGGTGTCCGGGCGTCCAACGTGCATTTGCCAACGGGGGTGGGGGCTGCACCGGGGGTGGCAGCTGTGACCTGAGCCCAGGCAACCAGTCCTTGGGCACCAGGAAGGAGCGTGTGAGGAGACCCCAGCCGCTTCCATAAAGAGGGGGGCCTTCCCAGCTGCCTGTGCTCAAGGTTGGGGGCCAGAGCCCCCCAACATTGGCACACCCGCCCCTTTCTGCCAGCCCCACCCCCACCCCAGGCACCTGGCCCTTTAAAGGCTGCGCTCTGTGTGCACGTGAGTGTGAGCGTGAGCGAGGTGCCAGGAGGACACGGCAGCGGTGCCCGCCCGTGGGGGACCTTGAGGGGAAACCGGGTGGCCGGCACCTCCCCCCTTGGCTGCGCCCCCAGGTCACGTGGGTGCCTCCGCCTGGCGGGTGGGGCAGGGCCTGCTCCTCCCACGCGGCGGAGGGGCGCCCCCACCCCCGCAGACTCGGGTCCCCTCCTTCTAGGACTTGGAACTCCCCTGGCACGTGGACCACCTGCTCCACGCGCGGTCCCCACCCTCCGGCCGCCTCTGTCCCGCCTGCCCACCCATTCTGCTGCTACCTGGTCCGTGTGCTCTCCGTAGATGGCAGATAAGCAGATCAGGTCAGTGAAGCTCGGCTTTGTGGGGGGCCCGGCCCCAGGGTCCAGGAGGACCAGGGGGCCCTGACGCTCTCTCTGCCCACAGCCTGCCTGCCAAACTCATCAATGGCGGCATCGCCGGGCTGATCGGGGTCACCTGCGTGTTCCCCATCGACCTGGCCAAGACCCGGCTGCAGAACCAGCAGAACGGCCAGCGTATGTACACCAGCATGTGAGTGCCGGACCGGCGCGGGGTAGGGGTGGCGGGCACCCCTTCCTGAGCAGGGCTCACCCCTTGCCTTGGCTGCAGGTCTGACTGCCTCATCAAGACCCTCCGCTCCGAGGGCTACTTCGGCATGTACCGCGGTGAGGCTGGGCGCGGGCCGGTGCTGGTGGCTGGGAGGCAGGTGGGGCAGCATGCCTGGGTCCGTGTGTCAGTGGGGCTGCACTGGGGGCCGTTAGCCTGGGTGCTGGGGTGGGGGAATCCGATGGCGGGTACAGCGGGATCTCTGGGCAGCCACAGTTCTCAGCACCCCGTCTTCCTGGGCATTGCCCTGCCCCCCACTGGCCCCCGGCTCCGTGCATGGCAGGACGTTGTGTCTACGACGGTGGCTGTAGCCCCCTGCCCTGCCTTCTGGGTTGCGGGGTGGGGGAGGGGGAGCAGTACTGGAAAGCAGCCTAGCGGCGCCCCAGGCCTGAATTTGCCCAGATGCCTGCAGCCCTGAGCCCTCGCCCCCCAAGCAGGGCCCCCCCATTGCCTCCCGTGCCTCTGCTGCATGGCCATGTGCACCTGTGTCCTCTCACCCAGAGCTTGTCGCTGCCGGTGCCTGCTGTCCTGTCCCCCAGGGGCCTGAGGCACACCCAGCTGGAAGGAGAGGACCGTGGGGGGCGGGGGAGCAGAGTGCCTGCAGGGGGAGGTGCTGTCCTGTCCTGCCGGGTCCCCACCCCCGCCTGGCACAAATGTGGGTGAGAGGGCAGAAGGAGGCGGCCAAGGGGTGCCGGGAGGGCCATGCATGCCGGCTGGGAGCCTCCCCAGTCTGGGCCACTCATCTGCCTGCTGCCCCCGGCCCCTCATGTGCCCCCAGGAGCCGCGGTGAACCTGACCCTGGTCACCCCCGAGAAGGCCATCAAGTTGGCAGCCAATGACTTCTTCCGACATCAGCTGTCCAAGGACGGGTGAGGAGCTTGGCCCTGCTGGGCTTCTGTGGAGCCATCTGTCTGGTGGGCTCGGTGCCCGTTGCTGGAGGGCTTGGGGGGGTGTCCAAGGGCTGCGTCTGCTCTCACCTCCCTTCACACCTGGGCACAACGGGCAGCTCCCTGGGTGGCGGGGGGCCCCTGACTCATCACTGTGACTCCCACCCACTGGGCTACAGGCAGAAGCTGACGCTGGTCAAGGAGATGCTGGCGGGCTGCGGGGCTGGCACGTGCCAGGTCATCGTGACCACCCCCATGGAGATGCTGAAGATCCAGCTCCAAGATGCCGGCCGCATCGGTGAGGGAGGGGGTGTGGGAGGACCAGGCGGGGGCCACAGCCAGATTCCTGTCCCTTGCCTCCACCTTGGACGTGGAAGGGCAGCCAGCAAGCCTCTCCCTTCTCTCCCCAGCCGCCCAGAAAAAGATGCTGGCTGCCCAGGCCCAGCTTCCAGCCCAGGGGGCCGCCCAGCCCTCGGTGGAGGCTCCGGCCATCACGCGGCCCACGGCCACCCAGCTTACCCGGGACCTGCTCCGGAGCCACGGCATTGCAGGCCTCTACAAGGGCCTGGGGGCCACGCTGCTCAGGTGGGAGGGCAGGGAAGGGCTGGAGGAGGGTGCAGGGTGGCCCGGTGCAGGGCCTGCCGTACGCCCGCTGCTCACCACCGCCTCTCCCTGCAGGGATGTCCCCTTCTCCATCGTCTACTTCCCCCTCTTTGCCAACCTGAACCAGCTGGGCCAGCCGGAGCCCGGGGAGAAGTCTCCCTTCTACGTGTCCTTCCTGGCCGGCTGTGTGGCCGGGAGTGCGGCCGCCGTGGCTGTCAACCCCTGTGACGGTCAGTGCAGGGCCTGGGCCCCGGGCTACGGGGCGAGGGCTTCGGGGGGCGGGGCGTGGTTGGTGAGCGGAACCGGTGCTGACAGCGCACACGCCCCGCCCTCCCCGCGCCGACGCACACGCCCCGCCCTCCCCTCGCCGATGCACATGCCTCGCCCTCCGCTCACCGATGCACACGCCCCACCCTCCCCACCACACCAATGCACACGCCCCGCTCTCTCCACGCCGACGCACACGCACACGCGCACCCTCCCCGCGCTGACGCACATGCGCACCCTCCCCACGCACACGCCCCACCCTCCCCGCGCTGACGCACACACGCACCCTCCCTGCGCTGATGCACCCGCCCCCATGCACACGCCGCACACGCCCCACCCTCCCCATGCTGACGCACACGCGCACCCTCCCCACGCTGACGCACACCCCACCTCCCGCAGTGGTGAAGACGCGGCTGCAGTCGCAGCGTGGGGTCAACGAGGACACCTACGCGGGGTTCCTGGATTGCGCCAGGTGGGTGAGGCCCCCCGGGGTGGGGTGGGGGGGCCGAGGGGCTGGGAGGCCCTGGCCCAGCTCTGACCCCCTGCCCCCCACAGGAAGATCCTGCGGCACGAGGGCCCCTCGGCCTTCCTGAAGGGCGCTTACTGCCGTGCGCTGGTCATCGCCCCGCTGTTCGGCATTGCGCAGGTGGTCTACTTCCTGGGCATTGCGGAGACGCTGCTGGGACTTGTGCAGAACCCCCAGCCCTGAGCCCTGGGCAGCCCAGAGCCCACACCCAGCGGGACCTGCGAGGGGCTGGGCAGGGGCTGGGCCGGGGCTGCCCAGGACTGAGCAAGGAGAGCCTCTCATGCTCCTCCCCATGTGGGTGGGGAGCCAGAGGAAGGGATGCAGGGTCCACACACCTGGACCCCGAGGGGTCCTGCCCGCACAACCCCTGGGATCAACGTCTTATTTATGTAGAAACCGCAGAAATCTTTACATTCCTGGAGCCAGCCCTGCCCCCCGCTCCCGCCGGCCTGAACACTCCCAGGATCAGAGCTGGTCTCTGGGCTGGGGGCCCCCCACCCCGGTGTGGGCTGGGCAAGCTGGACCCTACCCTCCAGGCTACCAGCCCGGCCCCCAGGCACGATCCCCAGCCCACAAAGGGGACTCTGCACAAACCTATTTATGAACTTGTAGAGCACAGTGGCTCTGTCCAGCAGTCCAGACCCCCATCCCCGGGTCCCTTGCTGCTCCTCTCACCTCGGCCAGCCTTGCAGGAGGATCAGGGTCTCCTGCCCCCCCATATTGTGTCAGGAATCCCAGGCTGCAGGGTCACACTGAGCTCCGACTCCCAGGGAAATCCCCCACCCCCAACTTTTAAGACCCAGCATCCACCCTGGCGGGGCCCCTGCACCTCACCCCAGGCCGGGGGCTGGAGTGCAGGAGGTGCATGCCGCCAAGAGCCGGCTGTGGGGGGCGCCGCCCTACCCACGGGCCAGGCAGTGTGTGTGCAGCCTTGGCCTTGGGCCTGCTGACTTCGTCCAGTAATTGACCTCTCCAGCCTAGCCCCTCTTGCTGCACCCTCAGCTGACCCTCTTCTGAGGCCGCCACCCCGGGTCCAGGATTGGCCAGCATGGATGGAGCCTGGGAGCACCTATTGTGTTTGCAGGGGTAGGGTGTGGGGCCAGTAGCCGCCCCTTCCGGGCCCCTGCACCCCGCGGCCCCTGACCACACTGTACAGCTCCACACTCCAGCCTCCAGACCCATCCATGGTGTGAACTGGGGCACCCCCTCCCCCACCTCCCGCGTGATCTTGTCGGTGATTGGTTCTGATGTGCTGGTGCTGCCCCACCCCCCAACCCAGGCCCCCTCCCAGGAGGCCCCTTCCCAGCGACACTATCTGGGGCTCAGACCTGGCCCCCCCCCCTCCGTTCACGGTTGCCCCATCACATCTGTATCTTGGAAGCTGCTGCTGCTGCTGCTTACAGATTTATATTTTTGTTTTGAGGAGTTTTAAGAAGTGACTTTTTGTGTCTTGTCATGTAAGAAGATAAATAAATATTCTAAGTAGAAGCCTTCTCTCTTGAGACTGTTGGGGGCTGGGGGGAAGAGCAGGGCCCTCTGCAGAGCGGGGTTGGGGGTTCGCGTGCCCGCGGGGACCCGGACGTAGGTGGACCGCCTTCTGCTCCTGGAAGGAACCACCTCCCAGACCCTAAACCACCCTTGGAATTAGGGGCGCAGCGGGGGATGGGGCGCCCAGGATTCCCAGCCGCGCCCGGGGCGCTGCGGCGCCCGAAGGAGGGCGGAGCCAGCGCTGGTGCGGCCCCGCCCACGCGCCCCGCGCCGGAGCACTGCATTGTGGGAAACTCCCAGTCCTCGCATCCGCAGGCGCCGCGCGTCCTGACCCTGCGGAGAGCGCGCGGCGCCGAGGTTGGAGCTCCGGGAGCGGCTGCAGCAGCGTAAGGCGGCGGGGCCTGGGGCCTGGGGCCTGGGGCCTGGGGCCGGGGCGGGGTGGGCGCGCCGGGGCCCGCGGGGCCAAGCCTTGGCTCCTCACCTTGAAAGTCACCCGCAGCCCCGGGGAGGGGGAGGGGGCCGCCAGGTGATGTCAGTGTGAGCGAAGCACGGCCGAGGGGAGGTGGGCGGCAGCAGACCACCTGTGCTTTGCAAGCTTGGCGCCCAGCAGCTGCGTTCCCCTCCAGAACGGCAGGAGCTGCGGGGCTGCGGGGGCTCCCCCGGACACCCCCACCGGGCTGTGACCTTCAGGCAACCTTCCGGGAGGTTCGTGTGCTTGTCCTGGGTGAGGAGCCTGGGCGGTCCTCCCTCCCTGGGGGTGGGGGCTTCACGCCCTCCCTCGGGAGACCGGGTCTGCGGGGAGGGGCCCCCAGTTTACCCCCACCCCACCCCAGACCTTTCTTACAACCCAGACCCCATCCTCTGCCTGGCCCAGGTGCTGAGGCTGATTGGCAGGGCGTGTGCCCACCCCAGGCTAACGTCAGGGACCCCCCTCTACCCCCATAACGCCAAGGACACCCGCCCTTGAGCTGGAGTAGGTGAGGCCCGTGTTGGGGGTGGGCGCCAGGCGCTGGGGAGTGGTCGATGAGCCCATAGGCTTCTGCTCTCCTGGCTGCTCCAGCCTCCTGGGGAGACACCTCAGGTGGCCTGGGGGCCACTCCTGAGGCTACACGGTCTGCTCTGCCCGGGCCCACCCTGGCCACTGCCCCTCTCCGCTGACCACGTGCGCCTCTCAGGGCTGGGTGGGCTCTCACTCCACTGTCGGGGCGCCCCTGCCCTGGGCCAGTGTGATGGACACAGTGCGTGTGGCGAGACCACCCCCCAGCCCCTGTGGCCCCCTGCTTAGTGGTTGGAGGGGCTTCTCAGGGAGCGGTTGGGGATGGGTGGAGGCTGGGCCCTAGAACAGGAGGGTTCTTCTTAATGGTAGGGGGTCCAGAGATCTGAGGGTTGTCTCCAAGGGGACAAGCTGGTGGGGGCAGGACTGGAGGGCCTCACTGTGTCTCCCTCCAGGCCCATGTAACGCCCAGAGGTGGGCTGTCCTGAACCGCTGTGGTCCAGCCACCTGCCCGTCCACACGCATCCCAGACGGCCTGCCGGCTCCGGCACCATGGAGCCCAGAGGGAAGTCGGCCAGCAGCCCCAAGCCCGACGGCAAGGTGCCCCAGGCTGCGGCGGAGGTCAGAGCCCCCCCGGTGGCGGACGGAAAAGCCCCCTCAGCCAAGCCTGGGAAGAAGGAGGCCCAAGCGGAGAAGCAGGAGCCGCCGGCTGCACCGGCCCCGCCACCTGCCAAGAAGACTGCAGCCAAGGCGGACCCCGCCCTCCTCAACAACCACAGCAACCTGAAGCCGGCCCCCGCGGTCCCCACGGCCCCCGGCAGCCCCAGTGCAGCCCCGGAGCCCAAGGGCCCTGGAGACGGGTCCGAGGAGGGTGAGGCCACTGAGGGGAGCCCCGGGGGCCGAGGGCCCTGCCCCTTGGAGAACTTGACCCCCCTGCTGGTGGCCGGGGGCATGGCGATGGCAGCCGCAGCCCTGATTCTGGGTGTGGTCTTCCTGGCCAGGAAGAAATGATGGTGGTGGCCACGTGGGGGCCCGGCAGGTCCCCCGTACGGACCTTGGGAGTCTAGTGCATGCCGAGTTCACAGCTAGCTATCCATACGTACCCAGGTAACACATATAGAGACATGCCCCACAGACATACAGACGGAGGGATGGGCAGCCCCCAGCCGTGGATGCCAAGCCCCCTGCCCCCCAGCCTCCTGGGCGGAAGGAGCCCAGGCCCAGGGGGTTCTGAGCAGCACACAGCAGGGCACCCCAACATCTGGCAGAGAGCTCAGGGCCAAGGCACCCAGAAACAGTGGAGGGGTGAACCCTCAGTGTGGCCAGTCTGCGCCAAGAGGCCCCCATGATCCTGGGGGCTTCCTGGCAGCAGCTTCCTGACAAGCCCCCAAGGCTGGCAGGGGTCTGGGGTGAGCTCTGGCCTGGGCCCAGCCTGTGGGGGGGACATTAAAAGGTGTGGCTGTGTCACTGTCCCCTCTTCTGCTCTTTGCTTGCAGCTGGGGGGTGTCTGCGTCTGCAGAGGGGCCCGTGTGCTGTGGGCAGCCACATCGGCAGAGCTTCCACGCCACCTCTGCCTGTCGCTGGGCCCCAGCTGGGCGGACAGTCCAAAGGCCAGACGGGATGGGTGCCCACGGTTCGCCCTCTAGCTTGTGGCCCAGGGGAGCCCCCGAGCTGGGGGCCCTCCACTTCCTGCCCTGAGCTCTGTCCTCATCCTGTGGCAGTTGTCCTGGGCTCAGCTGCGAGCCGGGCAGGGAGGGGGTGAGCACCCAGGACCTGCCCAGCCCCTGATCTGGCCCCTCCTAGTGTCCTCGGAGTCTAACAAGCGTATAAATGCAATAACAGGTAGAGTAGAACTGCTTGGCGGGTGACCGTCGCCCGCATCCACTGCCCTGCTGTTCCTACGGGGAGACCATGCGGCATGGCCCTCAGCGCATCTGGTCCCAGCTTGGCCCGTGCTCTGGAGGAGGGCGGGGGGCACTGGGACCCTGACATGCCCTTGCCCGCCCAGCAACCACTGGAACCCAGGGCCAGAGGGGAGGCTGAATCTACAATAAACGATTGTCTAAAGGCCGGGCTGGTGTCCTCACCTGCAGGAGGCTGGGAGAGGCAGGGGCAGCCCCTGGGAGGTGTGGGGGTCACACCCACACCCCCAGCCTCTAGGCAAGGGCACCTGTCACTGGCCCTGCCAGCCACCTCTATGCCCTTAATCCTGGTGGGCTCCACCCACAGCCCCGTCCCAGACAGCCACAGCCAGGCCTGACCCTGGATGGTCTCCCAGGGGCTGCAGGCCATAGCGCATGGAGCAGAGTGCAGGGGTGGGGTGCAGAGGGAAGGCTTTGCTCTGCCCAGGGGCAGGGGACCCCTTGCTCTACTCTGCATGAGCTGCCCATCCCTGGAGGTGGGTGGGACTTCCCCATTGTCAGCTCCCTGAGCCCACTGGGCAGGTGCCCAACTGGCCAGACCTGCCTGTGACCCCAGCTGTAGGGGGGTGTCAGGGCATGGGGGGGGGGATGCAAGGCCCGGCCAGGCCCCAGAAGCACTCCCAGGGGCTGTCACCCTGGATTCCTGCTCTCCCCAGCCTTGGAGCTGGTCCTCCCTGTACCCACCCTCCCAGGGTAGCACTCCCTGTCTGTGTACCCACCTCAGGCCCAGGTAAGTCCCAAGACTTCCTAGGGAGTCAAAACAGGCCTCACACCCTCCCTTGGGCCTACCTGCTCCAGCCGCTCTGACCTCTCTGGCAGCCCACCTGCTTGCCCCACAGGTGCCAAGTTGCCATCACTTGTCACACTTCTGCCCAGTCCCCTGCCACTCTGCATTCTGTGGCTTGCACACTAAAGACAAACCAACAAAAGCAGTCTTCTGACAGTTCAGGGGACTTGGGGACGGAGCAAAGGTGACTGAGGCTGGGGTCTGTCTTGAACATGAAGTCCAGCCAGAGCTTCGGACACTGCTTTCCTACCCACAAGGCCGCTGCCTCACTCGTTTCCCATTAAGGGATGCAGAGCTAGTGTTACCATGTTGGCAATGTCAGACAAAGCGGCGACGGCCGTCCTTGGAACGCCCTTGTGTCCTGTGTGCATGTCTCCACAAAGGTCACACAGAACATAAACCTTAACACCTTAACCATCTATGCGCAAGGTCCAGCGGCAGTTAGTACATTCACGTTGGGTGACCATGGCTTCTGCCCCATCTTCACCTGACAAAGCTGGAACTTGGCCCCCTAACCCCCTCTCTCTCCCCCAGGCAACCCCCTTCCAACTTCCTGGCTCTGTGACTCACTGCTCTGGGGGCCTCGCAGAAGTGGGTCACACGGGTTCTGTCCCTGTGTCTGCAGCAGGTGTCAGAATGTCCCTCTTTAGAATAACACTCCATTATGTGGGGGGATCACATTTTGCACGTCCATCACTCGTCCACAGACACTCAGGCTGCTTTGCTGTGGACGCAGGAGCCTGTGTCTGTTCAAGACCTGCTTCCAGCCCCCTGGGATGCCTACCTGCAGTGGAACTGGTTTGGGGACCAGCAGGGTGACCCTGTGGCCCCTCCAGCTCCTAGGTCTGACACCCACAGACTTGCTTGGAGGCGGGTGGGGGATAAATCCCTCCACAGACCTAAGAGCTCCGTGTGTGGCTAGGCCCAGCCTGTGGTCTGACCTCAGGCCTGCGGGTCTCCCTCCAAACCCCCCTACCCACCCAACACGGGCACCAGGTCGCCGCCTATCCCCTTCCCCATGCCCTGCCAGTGCCAGGAGCCTGCAGCTCCTGTCACACCCTGTGGAGGGAGGGCCCTGGAGTGGGGGAGGACAGAGTGCTCCCAGTTCAGCCCGAAGGAGCCTGGGGCTGGGGCTGGGCCGGGCAGAGGGCAGTGCCCATGAGCCAGTGCCTCAGCCTAGACACGCCCACGCTGGCAGTCCCCACTCACGACAAAGGTTTCCCCAGTCAGAGCCGAGCCTGGCAGGACCTTGAGAAAACTCTGTAGCAAGGGGGCCCCGCATGGGGGGACTGTGATGGCCAAGGGGCAGGGCCTCACAGAGCACAGCCATTGGCTGACGACCCGCGTGGACGCCCCGACCCAATGCGTCCTGGACGATCCGAAAAGGCTGCTTCCGTGCAGCCCGGGCCCGACAGCGCCCGTGATGTTCCTGACCAAACTCAGCACCCCTCTCTCACAAAGAGGCACCTCCACATTGCCAGGCGCTCAGATGAACCCCAGGGACGCTGCATACTGTCCCCTCGCAACCGTCCTGGGGAGGCAGGACCCAGCTAGCCGGCGCCCAGCTCCAGGGACACCTGAAGACACCCAGGGACTTGCTTGGGGTGTGTGGGGGGGACACCTCTCTGGCCTCTGGCCACGCCCCCAGCCAGGAGCCACGGGGCGCAGCCAGCGCCTCCTCCAAGCCTTCGCCTGCTCAGACGCGCCCCCGTGTCCCCCGGGGCTCCGCCGCTGACGGTGTCGGGTGAGGAAGCCCAGGGACACCGCGTCGCGAGGCAGCTCCGACCCCGACCCGCAAGGCGCAAAGAAAGGCCGGGTGGTGGAAGCGGCGCATGCGCATAGCACGCGGCCCCCGGCCCCGCCCCCGGCACGCGCCCGGCGTTTCCCCGGCGCCGCACGCACGCACGGTCCGCGCACGCGCAATCCGCGGCGGCTGCGGCAGAAGCAATGGCGGCCGAGCGGCTCCCCAGTCGGCCCACCTGCCTCCTCGTGGCCAGCGGCGCCTCCGAGGGTGAGTGTCGCGCGGCGCCTGGAGCAGTGCAGCCGCACTTGGTGTCTCGTTGGGGGCGCGGCAGGGTTTCTGTCTGGGGATCCAGGGAGACGGGAACCCGAGTGGCGGGCGGTCCCCTGGGGCCGGGGAGAAGGTGGCCCTGCCCGGCGAGGCCCCGGTGTGGTGAGCGGCAGTGGGTGCCCTGAGGAGGTGGGGGGCCAGGTGGCCATGGCCTTGGGAGCACAGACTTTTCGGAACAGGTGCGTCCTGACCTGTGTTCCTGGGTCCCCACCCCGCCCTGCGCCCCGCAGGTCGGGGCGCCCCGGTGGGTGGGGGGACCTGTGCTGGGCAGAGCGCCCCTTGGCCCTGCCGTGTGATGACGGTGCCTGGCCAGACCGGCTTGCTCTTGCGAGCACCGAGTCTCTCTTTTGATGACTTCCGGGGCCTCCTGTCACAGAGGGGAGTGATGAGCCCGAGGCCGCATCGCAGGAGGTGGAGGGCCAGGACCGGGACCAACTTCTGCAGCTGCTCCCGTGGGCAAAGGGGAGGGAGCTGTGGCCATGGGGGTGCTGAGCCCCGGGGGCCCTGAGTGGTGTGTGCCCAGAACGAGGGGAAGGAGCTGGGGTCTGTCCCCAGCCCCATGTGGAGTTCAAGGGGAGACGTTGAGAGTGGGGTTCAGTCCTGGAGAGACAGATTGGAGTTACCTCCGTAGGTGGCTGGTTGGAACGGGGCTGGGGGCAGGGGGTCACATCAGCTTGGTGGGGCCACGGAGGGGCTGTTGGGGACGTGGGGTGGCGCACAGCTCTGAGAAGGCCACTGGGCTGGCGGCGGGTCCCTCAGGGGCCCTGGACGGTCTGGCCGGGCACTCCCCTGTGTCCTCTTTGCAGGCGTGTCAGCCCCATCCTTCCTCCACTGCTTCACTCTGGCCAGCGCAGCCTTCAACCTGCAGGTGGCCACCCCAGGGGTGAGTCCAGCGACCCATCTCTCATCGTTGGGGCAGGGCCCAGACAGTGCTTTGTTCCTGGGAGGACTGGGAGCCCCCCCTGCATCTGCTGTGACCCCGAGGAGTTGGCCTGGGCTGAGGGGCCAGGACCCCAGTGGCATCATTGAGCTCTGGCCCTTCTGTGACGAGGGAGACCTTGTCATGCAGGTCGGTGTCTGCACACGTGAGCAAGGATGGCGCACACCTTCCCCCGGGAGGGTTTGCCGCCCTCCAGTGGCTTGGTACCTGGGGTCACAGCAGTGACGTGGTCTGTGTTTGTAACTGCACATTTCCAGTGTCCCCCCTGAGGTGCTGCCTTATTGTTGGGAGACTGAGGACCAGCAGGGGGCTCGGGTACCTTTGTCCTCCAGGGGCTGGCAGCCCCCATCAGCATCTCTGAGTGTCCCTGGGAGCCAGCAGGGGGTGTCCTGTGCTGACCTCTGGCCTGGGCCCCTGCAGGGGAAGACCATGGAGTTTGTGGACGTGAACGAGAGCAATGCTCGCTGGGTGCAGGATTTCCGCCTCAAGGCCCACGCCAGCCCCGCCAAGCTCGAGTGCATCGACGGTGAGGCCCGAGCCCTGGGAGGGTTGGGTGTGGGCTTTGCGCCCCGACAGTGCCCCCTTGCTCTTGCACCCAGGGGCTTGCTGCCGAGGGCTGCCAGCCGCCTTACATGCTGGGCCCAGAGCTCCTGAGCTCCCTCTGGAGGTGAGGGGCACGTGGGGACACAGGGGTGGGGAACAGTGTCTTAGCCGGTGCAGGGAAAGGGACAGGAAGCAGCATGGCTGGTAGGAGCAGAGAGGAGCCAGCTATCCTCCCGGGGGCCTGGCCCTGACCGGCCTGTGGCCTCCCGCAGGTGCCCGGTACCACGCCCTCCTGATCCCCAGCTGTCCTGGGGCCCTGACCGATCTGGCCAGCAGCGGGTCCCTGGCCCGCATCCTGCAGCACTTCCACTCTGAGAACAGTAGGTGGCCCCTGGGGCTGGAGGTCAGGGGGCTGTGCCAGCAGGGGGAGGGTCCTGAAGGACACCTGCCTGGGGAGGGCGCCCATGGGGAGCCCAGGGTTCTGGTCACTTCAGATGTAAAGGCCTCGGTGACAGCCCAGTGAGGGGACACGTTTATTCAGCCGTGTCTCTTACATGGGAGACGGTGCCCTTCGGTTGCTGCCCCCGTGGGCCCGCTGCCCGGCCCCTCTGAGGTGGGCGGGCGGTGCTGGCTTAGTTCCTGTGGGAAAGCAGCGTGCCCTGGCTCGGGGTTCGAGGCCTGCAGGGGGCTGGAGAAAGGCGGCTCTGTGCAGGCCTGGCCTGCCGCCCACTCAGGGCTGGACACTCGTTGGGTGCAGCGAATGGGAGCCCGGGCTCCACACAGTGCCCCTTGTTGGTGAGCACGGGGCCTCCTGTCCCCAGCCCCTCGGGACAGGCAGCCGCCTCAGCTGTGGGGACGCCCCTGTGCAAGCGGGAAGGCCTGAGCCAGGGCAGCCGCTCAGCGGGCTGGGCACGGGAGGAGGGCTGGGCGCCTGTCCCATGGCCTCAGAGGAGGTGCTTCCGGGGGGCTGGCGCTCCTGAAAGCAGTGGCTGGAGACGCACGCCCTCAGCCGGGGCACCCTGGGGGTCAGGGGTCGGCCTGGGGCGGCCCAGCTGTTCTGAGTGCCGTGAATCACCTGATCCTGGAGCGTAGCCCACGGTGTGCCCTGGAGGGGGAGGGGCCAGGTGACGTCAGGCATCAGGCCCCGCCTCCTACCTTCAGAGCCCATCTGTGCTGTTGGCCACGGGGTCGCCGCCCTCTGCTGTGCCACCAACGAGGACGGGTCCTGGGTGTTCCAGGGCTACAGCGTGACCGGAGTGAGTGCGCACAGGGTTCCCCGGCAGCCGTCAGGCCTGAAAGCCTCGGGGCAGGCTGGGACTCTGGGGAGGTGGCTGTCACTTGCCCCCCAGTAGGCACCAGGCTGTCCGTCACCTCCCTGCGAACCCCCGCGGCCCAGGCTTGCTGAGCACCATGGCTGTGGGCGTGGCGAGGGGCTGGGGCAGGAGGGGCGTGCGTGCATTGCGTGTGTGCAGGAAGCTGCGGCTGTGACCCCGACCCCAGCCCTTCTGCTGAGGGGTTCCGCGCATCTGGTCACTCACGTGCCCCCACCCTGAGGACCCTGCCGCCTTCGCAGCCCGCGCTCCGTGTCCCGGGGGAGGGGTGCGCAAGCCCACCCCACGCGCACGCCACGCGCGGGCACGACCACAGGCCCCGGCGCGGACCTGCCTGAGCTGAGGCGGGTGCCCCCCCAGCCCTCAGTGTACGAGCTCGTCCGCGCGCCCGGCTTCGCCCGCCTGCCCCTGGTCGTGGAGGACTTTGTGAAGGACACGGGCACCAGCTTTAGTGGTGAGCGGGGCGCGCTGCCGGGCTGGCCCTGAGGGTGGGGCGTGGCCTGGGTCGGGGGCGTGGCCTGACGCCTGTGTGCCCCGCCCTCCTGCAGCCAGCGAGCCCGGCGCCGTGCACGTGGTTCTGGACCGCCACCTCGTCACCGGCCAGAACGCCGGCTCCACGGTCCCCGCCGTGCACAACCTGCTCTTCCTCTGCGGCAGCCGGTGAGGCCGGGGTGCCGGGCGGGGTCCTGGCCTGTGAGCAGCCCCTGGGTTGGGCCACGTCCAGTGTGACGAGCTGGTGCTGTCGTCCTGCAGGAAGTGAGGTGGTCGCGCCCGGCCCACATGTCCCCTGGGCACCCTGCCTCCCTGGCAGCCAGTGAGTGAGTCGTATGCCAACCAGGCCCGTGGAGTCTCCAGGGGACCAGCAGGGGGTGGGGGGCACACTGGTCACATTGCCGAGTGTCCCATGGACGGCCAGTGCCCAGCGAGTCGGCTGTGGGCACCCCGGTAACCATGATGGACAGGGGGCACCAGGGTCTCCCCTATGTGTTGAGGCTGTGCCCAGGCCTGTCTGCCGCTTGCTGGCCTTTGGTCCAGGGCCTTGCTCAGCACGCTGGGCTCAGGTTAAAGGTGAAGGGGAATCTTCTGGTCCCCAGACCTGCCCTGCTTAGCCTTTGCTTCACGTAATTTCTAAATGCAGTGACCCCCACCCCTGGTGACACTGCCCATGGTGGCCCCCAGTGCTGGTAACAAGCAGGAGCCCCCTTGGAAGGCCTCTGCTGGGGACGCCCAGTGGCCGTTCACCAGCTTTGGCCCAGTGCAGCCTGGTCACCCTGCACCCCACCTGGGCCCGTGGGGTTCTGCCCCAGCCCTGCTGGACTCACTCCTGCTCCAGACACTGGGTGGGCACTCATCCCCGAGTCCACAGGGTCCAGGGCCACCTAAGAGGCTGAGAGGAGGGGACAAAAGCCAATCCCAGGGGGCAGGGTGGGGCTGGGGGCCTGGCTCCCTGCCATGCTGTCTGGACCCCCTTCCCCGTGCCCCTGAGAACCGTGAACCCCGCCCTATAGACCCTGTGCAGGCTGCTCTCAGCCACAGAGGCACAAGCTGGAGCCCAAACAGTGTTGTCCACAGGCAGCATTAAAGGCCACATGGTGGAGTATTCGGTCCTAAGAGGGATGGAGTCCTGGTAATGCCCCCCCTCACCCCCACAGGTGCTCTTGCTCAGCCCTGCCCTCCCCAGTGGAGGTCCTGCTGCCCCCACAGGCCTGGGGTCCTAAGGAGGGAAGCCAGGCGTTCTCTTCCATCAGCATCTGCACCCCAACTCCCATCAGCACCCCATGGGCCTGGGGTCACAGCATTGGGGTTCTCAGCTGGGGCCAAGAGGGACCAAGTAGTGAAACGGAGCAAAGCACAGAAAAAGTGGCTCTTTAATGTATTAGGCAAATTTTTACATAAAATCAAGTCTACGATCTGTCCCTGCTGATTGGTAAAAAAAGATTCGTCACCAGGCATGTGCAGTCGGCCCCGGGTTCAGGGCCACAGCTGTGAGGTCCGGCCTTGGGCCCACACTAGTTTCCGTTCTCTGCGTTGAACATGCGTTCCTAGAGACAGACAGTGGGAGACACCCGGAAGCTCGTCAGGCCCACGGGGGAGGAGGGCCCACTGGGTCTCCAGCCCTAGGACCCTCAGGGCACCCAGGCTACAGAGCAGCTGGCTGGACAGGGTCCCCACAGGAAGCCCCCAGGGCGCTCACCGCCAGCATGCGCTCCAGCTTCATGGCGTCGGCCGCAAACTTGCGGATCCCATCCGAGAGCTTCTCCACGGCCATCTGGTCCTCATTGTGCAGCCAGCGGAAGGCCTTCTCATCCAGGTGGACCTTCTCCAGGTCGCTGGCTTGGGCTGGGGGAGGACACACGCTGGGCCTGCCACGCCCTGCGCCCATGGCCCCTCCCTGTGCCCCTGGCCCCTCCCGGCTCCCGGGCAGGTGGGGCGCGGTGGGGACTCACCGGCCTTGGCTGAGAGCGTGGGCGTCAGCTTGCTGCTGTCCTTGAGCAGCTCGCCCAGCAGCTTGGGCGCGATGGTGAGGAAGTCACAGCCCGCCAGCGCCTTGATCTCGCCCGTGTTGCGGAAGGAGGCGCCCATGACGATGGTCTTGTAGCCGAACTTCTTGTAGTAGTTGTAGATCTTGGTGACGCTCTTCACGCCTACAGGGGCAGCCCAGACGTGCTCAGCACCCACCCGCACCCCCACCGCGCTGGCCCATCGTCCCCTCGCTGGCCACTCACCAGGGTCCTCCAGGGGCTCGTATGACTTCTGGCCCGTGTTGGCCACGTGCCAGTCCAGGATGCGCCCGACAAAGGGGGAGATGAGCGTCACGCCCGCCTCTGCGCAGCTCACGGCCTGAGCGAAGGAGAAGAGCAGCGTCATGTTGCAGTGAATGCCGTGCTGTGTCTCCAGCTCCCTGTGGGGGGGGGGGGGGGCAGAGGCGGGGGTCAGGCCAGCGCGTCCCGTGTCCACAGCCCCTCCACCCGGCCACACGCTGTGAGCGAGTCAGGCCTCCCACCAGGGCACCTGGGGCTGGGGAGGGTGGGCAGCTGCCATTCTCTTCATCAGACCCGCATCTCCACACAGGGACCGAGGCAGGAAGGGCCCCCAACAGCCACCGTGCACGTCCCCGGCCCCTCCCCACATCACAGGGCCCCCTGGGGCTGGACACCAAGGACCTCTGACCACCACCCCAGCACTCGCTCTCCCCCTTCTCAGGCCACCAAGGTCCATTCCCGGGGCTGAGCCCAAGGGACAGATGCGAGTGTCACCCCCAGTGGCTGCCAGTGACAGCAGTGGGCTTGGCTCTGGTCCTCGTGCCCCCCCCAATGTGGAGCCCATGTGCCCTGAGAATGGGCAGATGACACCCCTGCGGGCACCTTGGGCCCCTGTCCTCCAGGAGGGTCAGTGAGCAGGGCCTGGCCCTACACACACCCGGCGCCCCAGCCCCTGCATGAGGGGAGGGGCAGCGCTTACTTTCCCGCCTGAATCCCTTCCCAGGTGGACGTCAGCTTGATCAGAATCCGGTCCTTGCTGACCCCGACGTCCTTGTAGAGATCAATGAGGCGCCTGGCTCGAGCCACCATGGCGTCCTTGTCAAAGGAGAGCCTGTGGGAACCAGGGGCCGGTGCTGAGGAGCAGCTTCACCCCAGGAGCCCGCCAGGGACAAAGCAGGCGGCAGCCAGCGCCCTGGCTCGGGGCAGCCGAGCCCGTCAGGACCACGTCCCCGGGACTTACACCACCATGGGAGCTGGAGACACCCGGTCACCCAGGACAGGGCCCGCCCTCACCTTGCGTCCACTTCTGTGGATACACGGCCAGGGATCTTCTTCAGTATCTCTGCTCCGAACAACACGAAAAGCTTATCGCTGGCGTTCTGAACCTGGTCCTCTTGTGACCTGAAGTTGCAGGGAAATAGGTAAACGGCTTGTCAGGCTCAGTGGGCAGGATCCACAAACCGTCATTCCCGTCGCTCCATCTTCTGCCGTCACAATGCTCTGTGGCAAGTCGCACACAGCAGGATGCTGCCCACCGTCACTTCTAAGCACACAGCTTGGTGGCCCTTGGCACCTGCCACCCCAGGATTTCTAATCCGCCCAGACTAACCCCCACGCCTCTTGGCCCCTGTCAAAGCGACCTTGTCAGCATCTGGAGTTGGGTGGGTGGATGAGTGAAGTGCACGTGCTGTCCCCACAGTCCCTGAGGGTCCGTAAGCGCTCTGGCCAGTGGGTCAGGGATAGAGCCATGGGGCAGCTGAATGCGATGGGGGCCGGCAGGCAGCAAGGGCACCAGCCCATCCCCCACTTCCAGGAGCACCGAGCCCCCCCCCCCCCATGCGAGGCCAGCCCAGCCCATGGGAGGGGGTGAGGCGGCTTCTGCACAGCTGTGCACCACCCAGGAGCCCTCCCGGGCCACTGTCCCTGCAGGCGCTGCTCAGCTGTGGCTTTACCACCTGATAAGTTTACGACACCAGAAAATGCACATCTGTGGGGTCTGTGGAGACCACCCTCCGGGGCAGCTGCCTGGGCCATGAGGCATCAGAGGAAACGGCTGCTCAGTCAACTAATAAAGCTGTTAGAGCTGCCTCCTGTTAGGAGACTCACCCGCCTAGCTTCTTGCCGAAGGCGATGGCCTCCCCCACCAGCTCCTGGTAGGCGGGCATCTGCGCGGCAGCCAGGATCAGGGACGGGTTGGTGGTGGCATCCTGAGGCTTGTACTCTTCAATGGCTAGAGAAACAGTTGGAGAGCAGGCAAGTAAGCGGGGTTTCTGCTCCCACCCAGAAACCTGATGGGCCCCCAGCAAGCTAAGCACAGGGTGCACAGTGTCTCCTGCTTCACCCGCGTCCTTCCCCACCCTGGAAGCAGTGGGTGTGTGCAGGGTGGTCCCGTAGCAAGACAGGCCAGAGGCCAAGGCCACCCTGTGTGAGCTGATGTCACACGCTGGGGGGGGGGGGGTGGCAGCTGGGAGGGTCCTTCCTGCAGAGCCCTCGACCCAGCGCCTGGCCTGTGATCCTCAACGTGCTCCCCAACACCTAGTTCTTCAGTAGGTGGCCTGGCTAGGGCCTCCCGGGGGCCCGCGGGCTCCACCTGGACTCTCACCGGCCATCTAAGCAGCAGGCGGCCAGAGGGCTCGCCGCTTCCGTACGCTCACTTGGCAAATTAGTATTTTCAAAGTGTCCTTGGGCGACAAAATGTCACAGAGATGGAGAACACATGAGAGGCTGCCAGGAACAGGCGGGGGCTGGGGGGCTCTCAGGAGCACGAGGGAAACCTCTGGCCTTGAGCAGCTGTGTCCATCCTGTCCTGTGGCTACAAGAGCTGACACATGTCCTAAACCTGCCACAGCGAGCGTCCCGGTACCCACACAGGCTGAAAACCGGGGGACACTGAGCCGGGCCCACACTCTGTTGACAACAACGGGCCGGCGCCAAGTTCCTGGTTCTGACATCATGCCGTGGTCACATATGATGTCGCCACTGGAGGGCACTGCCCAAGGATTAGTGAGACTGGGGGCTAACTTTGCAACTTCCGAGCCTATTTCAAAATAACCCAGGTTAAGAAAAAGCACCCTGGACTTCCACTTACACAAGTGTGTGTAAGCCCAGCGAGCAACGCACTTCCTTGTACAACAGCATGCCGGGACACAGTTCACTTTTAACAAAATTACAGACAAAAGCTACCTGGAGCCCACAGATGGGCCTCAGGGTCCAGGGACCCTTAGACTAATGCAGAACTGGGAGGCGGGCACTGTCCTGGGAAGGGTATCCACAGCTTTGATTAAATTTCAAAGAGGCCTCTGACCCTTCACCCCCAGGTAAGAACCTTCAGTTCATAAAATGACCACAAAAACCAAAGGTCCTATTTAACACTATGTATGCAACATTTATGGACACAGTATCACCTAATGCACTTTTATAAAGTTGTTAACATTCATTAAAAAATT
>PVKE010000202.1:54199-161903 GCA_004027555.1 Craseonycteris thonglongyai
AAAAAAAAAAAAAAAAAAAAAAAAAAAAAAAAAAAAAAAAAAAAAAAAAAAAAAAAAAAAAAATTAAAATGTGGGAAAGCCGGGACGGCTCAGCGGGTTGAGCGCTCGCTTTGAGGCCACGAGGACCGAGGATCGAATCCCGGCTCCGGCCCAGGCGGACCCACATGCTGAACTGGGGAGTTCCCACAGTTCGGTTCTCTAGCTGTCTCTGTCTGTCTCTCTATATGTCAAAAGTAAAATAGAAATAAATATGCACTGAAGATAAAATAATTACTCTCTATAAATATAAAAAGATATAAAAAAAAATTAAAAAAAAGTTTTAAAAAAAAAGCAAGCAAGCATTCCCCAGGTCCGAGTCCTGCCACCTTATGGGTGTCATTGCCCGAAGGTGTAATAGACCAACTATCGGGCTGTCAGTGAGAACCAGCAAGAAACAGTGCAGGGGATGTCGAGATGGGGATGTGGTTGAAAGTTTGCCTCACAACTGCAAGGTCCAGGGTTCGAGTCCTGACCCTGCCCGTGCAAACCCACATGCTGAACTTGCAGCACAACTGGCAACCGCCAGGATGGTGGCAAAGGTCCTTGCCTGGTTCCGTTCCTGCCCCGCACAACCCCACACCCACCCGTGTGGAATGACATCTGTCACAACTCATGATGTGCAATGGAGACTGCTCTGGGCCTTACCCCCTTGTATTAACAAAACGAACCTTAAAGAAAAACAAAAACTAAAAAAACCAACAACAAGAAAGAAAAACTGCTCCTTGTCCACTAAGGCAAGACTGGAAGCCATTCTAAGTACTAAGGGAAGAAACAGGCGCAAAACACGCAGCCACCGTCCCAGTGCTCTGTCCTGCTGACGTCCTGCCTAGAGGTGTCACGCAGGGGCCGGGGGACCGTGGCCCGAAGCCCCGGCCACTCCGGTGGGGCGATCGCTCTGCTACCAGCCCCACAGGCTGGACCCAATCGGGTCAGTCTCCGTCCGGTATAACCGAGCGGCCAGACGAGCTTACTCAGTGCCCGAGGCTGCGAGACAAACAAGCCTCTTACTCACTGTTCCCACGGGGGAGTGGACGCCTCTCCAGTCACCATGAGAAAGCAGAAAAGAGGGGCGCGGCCGGCGCGAGGGTTCCCGAGAACCCTCTCCGTTCCCAGCGGAACCGAATGGAAGCGCCTCCGGTCTGCGCTTCCCCGGGCTCCCCCCGCTCTCGCCGGGGAGCCAAACCCGGGGGAGTCGGACCCGTACCAGGTTCCGTACCAAGAAAGTCTGCCTTCCTCGGGGCGCCGGGGTGGCCCACCCGGGGGCGGGCACGCTCGCTGCCGAGGGGGTCCGGGTGCCCCCCGGGCAGGGGCGGGACGTGTGTGCCGCCGGCGGGGTCACGCCAGCGCGCTCCTGCGCAGCGGCGGCTGCACGACCCCGCCTCGTGCAAGCACCGGGGCCCGCGGACCCCGACCCCCCGACGGTTCGCAGCGGGGCCCCCCGTGCGCCCGGGGCTCGGACCGGGCGGGGGTCCTGCTCCCGGAGGCCCCGCCATCGCGCCCTGGGTCGCCCTCGTCGGTCCCGGGTCGCCGCGGCCCGCCGGGTGCCCTCACCCGGGGACCCCGGGGGCGCGGCCGCGAGCGAACGCCCCGCCCCACGCGCGGCCGCCCCGCCGGCGTACGAACGCGGGGCCGCGCCTCACCGTGGAAGTCGCCCGTGTCGGCCACCACGGTGGTGAACTGCTTCAGCTGGTCCAGCGCGCTCTCCATCTTCTGCCGCTTCACCGGAGAACCCGACATGGCGAGGCGGAGGCGGCGGCGGGAACGCGGCTGCCCCACAATGCCCCGCGGCCCCGGCCGCCGGCCAATCCGGAGCCGCGCCTGAGCGCTTCCGCACGCGCAAGGCCCCGCCCTATACAAGGCCCCGCCCCCGGAGGTGAAGCTCCGCCCCGGGGGTGAAGGCCCGCCCCCGGGGTCGGGGCCGCCGGGCGGCCGCTGCGGCCGGATTGGGGGTTCCCAGAGCCCCACGCGATCGCCCCCAAAACGTGGGCCCGACGCGGAGAGGGCGAGCTGGACAGCCCGGGTCCCGCACCCCCTGCGCACACACTGAGCCCGCGGCCCCGCAGCCTGATTGGGGCGCCCCCCGTGGCCGTGCACCCCCGGAGGGCGCGCTTCCTCATGACCCGCCTCTGTTAAGGGCAGAGAACTGCAGTTCCCTTGCCTTTGACTCTAGGAAGGAGCAAGCAGTGTGCTCACAAGGTGTCCCCTGGCCATTTTGTACCAAATCAGTCCCAGGAAACCCACATCTAGTGGATTTGGAGGACTTTACATTTCCTGCGCCAAGGCCTCCTTGGCTCATAGGCAAAGCCCAGGCGCCGGGAGGAGGAGGACGGGCCCAGGCTGAGCTTGGGCCTGAAGCCCTAGGCGGGGAGGGTGGAGCTTTGGGAGAGAGAGGGGGGCCTGATCCTGGATCAGTGGCCTGCTGGGTCCTCCCTGCTGACCTTGCCAGGGGCAGCTGCTGTAGTGGGAGGGAAAGACCCCTCTTCAAACTCTCCTAACCCTTGTGCTGTTTTTCCAGTTTCCAGTTTAACCACTAGATGGGATTTAGACTGGAATGTCCCCCGCCCATGTGATTAGCGGATTCCCTCCCAAAACTAGGTCCCCAGGATCCCTGGTTAAGCCAGAGGGCGGGCCACAGATCCCCCGGGGCTCAGATACGACGTCCCTCACAAGGTCACCCACCCTTCCTCACAGCCTGTTTTACAGACACCTACTTTTAATGGTATTAGTCAAATCTCTCTCTCCCGGTCTAGGGTCCACTGAGAAAGGACTCATAACCCAGCAAGACGCGCAGCCCACCTGGTTTGAAGAACTGAGAGAACTGGAGGGTGGGTCCTGAGACCCCTGCCTCCCTTTCCGCCCATTTAGGGGGAGAACTCCTTGACTCCCCAAGAGGCAGGGATTACAACCACACTCAGCAGGGAGTAGGTGCCACCAAGAGGCGAGCTTCAGCCCCTCAGCTTCCCATTGAGATTTTCTTTTTCAAACTTTTTAAGGTTTATTTTATTGTTTTTGACAGAGACAGAGAGGGGGGAGGGCCCAGAGCCATCTCCATAGTTGTACGTCATTAGTTTTCAACATGGTTTCGTTCCACACAGGTGGGTGGGGGCCGTTCAGGGCAAGAACCAAACTGGGCATGGGAAGCTCACCCCAGTTCAGCATATGGGTCCCCCATGGGCTGGGGCCGGGATTCGATCCTCGGTCCCCAGGGCTGCAAAGCGAGCATTGAACCCGCTGCGCCCTCCCGGCTTCCCCCTCATAGAGATTTAAGGAGATCATGTCTCTCAAGAGGAAGGCTGGGTAGGGAGCTGGAATAGGGGGATCTCAGGACCCTTCCCACTGAGCACTCGTGGCCTGGGTGGTCACCACCCTGTCCTTAGGAGACCCTGCCCCAGATTAAATAGAGAGAGAGACGGGAAAGACAGCTAACGACTGTAATGAAAAACCAATCCAAAGACCCCACACCCAAAAGGGTGCTCTCTTCTCCCAAGGAAAGGCGATAAAAATACCCCACTCAGCCCTGTGTCATCTGCCTCTTGTGCCACCTCTTCTTGCGGGGGGCCGGCTTCCACGTCTTGGGGGTGTCCTTTCTCTGCTTTTCCTTCCAACACGCTTCTCATTCCCCCCTGCACTTCCGCATCTTGCTCAGTTCTTTGCTTGGGGCACCAAAGACCCGGACCCAGGGCCGAGGAGGACCCCCATCCTCAGGTGACAGTACGGGGTGGAGATGGTGCAGGCTCCGCATTTCAGGGGGCTTGCTGTGAAAGGAGGGGTGGCTGGCGGCTGGCCCCGAGCAGGGTGGTCTCAGCTGGGTCCTCGGGTGGACCGGGGCCAAGCCCAGGGCACTGAGGGTGGCCTGTGTCTCCAGCCAGGACACAGGAGCAAGGGAGGAAGGGGCAGGAGGTGTGGGCACACACGCAGAGGTGTCCTAACCGCTTCACTTTTTCAGGGACCCCCCCCCCAGGAAGCAAGCTCAACAGCTGAGAGGGGAGGGAGACAGGGTGCGGGGCCAAAGGAGCTGGGAGGGTCAGGGCAGCACCCAAGAGGGCCACCAGACCTGGGTGTGGCTGCCCGCCCCTCCCATTTCTCTGGGGTTGGATTTAATGGCTATGGGGTTCGGCCAGGAGAACGTGACCAGACAGGCCACCCCGATGGGGAAGGAAGCCAGGAGGGGCCGGTGTTGGGGTGCGGGTGGGGCGGGGTTGCGTCAGGGACCCATCCACGGCAGGACCCCCTGGGCGGGGGGTGGCCGAGTGAGAGAACACAACCCCCAGCTCCTCCCACAGACCCTGGTTCGCTTAAAATCCCAATTTTGTCATTACCATCTCCCCCGTGTGGATCCAGAAATCCCCCCCCGGCAACATGGCCGGTCCCCAGGCAGCGCTTCTGACTCCGGCCTTCGTGCCCCTCATGCCCCTTGCTGCCCCTCGCTGCCCCTCGCTGCCCCTCACTGTCCCGAAGACCCTCTTCCGGCTGCCAGCTCTCCCACCAGAGGGAAGGGTGGGGATCAAATCACCAGTGTGCCGAGCTTCTTTTTTTTTTTTAATTTTTTTTAAATTAATTAATTTATTTTTATTTTTGACAGAGAGAGAGAGAGATACAGAGACAGAACTAAACTGGGGGAACTCCCAGTTCAGCATATGGTTCCGCATGGGCCAGGGCCAGGATTCGATCCCCGGTCCCTGGCGCTGCAAAGTGAGCACTTAACCCACTGAGCCATCCCGGCTTCCCCAGTGTGCCGAGCTTCTGAGGGAGAACTGGGGAAGCCGGGACAGCTCCGCAGGTTGAGCGCTCGCTTTGCCATTGCGCAGTCCAGGGATGGAGCCCCAGCCCCGGCCTGGGCAGAACCACAGGCTGGCCGTTGGCACAACCGGTAACCACGGCAAAGGTTCTCCCCTCCTAGGCGGAGGCCCCCAGTTCGGGTCCTGCCCCGCATGGCCCCACATCCACCTGCACAAAACCTGTCACAACTGTGGAGACGGCTCTGGGCCCTCCCTTCTCTCTCACCTTCTCTCAAACAACAAAATAAAATCTTTAAAAACATGGAGGGGCCGGCTGACACCTGTTACAACATGGATGGACTCACAGAACATGAGGCTGCAGGGGAATCAGCCAGACACCAAGGGACACATACTATGCGACTCCATCCTTCGTGGTCCCAGATTCAGAGTAGAAGCGGGGGTACCAGGGGCTGGGGGTGGGGGGTGAATGTTTAAGGGGCACAGTTTCAGTTTGGGAAGATGGAGAATTCTGGAGGTGATGGTGAATGTCCCTAGTGCCCCGTGAACTGTGCCCTTAAAATGGTTAAGGTGGCAAATTGTATGCTGTGTGTATTTTACCCCAATGGAAAGCCAGGAACCTGGGAGTTGGGGTCCTGAGGCTGTGGTGAGCCTGTCCCCCCACCCGCCCCCGCTGCCGGGTATGAAGGCTCCACGCTACCTTCCCCACAGCGGTGCCAGGAGGCCCCGTGGGGGTCTGGCCAGGACTCTGGTTGCAGCCTCAGGTGAGGCAGGAGGGACTTGCTTCAACTTCCTGTTGCACCCAGTTTTCAACTTCCTCTTTAAAGACGCAGCAGCTGGGAATGGCATTTGGGGGAGACGCACACAAGCTGTGAAGATATAAATGCGTTTGCCGGGGTCCCGGGGAGCACGCTGCTTCTAATCCTTGCGTTTTCCTTCCCTCACATCTGTGGATTTTGACCCACAGCGTCCACGGGGCGACCTTGTTCTATTGCCTCCTTCTTGCTCACTCAGCACTTTCCCCCCTGGGCTCTGGGTCCTAAGTGCATGTTCTCCTGCTCGCACGCCCCCCAGCTGCCTGGTGGACCCCAGACACGCAGCAGGAGCAGGGTTGCTGGTCCGGGTCTCGGGGGGACCCCATTCCCGCGCCTCCCAACCCTGGGTGTCAGCCAGCTCCCTGCTTTGGCCAGTCCCACTGGTGACAGGTGACAACGTCTTCTCCTGTGTCCCCTCTGACCCTGTCTGAACATGGACCGGCTGGGGGTCCAGTGGGGCCTGAAGTTTCGACCAGGAAGTTCTTGGTCAATTTTTGTCACCGACGCTGCCTGTTTGCTTCTGTGAGCTTGGAAGTTCTGCCTCTCGCACGGGTTTTGTGGCACTGGAGCCCGTTCCCTTTGGGGGGACAGCGGGGGTCCTTGTGCTGTTTCTCCTTGGAACCCCCTCACCCAAGTCCTGCCCCGCTGGCCGGCCCTCCGCAGGTGCCCTCTGACCTGTCCTGCCGCTTCCCACGGGCCTGTACCCCAATTCTGTGCTGCAACCTCGTGGTGAATCAAAACGTTCTGAAAAACTTCTGTTGTTTTTTTTACAGAAAAGGAAGGAAAAAGGGAAAGCTTTTGGTAAACGGTGTGGGCGGCCCCTCTTGCCCCAAAGACACACCTGTCCCTGTGACAGAGACGGGCCTCGTTCGTGGGGCATTGACTGCACACCGCTGGGCACAAAGTGGGCGCTGTTTGGGCAACTCCACCTGCATCCAGGGTGACGACCCCCCGGTGCGCTCGGCAGCCCCACCCCCCCGGGATTGGCACCAGCAGGCCCCGCCCCCGCCCCTGTGGTCCCGAGTGGGAGGCGGGAGGTGAGCACCTAGGGCTGTGACTCAGGCTAAGCTGCATTTGAACCCAGCCCCTCCTCCGCTCTGGGCCCTGGGCCGGTGGCTTCTTCCTGGTCCGCGTCTCACTCACGCACCCTGAGGTCACCAGGGAGGGAGCCACGCAGACACCCCCTAATCTGGGAGCCCTGGATAGCGACACCCTCAGGTTGAATGTAGAATGACTCCTCACACCCGCCCTGTGTGACCTGAGACCCATCACACCTGTTGGCTCTTGGGAGGGTCTCAGGAGATGGGGGGAAGCCATTTGGGGGGCCCCGAGGCCTGAGAGACAGGTGGGATCAGGGCACCTGGGAACCAGCAGCCCCTGGGTCGTGGGATCCGGCCTGGGGCCTGGCAGGTAGGGGGGCAGGGACTCCTCAAGCTGCCTGGGAAGAGCAGGTGGTGGCCTGTGGGGGGAGGGGGCAGGTGTAGATGCTGGGACTCTAAAGAGGTGAGAGACCCAGCTCAGAGCCTGTGTCCCCCAAAGCCCAGACTGTCCTGGTGACAACTGTGACAACAGAGCCTGCTGGGGCCGCGCCCTCGACCTCCGGCTCTAGTCCCTGGGCCAGCAGAGGCCCCCGGAGTGGGTGGAGTCGGGGTGCCCGTCCCCACTCTGAGAGAAGGGCCCAGCTGAGCAGGGCAGGCGGGGTGGCCTCGGGGTTCCTGTGACCTCCCACGGTTCCAGGCTGGGGGGATGTGTGGGTTTCCGAGATGAGGGATGGTGCCCGATCCCCCGTATTCTTTTGGGTCCCAACCCCCTCTGCAGTGTCCTGCCCAGGCGCCCGAGGGCACACACACCTCCTTTCCCCGCCTTCTCTCCTGGGGGGTAGGGTCCCAGTGCTCCGGTTGCAACGGTGGCCCAGAGGACACTGGTAGGGCCAGGGGCCTGGGCCTGGTTCAGCAGCCCACCAGCCCTTCTAACCCGGCCCCGCCAGCCCCAACCTGCCCTGCGTTTGAGTTCCCGGCGGATCAGGCCGAGCGGGACCCCAAGGCTGGGCCCTGCAGACACCCTGACCCCCTGCAGGACTGGTCGCTGGCTGCAGCTCGCAGAACCGCCAGCAGAGGGCGCCAGAGGCCTCCTCCAAGGGGGCGGGGCACCGACCAGCCCACGAGGTGCAGAGCGCAGCCCTCTGCGGCTTAGGGACCACCCGGCTCCTGCAGGGCCTGATCCCAGCTGACCAGCAGCGGAGCCCGCGAGCCCCTTCCCCTTCTCCCCCCACCCGAAGCTGACCTCTCCAAATCTAGTTTCCGCCTTGCCTGTGACTCACGCCCCCTCCCCACCCAAGTCTAGCTGCCCACAGCTCCCACCAGCCCTGGGTGTCAGCTTCAAGCCTTCTGCGCATCTGGCCTGGGCAGGGCCCCTCTGAACCCCGCACCTCCCAGGAATGACCTCCGGGCCTTCTACCATAGATGTGGAGGTGGGGGTCCCCCAGGACCCTGCACCCCGGGTCAGGGATAAGCGGCCTCACTTGGGGTCTGCACTGTCCCACCTGGCCACGTCCTGCCCCTGCCCGATCACACTTACACAGGGCGCAGCTTCGGACCAGCTGCAGAACCCGCAGTGACCCCACGCTCACCTCCAGGGCACAGACAGGCTGCTAGGGGTCGGCTGCCTTCATGTGGGGACCTTTGAGCCTGGCCACCTCTCCACTGTGGGGCGTGACCCGCAGGATCCAGGGTTCCCAGACCCACCAGACCCACCAGCCCCCTCTCCAGCAGGTGGGCGAAGCTGGTCTGAGATTGGCTGGGGACAGTGCCTTATTACTTTTTTTTTAAGATTTATTTTCTGAGGGAAGGTAAGAGAGAGAGAGAGAGAAGGGGGGAGGGCCCAGAGCAGTCTCCACAGTTGTGCGTCGTTAGCTGTGACGTGGTTTCATGCCACACAGGTGGGTGTGGGGCCGCCCAGGGCGGGAACCAGGGGCTTCCCGCTCGGGAGGCGAGAGCCTTTGCCGCCACCTGGTGGCCACCAGGTGCACTGCAGCTCAGCATATGGGTTTGCAGGGTCCGGGGCCAGGATTTGATCCCTGGACCTCGTGGTTGCAAGACAAGTGCTCACCCTGCTGAGCTAGCCCTGCATCCCCACCTTTCTTGGGCTGTACCTGGGGGCAGGCGGTAGGGTGGATGGGGGCGAGGGGGGCAGGGTGGGGTGAGGGAGGGCTGTCCATGGCCAGTACTTGGGTGTCACGTCCATCCTTGTTCCTTTGGAAGGTGAAGGGGGTACAGCATGCACCCCCAACCCACCCCTGGGGAGCAGTGCACTGGGTGGGTGCTGTGGGCACTACCTGGGGACAAGGGTCACAGCCTGGTTGGAATAGAGCCCCAGATGGCTGGGCAGCTGAGGTCGGCTGCCCTTCTGGCCCACAGTCCATTCAGAGGTGTGGGGGACGCAGGGGGGGATGGGAGTGAGCAGCGTGAGTGTGGGACAGGGGCGCAGTCACACGTGCCAGGGACCCCCATGTGGACGGGGAGGCCGGAGGAAAAGGGGGGGTTCTGTGGCCTCAGGGAGTGCTGTGGGGAGAAGCAGGGACGAGGCTGGGCTAGGTCTGGACCAGCCATAGCTCTGGCCTCAGTGGGCAGGTGGAGGAGGGGGCTGGCACCTGGAGGCCGCAAGTTTGGCTGAGGTGGGCCTGGGGCACTGCTGAGCCTCAGGGCAGGCCATGTGCCCCCCGCCAGCACCACACTGCCTGCGTCCATGGTACAAAGTCCACACACATACAAAAATAATACTCCACGCACGGGGGTGGGCTGCGCAGTGCGCCCCCAGCTGCAAGTGCGGCGGGCCCGGCGGCCAGGTCTAGCTGTCTTCCTCCATCCTCCTCTGGTTCTTGGAATGAAACTTGTTCATGAGTTCCTCCAGCTCCGACCCGCCTTGCTGCTTCTAGAGACAGGAATGGGGCTGGTCTCAGCCGAGGGGCCGGCAGTTCAGGGTCCTCAGAGCAAGAGAAGGGGCGGGAGGCGCAGGAGGCGGGGCTGGAGGCACCAGGGGGGGTCCGGGGCCAGAAGCTCAGGGGGCGGGACCGGAAGTTCAGGGGCGGGGCTGGAGGCGCAAGAGGCGGGGCCGGGGCCAGAGGGGCAGGGGGCGGGGCCGGAGGCGCAGGGGCGGGGCCAGAGGAGCAGGGGGCATGGCTGGAGGCGCAGAAGGCGGGGCTGGAGGCTCAGGAGGCGGGGCCGGAGGCGCAGGGGGCGTGGCGGGAGGCGCAGGAGGCGGGGCTGGAGGTATGGGAGGCGAAGCCGGAGGCGCAGGAGGCAGGGCAGAAGGCGGGGCAGGAGGCATGGCTGGAGGCGCAGGGGGCAGGGCCGGAGAGGCAGGGGCGTGGCTGGAGGCTCCGGGGGCGGGGCCGGAGGCGCAGGAGGGGCGGCGCCGTTTACCTCCAGGACGGCCTTTTGCACGGTGAGCTGGCTGTACACGCGGATGCCCTCCTCCCCGCACACCTTCTTCAGCTCGTCTTTGTTGAGTGAGAAGAGTTGGGGCCCGGTCAGGACGCCCAGGTTGTCCACGATCCTGCGGAGGGGGCGGGGCGTGGCCAGGGCGGGTGTGAGGGCGGGGCCTGGCCGTGGGCGGGGCGTCCCGTCCACACCGGCCCCCCCGGGCCCGCCCGCCGGCTCACCGCGAGCTGAAGGCCTTGGCTTCCAGCCAGGCGCGGACCTCGTCGGGGCCCGACTCGTAGGTGAGCGGCAGGCGCACGGGCTGGCTACGCTCCACGCGGAAGTGCCGCTGCGGCTGCGCCTTGATGTGGCTGATCTTCTTGATGAGCTCGTCGTTGACCTCGTCCATGTGGTGTATCAGCTCTGCGGGGGCCCAGGGACTCAGGCCCCGCCCCGTGCACCCCAAGGCTCCCCGCCCCCCGGTCCGGGCCGCCCCACCCCCCGCGCCGCCCCCCAGCGTCCCTCACCGTCTTTTTTGCCGGTGAAGCTTGGAGGCAGCTTGTGGGAGGGGCTGACAGGACCCCAGTATTTCAGACCAGCCTGCAGTGGGGGAGGGGAGGGGATCAGCCTCACTCATCTCCCCTCCCGTCAGAGCTGGAGTAAGGAGAGTGTGAGGCCCTGCTCCCCCTCCCAGCACCTGCCCGGGCCCCCACCTGACCTGGGGGGGGCAGACCCCCGAGAGCCCCAACACTAGCCCCTGCAGGCTCAGGGCGGGGCTTTCCCTGTCACTCACAGTCCGGCCCCGCCCCCAGCCCCCCACCCCCCTGCCGGCCGGGTGGGACAGAGCAGAGACCCGTGTCACCTGCTCGAGGGGGGCGCCCAGGTCCTCCGGCCCGGTCTCGTCCAGGATGTTCTGGGGCACGTAGCCTGCCTGGCCACTGCGGCTGCGAAGCTTCCACCACTGGTGGGTGTCTTCCAGCACCTGCGCACGCACAGCCCCGCGGTCACCCCCCGGCCCGCCCTCCATCCCAGCGTGCGGGTGCCCTGAGGAGGCGCCTACGACCCGGCTGTGGGTCCACATCACCCACCCCCAGCTCGCTCCACTTTCCTCCCTCCGTGGCCTGGATTTGGGGTTGGCACCGCACAGAGAAGGTGCCTCAAGGGGGCTCCAGGGGTGGGCATGAATGACACGCCCCTGACATTGGAGGGTCCCCAACTGGGCACACAGAGGGCCCACCCTCAATCAGGAGCCCCTGCACCTCCTCTGAAATCCTCAAGAGTGGGTGGTCCCTCAGCCAGACTCTGTGTGTGTGAGGTTGTGGATCTGAACCGGAGGAAAAGAGTCTGCCGACCAGCCAGGTCCCAGAGTTATGCAGCCCCCACCCCCGGGCAGCCCCTCTGGCTGCCCACCACTCACCTCCAGGACTTCGTCCTTCAGCACGGAGAGCTCATTGGCATTGCGGGCGGTGAAGTCGTACAGGACCTTGACGTACTTGGCCATGGCTGCAGCAGGCTCGTACCTCCTGCGTGGAACAGAAGGGGCTGAGACCCAGGGCCGGGCCGGGGTCTCCTCCTGGACCCAGATCGGGCTGAGGGGAGCAGCTTCCCCGATGCGCGGCTGCTGCCTCCTGTCAGCTCTCCAAGCTGCACTGGAGCGAGGCTGCAGCTCCTCAGCCGGGAATGGAAACTGTGACAGCCCCAGAGAGGCCTGGGCCCCACATGGAGGTGGGGCAAGCAGGCCGGTGGGATGTGCAGGTGCCTGTGGGCACAGCCAGGCCGGGCCCGGGCCAGGCCCTTCAGGGAGCCCAGAGCCAGGCAGGTACCCAAAGAGTGACAGGGTCCCAGCCATCCCTGGGAAGCAGCTGACCCACAGGGGAGGGCCAGACAGATGCTCAGAGCCCCGGCCCCTGGGCCCCGCATGGGTCACAAGGTGGAGGGCTGCTTGGGGCTGCAGGGCCCTGGCAGAGAGCAGCCATCCCTCCCAGTCAGTCTGGCCCCTGGTCATCAGGTGTGCACTGGGGAGGGGAGGGGGCTGAGGCTGGGGGCCTCCTGGAGCCCTGGACTGAGCCATTAGGATGGGCCAGGGTGGACCAGCCAGACCAAAGGATGAAGAAGTTTCTTAGGGAAGCTGGGGTGGCTCAGCGGGTTAAGCACTCGCTTTGCAGCCCAGGAGCCCGAAGATCAAATCCCGGTCCAGGCGGACCCATATGCTGAGCTGGGGTGTGCCTCCAGTTCAGTTCTTGCGGGGGGCCCATGCAGGAGGCTCTGGGCCCAGTTCCTGCCCTGTGCAGCCCCGTGCCCACCTGTGGAGTGAAACTATATGGAAAACGAATGCTGTCAACTGTGGAGACCGCTCTGGGCCCTCCCCCTCCTCTCTGTCTCTCTTTGTCAAAAAACAATAAATCTTAAAAAATAAAAAAAGATTTTCTTAAAAGTGTGGCCCCAGGCCAGGGACCATTGGGCGCCCACCCGGCTGGTGATGTGGAACAGAGGGAGGGCTCACTTGTTGAAAACATGGGTGCCAGGCCCCTCCCCCACCCCCAACTCGGAATCCCAAGGTCTGGCAGGGCAGCAAGCTCCCAGGCCCTGGGTCTGTGAGGGTGTGTGTGTGGGCGGGAGAGTCTACTCCAGCCCAGACCCTCCGGCTTCCAGGCTGGGTCTAAAGCAACCCCAATGGGCGACAGGGACTGGTGAGCCTCTCAAGTTCAGGGGTTTAGTAAATTTCTGACCATGACTCTAAAACATACATGTGAAGACACAAAAGGAGACAACGTACGAGAGTACTGAGTTTTTTCATGGCTTTTCACGTCTTTTCTCTGATGGTATAGAATGAAAACCCGGTTCCAGTTTAAAAAGTACTGTTTTGAGACTCAAGAACAAAGCCTTTGCTGCCACCTGGTGGCAGCGTACCGCGGTCGGAGCCTCCGTGTTTCGACAGGTGTCACACTCCCCCTCCTTTTGAGGGGCGCTTACCTGTGAGCATGGGGGGAGCCGACGGGAGGGAGGACCTCTCCTGGGGGTGTGGGCTCAGACACAAGGCTGTGCTTCGGGGAGCTTCGAAAGGATAGTCGGCTTGCTGGAGTGGCCGGCTGTGGGGACAGTGGGACATCTGAGCTGGGGGTGGGGCATGGGCCAGGCCAGGAACCCGGGGGCAGATGCGCTGAAACGGTGAGGGCAGCGGGTGGCCATGGAGGGGCCGGTTGGTGGCCCGTGGGGTGGCGGCGAGTGCTCTGACCTCCTCGCTGGGGGCGGGAGCCAGGGCCTCCACTTCCCAGGGGGCCTCCTGCAGCACGTCCAGCGGTGGCTCCCAGCCGCTGTGGAACTTGGGCACGTACACAGGCACCTGCGGCTCCCGAGGCCATTCGGAGCTGGGGTGGGAGGTCAGAGTGAGCCACGCCCACCCCAAAAAAGCTCCCATTGGCCCCGCCCCTCCGCGCCCCGCCCCGCCCGATGCAGTACCGGGGGCGTGTCCAGGTCTCCCCCAGTGACTCCCACAGCGCCATCTCCTTGGGGACTAGGTGGCCGCGCAGGAAGCCCACAGCTTCTCGGGAGAGCAAGGGGCTGGAGACAGAAGACGCGATGTCCGGGCCACCGCAGGTGCTGATGATCTGGGGCACAGTGAGGTTCAGAGGGAATCATGCCCATGGATCCCCAGCCCTGCCCACACCCTGTGGCATCACGGGCCCCAGGGCTCTCAGGTGATGCGTGGCCCAGCTGGCGGCCCAAGATGGGGACTGGATCCTCACCCTCCAGCCAGGGGCTTGCCCATGCCCGCCCGCCCACCCATGCCCGCCCACCAAGCCCAGCCCAGGCACCAGGTCCAGAGGCCCGAAGAGGAAGTGCACGAGTTCAGCCGCGCTGGGGTTCTGGATGTGCTTCTGCAGCTTGGCCTGTGGGGAGAGGGGAGTGAGCAGGTGGCAGACAGACCCCAAGGGCCATCGGCCCTCCACCCTCAAGGTCAGCCCAGAGGAGGGGCTCCGGGGCTCACAAGCAGGTTGATGGCCAACTTGGTTTTCTGGAAACAGTCAATGAACTCGGCCTCCGAGGGCGGTCGTGCCCGCAGTGTGAGGACACCCTCTGCAATGCAGGGGCGGTCACCGAGAGCCTGGCTGGCCCCGGTCCTGCGCCCAGGGGGTCTTGCCTGCTGTCAGATGTGGTTCCCCCCGCTCAGACTGGACCTACCCCCACCTCAGTGGCTACTCCATTCCCCCCACCCAGCCTCCACATCCCCCTTCTGGGTGCCCCTCCTCCTCCGGTGCCCCTCCCCTCTCCCGTGTCCCCCCCAGTCCTCCGCCCCGCACCTGCCGGCCCCTTCCGCCCCTTCTTCTTTCCCTTCTTGCGCTGGTTCAGCTGCTTGAACGCCTCTGCAGCCTTCTGCAGCCGCGCCACGAACCACTCAATGTCGTCCAGGGCGCAGTTGAGGATTTGCTGGGGTCAAAGCAGGGGCAGGGGTCAGCCAGGCGTCCCCAGCTGCCTCTTGGCCCCTGGCCTGGGGGAGGGGTGGGTGCTGACTGGGGGCTGGAATAGGGGGCACAGCCGTCAGGCCCTGAGACCCACCGTCTCCTTCTCTATCTTCTGGGCCAGCACGGCCCGCGGTGGGTCCTCGTCCAGCGACTCCCGACGGCGGAAGGCTGGATGGTGAGGGGAGGGGGGTCAGAGCTGCTGCTGTCCGCGACCCCCCCACACACACCCACATCAGCCCCCAGCCCAGGCCCCTGGGCCCACCTGGCTCGCTGAGCGGCATCGGCGGGCCCACGCGGTTCTTGGGGGGTGACACATTCGCTCCGTAGCGCTGGAAGGGAATGGGGGCCGGGCCCTGGGGGGCAGGCAGGACCGACAGCCGCTGCCGGATCTTCTCCTGGTGGCCCCTGAAGGGGGATCGAGGTCCCTTAGCCTTCCAGGCCCTCGGCAGGACGGCCCCGCCCTGGAGCCCCGCCTCCAACTCCCAGAGCCCCGCCCCTGGAGCCCCGCCCACCCCCAGAAAACCACCCGGACTCCTGGAGCCCTGCCCCCAACCCCGGAGCCCCGCCCCCAACCCCGGAGCCCCGCCCCTGACTCCGGAGCCCCGCCCCCGACTCCGGAGCCCCGCCCCTGACTCCCCGAGCCCTACTTCAGGGTCTGCGGCCGCAGCTTCTTCCCCAGGCGGCAGTCCGCCAGCGCGCTCTCGATGTCCTCGTGCACCAGCTCCGCCTGCGGGGAGCGGGCGTCAGGCCGGCTCGGGGCGGGAGCTAGGCGCGCGCCCGGGCCCTGCTCACCTCCACCTCGTCGCAGTGGAAGAAGTGGATGTCGGGCTTGTTCTGCTCCGAGTCCTGACACACGAGCAGCAGCACCGACGGGTAGCGCAGCTGGTTCAGCACCGTCTGGCTGTGCCGCACGGTGGGCAGCGGGAAGTTCTCCAGCTCCTCCTGGGGGGCACGGCCGGGCACGGACGTGGGCTCCTAGCCCGCGTAACGCCCGGTGCCGGGCCCGGGCCCGCGCAACACCCGATGCCGTGGTCTGGGCTCGCGCAACACCCGGTGCTGGGGTCCGGGCCCACGTAACGCCCGGTGCTGGGGCCCGTGCAACGCCCGGTGCCGGGGCCTGGGCCCGCATAACGCCCGGTGCAGGCACGGGCGCCACGGGCCTGCACACATGGTCCCTGGACTCTCAGCCCTGCCGGGCCTCCCTGCCCGGGTGACCTTTGACCGCATCCTGATCGCCCCTCCCCCTGGGGAGAGGCCCAGCTGTGGGCCCCACCCGCCTCCCCTGCCGGACCTGGGACTCCACGTCCAGCAGCCGCAGCGACTGGTCGTTGACCTGCAGCAGCATCTCCTGCGTCCAGATCTTCTCCTTGGAGCTCAGCTGCACCAGCTGCCGAATGGCGTCCTCCACAGACACAATGGCCTCACTCTTGTCCATGATGAATGTGGCCAAGTGCTGGGGGCGGGCAGGCGGGTGGTCACTCTGGGCAGAGCCCTCCTTGTGCCAACAGCCAGGGCCACGGGGCTGCACCCAGGGGTCTGCAGAGACCCAGCACCCACCTTGGGGGGGGCATGCCCTGATAAACCCTGTGCTGCCCACTGCACACTGTCCCCACCCCTCCCCATCTGCTGTGTCAGGCACCCCACAGGACCCCCCATGTGCTGTCCCCACCCCCACAGGTCTGCCCAGCTCTCCCCTCCCTCAGGTTCTGCTCAGCCTGCCCGCTGGGCCGCCCAGCCACAGCCTCTCTCTGCAACCACACCCCTGGCCTGGCTCGTGTTTGGTGTCCACACTATGCTGTAGGTGACGTCCTCTGTGCTCCATGCCTAGGGCAGGGATTCTGGCAGGTGGAGCACACAGCAGGCCCTGGGGTAATGGGAAGGGACACTGGGCCTGCCCAGCCCTCCCCTTCCCAGGGTCCTCCTCTCTCCTAGTGGGGCCACCCCTCCCCCCATGAGTCCAGGCTGAGCTCAGTGAGCAACGCTGGGCAGCCATGTAAACACTAACAAACTCAGGAAGCTGGGATGGCTCAGCAGGTTAAGTGCTCGCTCTGCAGCCCTGGAGCCCGAGGATCGAATCCCAGCTCTGGCCCATATGGACCCGTATGCTGAACTGGGGTGTGTCCCCAGTTCACTTCTTGCTGCTATGCAGGAGGGTCCTGGCCCAGTTCCTGCCCTTTGCAGCCCCAAGCCCACCTGTGCAGTGAAACTGTATGGAAAACTAATGCTGTCAACTATGGAGACTGCTCTGGGCCCTCCCCCTTCTCTCTGTCTCTCACTGCTTGTGCTCGCCTTGCAACCTCAAGGTCCCCCCAGCTCGTGCAAACCCCATATGTTGAACTACAGCACAACTGGAAACCGCTGGGATGGCTTGGTGGCAAAGGTTCTTGCCTCCCATGCGGGAGGTTCCTAGTTCGGTTCCCACCCTGTGTAGGATGAAACCATGTCACAGCTAATGATGTACAACTATGGAGACTGCCCCCTTCTCTCTCTCTCTCCCCCCTCTCAATAACAAAATACAAAAAACTAGAAAAGGACAAATAAAGCGCAAAATAAGCGGAAGAAAGGAAACTAAGAGCAGAAAACAACAAACTAGTAAATACACAAAAATAATGGAGAAAAACCAACAAAGCCCACATTTGGTTCTGAAAAGATGAATGATATTGATAAATCCATAGCAAGACTGATCAAGAAAAGAGTAGAGAGAACACAAATTATCCGTAACCAGAAGGGTAGAGGAGACATCACTACAGATCTCACAGGCATGAAAATAAATTTGTAACAAAAAACTTTCCCACAAAGAAAACCCTGTTCTCAGAGGCTTCACAGGGGAATCCTAACAAATATTTAAAGAAAAAGGAAGAACCACCTTTTATAAACTCTTTCTGAAAAGAGGACAGAACATTTCCCCACTCTTTTCATAAGGCCAACATAACCCTGACCCCAAAACCTGCCAAGACCATCACAGAAAAATAAAATTATAGACCACATACCACTTGTAAATAGGAATCCAAAAGAAATCCTCAACAAAATGTTAGCAGATTAGCCCACTGACTCATAAAACACACCACGAATAAACAAGGTTCACCCCAGAAATGCAAGGTTGGCTCAACAGTCAAAGAAATCAAGCTGTGTGATTCAGAAAACGCGTTTGATAAAATTCAACACCTTTCGGGACAAAAACTCTCAGCACAGAGAGAATGGGAAGACACCTCCTCAGCTGCATATGACGTGGGGACGTACAGAAGCTGTCTTCCAAGACTGGACACCAGGCAGGGATGGGACTCAGCATTGTCTGGTGGTGCTGCCCAGGGAGATCGAGTGTGGAAAATAAAGCGGCTGAAATAAGGAATTAAGTGTGGTCTTCATTTTCGGACAACGTGGATGTGTGTACAGAACGTCCGATCACTCCACAAGCACGAACTCTACCCATGGGTTTGACTCAATGCCCATCAAAACTCTAGCAGACTCTTTGAGGGGGGTAGAGCCAGACCATTTGACTCTACAGTGTGGATGCAAGTCCAAAGAGTTGAGAAAAACCAGGAAAATCTCAGGAAAAGAACCAAATAGGAGGACTCACATTGCCTGATTTCAAAACGGGCAATAAAGCTACCATGAGTGAGAAGGCAGGTGTGAGGCAGACAGAGTCCCAGGACAGGCCCCTCATGTCCAATTAATGGGTTTTTGACAAAGACGCCAAAGCAGTTCAGTGGCCGAAAGAATGTCTTTGTAATAGAGAAAAAAATTAGCCTGTGTCCTGTACCCCAAAGTAGCCTTGAGGCCACCCCATGCCCAGAAATAAATTTAAAATGGATCGGGGAGGCTGGGATAGTGCAGCGGATAAGCACTTGCCTCACAGTCACGGGGACCGGAGTTTGCTTCCCGGTCCCGGTCCGTGCAAACCCGTATGCTGAACTGCAGAGCAACCAGAAACCACAGGGATGGCGGCGAAGGTTCTTGCCTCCCAATTTAGCTCCTGCCCTGCACGGCCCCACATCCACCTGTGTGGAATGAGGCCATGTCACAACCAATGATGTGCAACTACGGAGGCTGCTCTGGGCCCTCCCCAGTTCCCCAGTTCTTTCTCTCTCTCGCACCTTCTCTCAAACAATAAATCTTCATTTTATTTATTTATTTTTATTGTTTTTGACAGAGAGAGAGAGAGATACAGAGACAGAGAGAGAACTGAACTGGGGGCACTCCCCAGTTCAGCATATGGGTCCACACGGGCCGGGGCCGGGATTCGATCCTCGGTCCCCGGTGCTGCAAAAGTGAGTGCTTAACCCACTGAACCATCCCGGCTTCCCCTAAATCTTTAAAACAATAAAATAAGCAAAATAAAATGGATCACAGACCAAAACGTAAAAGCCTAAACTGTGAAGCATCTAGTAGAAACCGCAGAAAGGACTCTTCAGAGCCCGGGGCCAAGAGACAACAACAACAAAACCCAACCGTAAGCGGAAAAAACAGATACGGTTCGGTGTTGTCAAAATACGACATTTCCGCTCATCCACCGACACGCACAGGAACCAACAAGCCACACATACTTTGCGTCTGCACGCCTGACAATGTACGTACAGGACCCACTAGCCAGGAGGGACACGGGCCGGTGCTTGGGGTCCCCTGCCGCCTAGTGCTGTGGGGAAGTCGAGTTCTGCACACGCGTTGTCCTCAAATAAGTGTACGGAGCCGGAGGACGAGGGTGGCTATGAGCCATCTGATTTCATTTGTAAGGCTTCTCAAAGACACCACCGTGGTGACAGGACAGAGCCAGGCTGGGACCACACAGGGTCAGCGGGAGGCACCGATCAGGGTGTGGGGCTCGTCTGTGTCCTGAACAGACCGTGGTGGTGTGGTGGTAGTGGTGGTGCCACGAATCTCTAACAGAACCACCCACCCCCCACCCTCACTGCCAGGGTGGGTCGCACCCCTCCCCCCACGCCCTGTGAGCCTCGTGTTCTCATCTGGGAGGTGACCTTGGGCCCTGAGCCAGCGGCAGCCACCAGCCTGGCAGCAGGAATGGCTGGTCACTCAGCACAGCCCAGTTCAAGAGCCTGAGGGACGCCCAGCGTCTCTGTGGACCCATTGTGTGGACGAGGAAACTGAGGCTCAGCAAGCAGCGACTGGCCTGCCCTCCGCGGGTGGGGAGGGCCCAATGGGGAGGGAAGTGCTAGCCTTCCAGGCTTAGGGCCCCCATTGTCCTGGTCTAGGACCCCGCCTCCTCCAGGGGCCCCCCACATTCCTCCCTCCTCAGCCATGCCCAGCCCAGTGGTCCTGCAGGTTTGGACGATGACCAGGAGCCAGAAATGCGGCTGACTGCCAGGAACAGGAAGGTCATTTAGGAAACGGGCTTCCTGAGCTCTAGGTGTGAATTCACACAGGCCTGGATAGGGAACCCTGGGGCTGGTGGAGGGTCCACGGAGCCATTAACTCCCCCGGAACCCTCAGAACAGGGCGTCTCCCTCCTGGTCCTCCGGTTTGGGGGCCAGGGTGACAGTTTCCTTCCCACGGGGCCTTTCCATCGAGGGCCAGCAGGCCCCAGGCGTGCCGCTGCCCGGCCCCCTGTCCCCCGACACCGTTCCAGGGCTGCCTGAGTCCCCCAGACAGTGAGCGCCCCAGGACTGGGGGCAGGGTCCCCCCCGCGGTGGCTGAGCCTGGGACAGCTGTTGCAGGAGTCAGAACCTGGGCTGAGTACATCTCCCCGGCGCCTGGGGACCCCAGAGGACGGATGGGGTGCTGGGGGGGAGGAGGGGAGGCTCGCGGGGGGGGGCCCTCACCTGCACGTGGTACTGCGAGGTCTCGTGCATGATGACGTTGGAGTTGGAGTACTTCTTCCTCTGCTCTGCAGAGAGAGCCGCCAGCCTCTCACCCCAGAGGGTGGACCCCGCAGCTTCCCACCCGAGTGGGGTGCACCCCGGCGACGGAGGCCCCCGCAAGGTCCCCTGGACGCCCTCTCAGGCTGGTGGTTGCGCAGCCCTGACTGGGGTCCCTCACGGCCCAGGTGTGGGGCCTCCCTCTGGGGTGAGTGACAGCTTTCCCCACCCAGTCAACGGCCGGCGGGCTGGCTGTGGGCGTGGAGGGGGCGGAGCCAAGCTGGGCGATGGGGGCGGGGCCAGGCCGGTCCTCCCGGAGCCGACACCTGGCACTCAGTCCCCGTCTGCGATCCGGTTGCAGCGGGGAGTGCGGCCCAATCAATATTGATGCCCCTGAATTATTCGTAAAGGCCTCTCCCCTTTCGGGGCGCCGCGCGGGTGGGGTGGGGGGGCCCTGGCTGCTGGGGGCTTTGGGGAGGGACCCAGGCAATGCGGTGATTAGGGCGCAGGAGCCTCCTCTGGGCCCCCCAGGCCTGACCTGCGTCTCCCCCGGCCCAGCTTTGCGGTGCGGGGAGGGCGAGACCCTCCCTCCTCCCACCTCACTCACCGAACAGGTCCTTGGCACTCATCTTGGCCACACCGTCAGACCGGCCCAGGCTGCCGCTGCAGGGGAGGGGCTGGTGAGGGTGGGGCCCCACCGCACCCCTCCCTGGGGACTGCCGGGTGGGGGGTGGGGGCTCACTTGGCAGCACCCGGGCAGCAGCTCACAGACTGGCTCATGGCGTCCTTGGCGGTGGCCGGGGCTGGAAGGGCAGATCTCAGCGTGGCCTGGGGCCTGGCCTGAACCTGAGGGGGCGGAGAGCATGGCTGACCCCCCTGGGGGTCCAGACGCCCCCACACACCTGCCCCAGGTCCAGGGGCTGGAGCCCTGGCAGCCGGACCAAATTCCCCATGCACACTGGGGCCACCAGAGTCCCTTGGGCTGTCACCCTGGGACCTGGGCAGCCAGCAGAGGGTCCTCCTTCCAGAGGCTGACTGGGGTGGGGTTGTCAGCAGGGTGAACTGGGGTCTCTGACAGGGGGTTGGGGAGGAAGCGGCATGTTCAAGGCACAGAGGGAGGTGGCACAGGGTGCAGCTGGAGCCAAGGGGTGCTGGGGACCCCAAGCCCAGAGCCAAGTCCAGAAGGGCCACCCCCAGTTTGCTGGTGCCCATGGGGCAGGCTGGCATGTCCTGTGGGGTCTGCCTCTCCAGCGTCACGCACGGGGTGTCAGTGTTGGGGTCGGCTACAGTCTGGGGCGTGGGTGCCCAGGGCAGGGAGCAGGCCCAGTACTTTCAGGCGCTCCCAGGAGGGGTGCAGGGACTAGGGGCCTGGGGCACCTCCCCCCACCTGCCACCGAGGGTCCTGGCTCTGTGGGGAGGGTGGGGGTGGGCGTCTGGCCAGATTCCTGCGTCCACCTGTGCGTGGAGAATGTCCGGAATGCTCATGACCTCAGTGGGTGAGCCCAAGTATTTGCTTAATGGGATTCCTGGCAGGCTAAGCCCAGGGCACTGGGCACGTGTGTTCAGACACACACACACCTGGGTGAAACCCGGGCCTGCGGGCACACACAGGTGGTGACATGGGGCCCCTCCCCCTGGGGCACCTAGCCTGGGAACCAAGGGGCCACCATCTCCCCGGGGAGCATCAGGGCAGCAGGGAGGTGGCTCGAGGCTCTGGCTTGTGGGTCAGGGAGCACCCTGGGGAGGGAACACTTAAGGCCCGTTGCAGCCGGGGAAACGGGGGGCTATTTCAGCTGCCCGAGGTAGGGGGACAGGGTGGCCCATACAACCACAAGGGGCCCTGGGGCCCAGGCTGCACTTTGGTTTGACTGTTGTCCTTTCGTTTTCCAGGTGCAAAGGGAGGCCCCAGCAGGGCAGGAAGGCCAGAGGGACCGGCTCCAGGTTCAAATTCCAGCCCTGTAGCCCAGTGACCTTGGGGAGGAGTCAGCGTAAGGTCCCCGGGAGGACTGGGGAGGCCCTGGAGTGGGCAGCCCCTGGGGGACTCCGGCTGGATCCAGGTCCGGGAGCTGTGGGTGGGGGGAGGGCTGGCCCCGGTGGGCGGGCACCCGGGGTGCACTTGGGAGACAGAGGCTGCAGATGGGCCAGGTGCCGGTTAGGGACCCAGGGAGGCCGTGCGCGCCGTGCGCGCACACGCGCAGGGGCGGGGGAGGGGAGAAGCCCCTACTGGGCCCTGCCTCCCAGCCCCGCGCTGGGGGCCGCGGTGGTCTGTGTCCCCACCTCAGAAGCACCAGGAGCCTGCTGCTGGCTCCTGTCCCCGCCACCAGGTCCACACCTTCCAGCACCGGGGCTGCCCGAGGCTGGCGCAGCTCAGGCAGCAGGAATGTGGGCTAGCTAGAGGCTGGCCGCCCACGGGGGCCGCTGCCAGCCCACGCCCGCGACCGGCCCCACGCAGCCCCTGCGGCCCCGCCCCGACCTCCTAGTCCCTGAAGCTCCCACACCCTGACCGTGACCGCGAGCCTGACCCCAGCCTCATGTTTGCAGGCCTGGACTTCCTCCTCGCGGACACCCAGGAAATGCCTTCTGACGTCTGACCCACACGGGGCTCCCCTGCAAGGTCTGGCCCCACGAAGGCCCCGGGGATGGGAGTGTGGGGTCGTCGGGGGGCAGGGGAGCGCCCCCCACTGCTCTCCCTGGGTCTCCTCCGGAGAGCCCCAGGGCTGGGACGGGGCGGCTGCTGAAAAATATCCAGGTGCCGCCGCCCCCCAGGAGGGGACCAGGCAGGTCAGGCCGCAGCGGAACCCGGCGCCCGGCCACGGACGCCCTCGCGCCCCGATGGCCCCCGGCCCCCGGGCCGGCCCGCAGACCCGGGCAGAGCCCCGCGGCGTCGCGCCACCACCTGGGGAAACTGAGGCCCGGCCCAGCCCGTCGCCCGTGCGCTCGGTTCCTGCATCGCTCACCTGCTGCCCGCCGGTCCCCGCGTCCGTCGGCCGTCCGCCCGTCTGTCGGCGCTGGGCTGCAGCGGGCGAGGCGCGCGGCGGGGCCTGGCCGGGCAGGACCGGGGCGGAGCCGCCAGCAGGAACCTGAGCAGCAGGTTGGAACCTGGACACCGGTGGAGTGGGTGCGGGACGCGGCCGCCCCGCCCCTGCCGCAGGCCCCGCCCCCCGGGGCTCCCTGCGGGGGGCCCCCAACACCCAGGCCGCGGCCCCCAGCGCAGCTGGTCGCCCTTGGATGCGGGGGCGGGGCCGGAAGCGCCCCTGGAGACCCCTCCGGGGCTGCCCAGGGCGTCCCAGCAGGGGTGATGTGCAGCCCTGAGCGGGTCAGACCCAGTTCATCAGGTGGCCTCGGTCTCAGGGACCCAGCAGGGGCCCACCCTGGCCCCACGCCCAGGGCAGAGTCCTCTCCGCTTCACACTGGCCCTCTAAGTGGGGGTCTGAGGGTGGGAGGGGCCCTCTTCTTCTCAGTCCAGGGGCCCTGGGTCTCTTGCCCTGTGCTTCCCCCTACCCCTGCCCAGCCTGGGCGCCCCTGAGGGATTGGGGTGTCGGTGGAAGGCTGGGGACCCCTGGGGTGTCAGGGCACAGAGCCTGTGCAAGTGGGTGGGTGCTCCAGGCGGGGCCCCCTCCTTGGGCCCAGGCCCCCCACCTCTGCCCACAGCAGCAGCAGATGGGTGTCCTGTCTCCTGACCTGACCCCCACCCACCAAGCGGGGTGAGGAGGGTGTGGGGAAGGGGCACAGGGCAGGCCTGGGCGGACGTGGGCACCCCCCAGCCACGTACAGGGATTGCAGGCTCTGGCTATTGCTCCTGGGGTGTGGGGTAGGAAGGGGCGTGCTGGAGGGCCCCCCTCCCAGGGCTGTTGCCCGGGGCGCAGGGCAACTGGCATTTGTTTGCCCGGCTGCACGGAGCACTTCCCAGGTCGCCAGGACCCCACCTGCTGCTGCCTGGGGTGCAGGAAGTGGCCTTGGTCCTTGGGCCCAGCCCTGCGACACTGGTGAGGCGGGATTCCTGGTTCTCGCCTCACTGCTGAGCCCGAGGGGAAGGCCCAGCTTTCTGGCAAAGTGGGAAAGTGCTTCCAAAATCAGCGGCACTTTTGTCAGGAGGGCCCGGACCCCACGGACAGGTGACCCCCGCCTCTCTGTGGCCGGTGACAGGGGTGTGGAGGTGGGAGGCCACAGCCGTGAGCCCCAGGCTGTAGGGGGCGGTGTCCGAAGACAGCAGGTGGATGTGCAGGGAGGTAGGGGCACGGTGTGTGCTGGACACACACAGGCCGCGTGAGCAGGATCGTGCCCCGTGTGCCCTCCAGGTGCGCCGGACTTGCCCCACAGACCACAGACCGCTGCCCTACAGGGCTGCCGGCCCAGCCAGGTGGTGTGCTCCTGCAAACCCGACAGAGCCTTGCAGGAGGTAGGTGGCCTTGATCAGAACTTCAGGGAGGTATGAACACAACTTTATTTTTAAATTGCAGTGAAAAGAAACTATACCCATTTGAACATGAGGTTCCAAACAGAAAACGGTGCAGTAACAACAAACGGCAGGTCACTCAAGTGTCAGCTCACAGGCCTGAACTGTCCAGCGATGGCTGCAGACGTCACTGCCATTCCAATGCCTGAGGCTGGGACAGCTGGCCCTGAGGTGCCCCCACCAGGTCAGAACCCCCGGGGGAAGGGGCCGTGGCTGCTGCGGACCCCCTGCCCCAGACCCCCACGGCTCCTCTGTGTCCCACCCGCGGAGGCGCTGGGCCCCACCCCGTGGACCACCAGGGCCTGCGTGGTCTTGGTGGTCTCTGCCCGCACAGCCTGGGCGCAGACACCAGGAAGCGGCTCCTCCTGGGAGGGGGCGGCCCCTGCTGGCGGGGGAGGGAAACCCCGAGGTGGCTATGGCCTGACGGTCAGGTTCCCACCCCGGGGACTGAGCGATGTCCCTGCTGTTTCCCGCGGAGTGCACCCCGTTCCCGCGGGACCCCGTCCGTCCGCGCTGTGGGTCGGGGGGCCCCTGCCCAGGGCTGCGGGCAACGCCCCCTCAGCGCACGAAGGCCGCGACCACCACCAGCTGCAGGGCGGCCTCCAGGACGTGCAGTGCCAGGAGCGCGGCGCTGAGCGCGGCGTCCGCCCGCAGTACGAGCGTCTGTCCGCGCAGGAAGTAGGCAGCCAGCAGCGCGCAGGCCGCCGTGAGCACCAGGCTGGCGGCCAGCGGCTCCCCGGTCTCCGTCAGGTTGCCCTTGGTGCCTGGAGAGCAGAGCAGCCGAGCTGGGCGGGCACCGGGCCGCAGGACGCCCGTCCCGGGAGGGCTCGAGGCAGCAGGGCGCCCGCGCCCCCGGCCGCCCGCGGGTGCCCAGCACACCGGGAACCCCCGCCGGCGCTGCCCAGAAGCCGCCGCCAAGGCCGGGGCTGCAGGACGAGGCCCGGGCCCCTCGTGGGGGTGCAGGCGGGGGGCGGAGCGTCAGGACCACGTGGAGCTTCTGCGAGGCTGGGCTCCCATGAGCCCCGCGCCACAGCGGAGGGGGCGGGCCGGGCCACGCCCACCGCAGTGCTGCCCCCCAGTGACCCGCGCAGGACGTGCCTGCGCCCAGAAGCACCTGTCCCAGGATGCGCCCGTGTCACCCGGCGCTCGGACAAAGCTGCTCGATAAGCGCATCAATACTTAATGACACCGTAAGGTGAGCTCTGAAAGCACCCAGTGACGCCAGCTACCGGCTCGGGGCGCCCAGGCGGGCGATGCTGCACAGGCTCCCGGTCCTTGGTCAACTCACCCAAGTACAGGCGGGCGGCCTCCAGCGTCCCCAGCAGCAGCAGCAGCGTCAGGTCGAGGGTCAGGTGGCTCTGCGGGTAACTGAAAACCTGACCTGCAGAGACAGCAGCCGGGCCGGGCTCAGGTGACAGGGGCAGGGGCAGCCCCCGCCTGCCCTGCCCGCCGCCCCCACTCACTCTTGTACAAGGCGGTCAGGAGTGTAGCCAGGAAGTAGAAGGTACAGTACACCCCGCTGAGGCAGAACAGCATTTGCAGGGGGATGGACGACAGCTGGCAGATGGTTAAGGACCCTCAGCCCAGCAGCCACGTCACCCTGGTGAGCCCCGGGGGCCAGGAAGCAGGGCCACCCAAGCCCCCAATAGAAGGCACCATGAACATGCAGGCCCGGCTTAGGCACCTGCGGGGGGGCATGGCATTGTCCACCGGGCACCCGACGCTCCCCCTGGGGTCACTGTGGGCTGAAGGGCGAGTCTGGGACAGCCCCCCCACCCCCCACCCTGGAGCAAGAGGCTGTGGGCAGGATGGGCTCCCCACTCGGGGCTTGATGGGGTGCACAGTCCTGGGGACACGACAGAGAAAAGGATGGTTTTCTTCTCTTATGGGGGCAGTTAAATATCCACCACCAGCTTTCCTGAGCTGTTTATATTGTGAAATTGTTCCTGCTACAGTGAGGTTATAAGCACCAAAAGTGAGGGTGTTCACTTCTCTGCCCCCGCTGGGCAGCAGGTGGGAGGTGGGAGGCAGGCGGGTGCAGGGCTGAGCAGGGGGTCAGGGTCCCTCCCGGGGAGTGCAGGGCTGAGCAGGGGGTCAGGGTCCCTCCCGGGTGGGTGCAGGGCTGAGCAGGGGGTCAGGGTCCCTCCCGGGTGGGTGCAGGGCTGAGCAGGGGGTCAGGGTCCCTCCCGGGGAGTACAAGGCTGAGCAGGGGGTCAGGGTCCCTCCCAGGGAGTGCAGGGCTGAGCAGGGGGTCAGGGTCCCTCCCGAGTGGGTGCAGGGCTGAGTAGGGGGTCAAGGGCTTGGGTGGGTAGGTGCAGGTCTGGGCAAGGTCAGGGGCTCAGGTGGGTGCAGGGCTGAGCAGGGTGTTGGGGACTCAGGTGGGCCGGTGGGCACAGGGCTGAGCAGTGGGTATGGAGCCAGCCGCACCTGCCCAGGTGGGGCCCCAGTTCTCTGAAGCTGTTAGTGAACACCCCCAGCTTACTAGTGGAATCGCCACTCAAACCTATAGGGGGTTGGGGTGAAAAGGGGGGAAAGTAGGAGCAGGGAACCGACTTCCGGCGGTGCGAGGACACAACACGTGGCAGGATACAGTTGTGGAGGAAGTGCTCCCTGCAAGAGAAAGCGGCAGTGAGGCCACAACCCCCGGGGTGCTGCCCTGACATCCACGGCCCCGCCAGCCTCGCGTCCTTTGCTGCATGTGGACAGAAGCCGGCGTCCGTCTGGGCCGGCAGCAAGCTTTCCGTCACCTCTGAGCCTGACCCTCCTGGGGGGACCTGCCTCTCAGAACCTGTGGCTGGGAGACAGCGCGCACCTGGGAGCTCCGGCCCCACCTGGGGCCAGGCCAGCTGGGTGGGGTGTGTTCCTGCTCCACAGCCTCGGAAGGAAGATGCACGAGGCCACCCAGGAGCATCTCCCACCCTCCGTGGTTTCCGCTCGTTTGCTACCCGTGCATGCTTTGGTGAAAATGTTTTCATTCCGGTTACGGGTTTTTGCATCGCTGGTCACATTTTGCTTTTCTCTACAATTGTATTCACTGCCCCAAAAACCCCTCCCAAAATTAAGAATTTCCTGAGCTACCAACCTGGTCCCTTTTAATCATGTACCTCTTGGACCTTGTCCTGTCTCCATAGTAGCTACATGAGCTGACAGTGACCTCGGGAGCGAGCAGGGCGTCAGCTACACGCGATGACAGTGACCTCGGGAGCAAGCAGGGCGTCTCTACATGTGGAACGCTCCTCAGGATGACTCGTTCATGGACTGCCCGTGTCCTGGGCTGGCCTTCTCATCTGAAGAGGCTCAAGCTGGTTGCACATGGAGACAAGGGCGGTTCAGTAAGGACTTAGGACTTGGCACACATCCCATTGTGCTGAACTGGGGTGAGCTTCCCATGCAGGAGGCCCCCAGCCCAGTTCCCGCCCTGCGTGTCCCCTGCCAGCTGGGGGCTGAACCGGGGCCCTCCCACGTGGGAAGTTCGCCCCGGTGAAGGCCCAACTGGGGCCACAACCCCAGTTCAGCACATGGGTCCCCGTGGGCCTGAGCCGGGACCAGGACTCGACCCTCAGACCCCAGGGTTACAAAGCCAGTGCTCAACCCGCTGAGCCGTACTGCCCCCTGTGCTATAAATTTAAGTCTCCACCAAATGAAAACACGCAAACCTGATGACCAATGGCTGTGCACAGACCACAGGCTGGAGATTCAGAGCCCCAATGGGAGAGCTCTGGGTCACAGACAGTGGAGACTGCTTCTCTGTGGGATGCCCAGCTTACTATTTTAGTTTATTCCCTCCTCACGTGACAGCTGAGGTTTGGAAACTGGGCTTTTTTATCTGGCCCCAGCGCATGCTGAAACACAGGCAGCTCTGAGGCTGGAATAACCCAGCCCCTTATGACACACGTAGTGCCCATAAATGCCGTCAGCTGACTGAGTGGTCAGGACTTTATATCAGACAGTGATGGGCATGCAGCCTGCTGGCTCCTGAGCTGGATGTGTTAAGTGTGTGTTAAGAAAGACGCTCCAGGCGGGGGAAGCCGGGATGGCTCAGCGGGTTGAGCGCTTGTCTTGCAGCCCCAGGGTCCGAGAATCATATCCCAGTCCTGGCCTGTGCGGACCCACATGCTGAACTGGGGTGTGCCCCCAGTTCGGTCCTCCCTGGCGTGAGCTTCCATTTGGGAGGCCCCCTGGTTTGTGGGAATGTGCCTCCCATGCAGGAGGCCCCTGGCCCGGTCCTGCCCTGAGCAGCCCTGCGCCCACCTGTGGAGCGAAACTATATAGAAAACTGATGATGTACAACTATGGAGACTGCTCAGGGCCCTCCCCCTTCTCTCTGTCAAAACCAATAAAAATAAATTGAAAAAAAACTGCTCCTGGGATGCGGAATGGCTCAGTAGGCTGAGCGCTTGTCTTGCAGCTCCGGGGTCCGAGGATCGAATCCCACCGTGTGGACCCATATGCTGAACTGGGGTGTTCACACGGGGCGGGGGGCATGCCTCATGCGGGAAGCCAACCCCCCAGCTGGTTCCTGCCTAGCAGGTTCCTGCCCTGTGCAGCCGCGCCCACCTGTGGAATGAAACTATGTAGAAAACTAATGACCTACAACTATGAAGTCTGTTCTGGCCCTGCCCCTTCTCTATGTCTCTCTCTTGTCAAAAACAATAAAAATGGGGGAAGTGGGGATGGCTCAGTGGGTTAAGCGCTTGCTTTGCAGCCCTGGGGACTGAGAATCGAATCCTGGCCCCGGCCTGTGTGGACCCACATGCTGAACTGGGGAGTGCCCCCAGTTCGGTTCTCACCGGGGTGAGACCCCAACCCAGTTCCTGCCCTGTGCAGCCCCACCCACCTGTGGAATGAAACTATGTGGAAAAACCAATGATGTGCAACTATGGAGACTGTTCTGGGCCCTCCCCCTTCTCTCTGTCTCTGTATCTCTCTGTCAAAACCAATAAAAGTAAATCTAAATTTATTTTTTTTTTTATTGTTTCTGACAGAGAGATACAGACACAGAGAGAACTGAACTGGGGGCTCCCAGTTCAGCATGTGGGTCCGCACGGGTTGGGGCAGGGATTCGATCCTCAGTCCCTGGCGCTGCAAAGTGAGTGCCTAACCCACTGAGCCATCCTATCCCAGCTTCCCCAGTAAATCGTTATATATATAAAAAAATACCCATAAAAATGTATCTTTAAAACCATAGGAAAAGCTCCCAATCTGTCCCACAGACCGACGTCTGGGACAAATGGAGGGCACACTGGTGCCCGGCCCGGGCCCCCCAGACACGAGGCTGGTGGCTGCCCTCCGTCGTCCACCGGGACCCGGCCTGCTCCCCACCTGCCACCGCAGGACCGCTGCGCACCGGACCGCAGGCCTCCTTCGCCGGGCTCCCAACAGGCGAGCGCCGGGGCGCAGCCCCAGGGCCCCCGGCTCCTCCGCGGGACCCGCGTCCAACGTGGAAGCAACACCACGTGGGCGGGGCCCCCACGCGCGGCCCGTGCGCGCCACCGAGTAACGCCCGCGACTTGGGGACACAGGCACAACCTCGTGCACAGCGACGGTGGCGCAAGACGCAGGCGCCGGGGCGGGCGACAGGGGAATCCCACGGGCCGCAACGGCCACCGGCCACCAAGAACCGAACCACGCCTGCGCGGCCCCCGGGCACCCCCCCCTCACTTCACTACGCAGCCGCCGTCGCGCCCAGGCCCCGCCCCCCCGAGTCCGCCGCGATCCCGGCAGCCTCTGGGCGCCAGGCCGCTCGCCTCCCTTCGGCCATCTTCGCCTCGGAGGCCGAAGGGGGCCCTACGTCGCTGCGTGTGGCGTCGACTCGGAGCCCGATTAGCGGGTTCGGCAGCGCTCGGGCGTTTCCGGACGGGAGGGGGCGGGGCTCGGGCGCGTTCGGCTCCGCTCGGCTCCGCTCGGGCGCACTCGGCTCCCGCTCGCCGCGGGGCGGGCGGAGCCTTGGGCGCGAGACTCTCCGGGCCAGGCCCCGCCGCGTCGGAGGCCCGGCGAGCGTCGGCCCCACGATCGGCGACCTCTGGGCCCGCTAGGCGCTGAGGAGGGCCCGCGGGGAGCCGCTCGGGAACCCTCGTGTGGCCTCGGACCCGTTCGGACCGCCTCGGCTCTGTGCTTCGGGTCGCTTCGGCCGTCCTCGGTTCCGGACTCCGGGCCGTCGGCTCGGCTCGACCAGGCCGCTCGTGCTGGTTCGGCCTCCGCTCGGCTGGGCTCGGCAGGGCTCGGTTGGACTCGGCGGGGCTCGGCTGGGCTCGGTTGGACTCGGCGGGGCTCGGGCGGCCTTCCTCGGGCGGCGCGCTTCGGGCGCCATCCCGGCCTTCGGGCGGTCCCGGCCGGCGTCTTCGGACGGGCTCGGCGGAGTCCGGATGGAGGACTCGGACTCGGCCGCCAAGCAGCTGGGCCTGGCCGAGGCGGCGGCGGTGGCGGCCGCGGCCGCTGTGGCGGCGGCGGCCGCGGCCGCTGCGGGAGGCGAGGCGGAGGAGCCGGTGCTCAGCAGGGACGAGGACTCGGAGGAGGACGGAGACTCGGAGGCGGAGCGCGAGACGCGGCGGGTGACGGCCGTGGCGGTGATGGCCGCCGAGCCCAGGCACATGGACATGGGCACCGAGGCCCTTCCTGGCCCGGACGAGGCTGCTGCGGCCGCCGCCTTCGCAGGCAAGTGCCGCCCGCCCGCGCGCGCACCTGCCCCGCCCGTGTGCACCTGCCCCACACACGCGTGTACAGCCAGTGCGTAGCTGCCCTGCACACGCGTGTATAAAAGCCAGTGCATAGCTGCCCCGCCCGCGTGCACCTGCCCCGCACACACTTGGAACAGCCAGTGCGTAGCTGCCCCGCACATGCACGTACAAAAGCCAGTGCATAGCTGCTCTGCACACGCGTGTACAGCCAGTGCATAGCTGCCCCGCCTGTGCACACCTGCACCACACACACCTGGAACAGCTAGCCCACCACTGCCCCGCACACGCATTAAACAGCCAGTCCACACCTGCCTTAAGCACCTGTTTCTCCACACACCTGCCTCACACCCACCTTGTGTGTCATCATCCCCACACACCAGCCTTGCAAGCACCGCTCCCTGAAACTGTCTTCCTGTGTCAGTTCTCCCTTCACGTTGAGCACCCTGCCCTTCCTGGAAGCTTCCCAGCACCTGCCACTTGCGCTGCCTGTCTTCTCCGTCTGTCCTGGCAGCTTGTGACATGGACAGGGGTCCTGTCCTAGAGGAGCTTGGGGGTGGGCACCTCTGTATACCCTGAATTCTAAGGGCCAGTTCATGTGTGACCTGAGGGCCCGGGAGCAAGACTGTGGCCCCAGCCTGGGAGACTGGCAGCTCTCTGGGGCAGTGAAGCCCAGGGTCAGCGACCTGCCTGTCCCCGCTCTCCTTTACGGATCAGCCCCTGACCAGGGGAGGCCAGCATGGGCTACTGCCCCCCATTTTGTTCCTTGCCACCCAGACTGTTCTCATTGTCAGGTGGTGTGGCCCGTGGAGCCTCTGCCGGTGGCCCACTGCGCTGTTAGTGAGTGTCCCGAAGGAGGTAGAGACTCCTCCAGGTGTACCCCTTCCCACCAGAGATTCCCCAGTGACCCTCCAGGACTTGGAACTGAGTGCCGAGCCCTTGAAGAACGTTGGGTTCTGTCACATCTGAGGCCCTGGCCCCCATGGAGCCTCGCAGGTCTCAGAATCCAACAGCAGCCTCCTGGTCCTGGGGGGTGTGATCCCCCTGTGTGCGCTGAGGGTAAATCCGCCGCATGACCACTCAGGTGTCCATTCAGCCCCACCAGTGGGGCCCCAGCACCCAGGCTGCGTGTGGTCTGTCGGGTCCTCGGGAAAGCGAGGGAAGAGGGCCTTATGGCCCTTAGAGTGTCCGGTTTGCATCCCTAAACTGGTTTGATGTGGGGGTTTTGACCCGTGACGTTTTTCTTCAGGTTTTGTTCCTTTTTGCACATCTCTTTCTGAATGCAGAAACGTGATGTCGTCCATTGGGACAGCAGGAAGGTGTGATGTTATACTTTCCCGCAGGTTTTTATGTGGTTGTGTTTGGCGTGTGTTAAATCAGTACGGTACTTCCGTCCTGGTAGTTTCCAGGTGTAAGGCACTCAGCAAGACACGTTGCCGGCTGAGGCTGCCTCCGTGGGCAGAGGGCCGCTTGTGGGGTCTTTAGACTTGAGCACGTGTTCAGATGGGTCCGTTCTGCACGTGGGCTCGCTGGGACGGGCAGCACGTGGTCTGGTAGTGGAGATGAGGGGGGCGGGTGTGTTCAGCGCAGTCGGTGAGTGTGGTTAATGGAACGAGTGGAAGGCTTTCCTCCAGTGTTGTCACGTGCCAGAGACGGCCCTGGGCATGGAATATTCTAGCATGCCGTGTGACCCAAGGGGGCCACTCTGTGGCCTACAGGATCATGGGGGGAAAGGCTCTGCAGAGATGGTGCCACAATCCCAACAGCGTGGGCATCACAAGCGGGCAGTAAACTGGTGACAGGGTTTGGGGTGACGGGTGGCTGGGAGGTGGGGTGCAGCACACCTGTGACGCTGCAGGGGACTCAGGGACACAGGCAGGTTGCCTGATGGTGTGCCTGAGGGACGAGGATGGGCAGGGCCCCTGAGGAAGGAGCGGACCTGCGGGATTGCAGCTGGGAGAGGTCCCCACCCGGAGGGGGACGGCAAGAGCGGGCGGGACCTCCTGTAGGTGGCGCTGCTGAGCGATGGGCCAGCCCCTGCGCGAGCGGTTTGCTCCCAAAAGGGGCCCGAAGCCCGGGCGCTGGGCAGAGCCCGGGGCGAGCCCGGGGCGGCCCCGGGGCAGCGGGGCGCGCTCTCCGCGCGGCTTCTCACTGGCGAACGCCTGTACTGGGAGGCGGGAGCGGCTGCTCTCCTGGAAGAGCCAGGTCATTGAGACTGTGGTTTGGAAATTTTGGCCCAGCTTTTGCGTAAAAGTGTTGGAAGTGCGGACAGGTGCGTGCGGAGCACCGTGGTGTCGCCGCGTGGGAGGCCTCTGGCTCTGATGGCACGCTGAGGCCGGCTCCTGTGTTGCAGAGGTGACCACTGTGACGGTGGCCAACGTGGGCGCCTCGGCGGACAACGTCTTCACCACGTCGGTGGCGAATGCTGCCTCGCTCTCGGGACACGTTCTGGTAAGCGGCTCCGCGAGCACTCCAGGCCCCGCTTCTGCACCGACCCAGGAGGGCGGCTGCCTCCTCAGAGCCCCACTCAGCACTGGTCACTGCATGGGTACCCGGCGCCAGAAGGCACAGCTGCCACCCTGCTTTCAGGGCCACGCACAGCTGGGGGAGTGAGCTGAAGTGGGGAGGGGGTGCAGGGTCCCCTCCAGCCGTGTGTTCAGTGGACACTGCCCCTCCCTGCTCGCCAGGAGACCGCTGTGCGTCCTGCACCAGGGACCCGCCTCTTCAGACACGCTGGGTACAGCCAGTCACGTCTCCAGTAGCATGTGTGCCCAAAGTCAGCGCGTCTGTGATTGTTGTGTCTCCGTTTATCTTTTTACATGTGAGGCCTTCCAGGATTTGGGGCACAGCCTGTTTCTAAGTGGCAGAAACCAGGGGATGGGCAGTCTCCAGAAAGGGGACATTTTCTTGGCCCTTTGTCACAACCATTCCTTTTTTTTTCAGCCTTGATGGGACACGAGGTGCTCGCTGCAGTCAGCCTCACTGGAATGGCAGCGAGCAGCACTCTCGCCCTTAATCACAGTGGCAGGGGGTAGAGACGGACGCGGGCAGGTTTAGGGAGCTCGGTTTATATTTTGTCAGGTGTCAGGACACGCACAGGCCGCCAGCTGGGTAGCTGCTTCACGGCAGCAGATTCCGTCCCCGCTGTCCTCAAGGACAGGGAGGCCCAGAAACGACTGGGGTCGTGTTGGAGACTGACAGCGGGGGTGGCGGGGGCTGTCTGTGCGCCCCCTCCTGCCCCGGAAGCAGGACGCTTTGATTCTTAACCAAGCAGAGAAGAGCCCTTTGCAGTGGGGAGCCGCGCATCCTTGCGGCCCAGCTGCCCTGAGACATCGGCCGCGTGCGTGCGCGGCCCCGGTGCGCGGCCGCGTGCGTGCGCGGCCCCGGTGCGTGCATGGCCCCGGTGCGTGCATGCACGTGCGGTGGGGCCCGTCGTCCCCACGGTAAAGTTTCACTTGCTTCCCCCGATGTGAAGTGGCGTTTTCAGGCGTAAGGAGGGTTTCTCGCTGCCCTGGCTGGTTTTGTCCTCAACCTGAGCGCACGCGACCGTCCCGATGCTGGGTGTGGGCGGGTGGCGTGGGGGTCTGTGGCCCGCGCAGTGCTGTCCGCGCGAGGCCCCGATGGCGCTGAGGCGGGTGCGGGCGAGTGGGGCAAGCCGGGCTGACTTGGAGGAAGCGGGTCAGGAGAGGGGTGTGCGGTGTGGGTGAGGCGCCTTGGGGGGGGACCCGGCGTGACAAGGGGTTGTGCAACAGGTCTGGGGGTGACTGTGGATTTGGGCTCTCGGAAACCTTCCCTTAGACCCAGGGGCCGGCAGGGGCTGCGCAGCAGATGTTGGGGTGTTTCCTGTTTCCGTCGTTTTTCTGTTCTGTACCTTGTGTACCTTTGCTCGGGGCCACACAGACCTAGCGTTGTCCTGGTCCTGTTCTGGGCTCTGTGTCTGAGCCCTTTAGTGACACCTGTGAAAGAGCCCCACGAGGGGAACCGGGATGGCTCAGCGGGTTAAGCTATCACTTTGAAGCCCTGGGCCCGGGCCCGGCCCGTGCGGCCCCACATGCTGAACTGGGGTGTAGCCCCCAGTTCAATTCTTGCCGGGACCTATGCGTGAGGCTCCTGGCCCAGTTCCTGCCCTGCGCAGCCCTGTGCCCACCTGTGGAGTGAAACTATATGGAAAACTAATGTCAACTATGGAGACTGCTCTGGGCCCTCCCCTTCTCTCTGTCTCTGTCAAAAACCAATAAAAATAAATCTTTAAAAAAAACCCAAACAGACCCACGAGGCCGGCAGGCATCCCCTGGTCAGTGACGGGGACATGCCCAGGCCGTCCCCGAGACGACTTGCGGCCCCTCTTGCATCTAGTCCGGCCGCACAGCCCTGCAGATTGGGGACAGCCTGAGCGCAGAGAAGGCCACGCTGATCGTCGTGCACACGGACGGCAGCATCGTGGAGACCGCTGGGCTGAAGGCGCCCGCCGCGCCCCTCACCCCAGGTACCGCCCCAGAGCCACGCCCCTCACCCCCAAGTACCGCCCCCGGGAGCTGCGCCCAGCTCTGGGGGGCGTGTCCGGGGCCACGCACATGTGCGTCTGTGGGAACCTGGGACGTTTCAGGGGCCCCTGAGCAGACGTGGGGACGTAGGGTTCCCCGCTGAGTGGAAGGGGCGGCGCCGCCGTCAGATGGGCAGCGGGCAGCGGTCACGGGCCTTGCGCCGGCGGCTCATGTCACATGCTCTCTGCGCAGGTCCTCAGTCGCCTCCCACCCCGCTGACCCCCGGGCAGGACAAGGGCGGCAGCAAGTACAACTGGGACGCGTCCGTGTACGACAGCGAGCTGCCTGTGCGCTGCCGCAACGTCAGCGGCACCCTGTACAAGAGCCGGCTGGGCTCCGGTGAGCGGCCGCGCGGGGACCGCGCCCCGGGCAGGGAGGGGCAGGCAGGGCCCACACGCCGCTCACGTCCCTGCGTCCCCCCTGTGACCCCATGCGGCGGGCTCCGGCTCCCTTGGGATGTGGTGGAGCCTGCGGGGACCAGGGATGGGGGCTGGACGGGGGCGCCCGTGCTGAGCCGTTCCTGTCGTTCCAGGCGGCCGGGGCCGCTGCATCAAGCAGGGGGACAACTGGTACAGCCCCACCGAGTTTGAGGCCATGGCGGGGAGAGCCAGCAGCAAAGACTGGAAGAGAAGCATCCGCTACGCAGGCCGGCCGCTGCAGTGCCTCATCCAGGTACCCGTGCCCTGGGCCGGTCACAGCCTCTCTGTGCATTTCTCCCCATTTGCAACGGGGGTCCCAGTGATCTGGACCCCTGATCGCTGTCATAGGTGTGACCACAAGACCCCTGACTTCCTGCCATTCTGCTTATCCCCCCGGGACAGGTGTCCTGGTGCCACTTCCAGCTTAGCTCTTGGGGACTCAGCAGGGATATGATGCTGGGAGGAAGGAGGTGGGGGCGAGGGTGAAGGAGAGAAGGTTCTGGAAATCGCAGGGTTCTGTCCTTACAAGCGGTGGCTCTGTTGGTGGCTCGCACACCAGGGCCACCCTCTGACCTGCTGGCACTTGGTTTCAGGACGGGATCCTGAACCCACACGCGGCCTCGTGCACCTGCGCAGCCTGCTGTGACGACATGACCTTGGTGAGTCCCTGAGGGCGGCCGGCCCCTCCCCGCCGTGCACCTCCGCCCGTGTCCCAGGCACCCCTTCTGGTCACCCAGGCCTGCTCTGCGTCTTCCTGGTAGCTGTCGCCTTGCCTGGGGGCATACGGTCGGCCGCGGGTGGTGGTCAGAGATGCTGAAGTTTCTCAGATTGCGGGAAGCCCCTGTGGTGTCACCATCCTCACCCAGAAAATGACCCTTCTCTGTGGTTGCAACACGTCTGTGGGACATTATGTCACGAAGCGGCCGCTTGTGCCCCTCGAGCGCTTCCTGTTCCCGGAAAGAAAGAATGGTTTCCTGGATGTGACGCAGCCTCAGGAGGCTGACGCTGGTGCAGAGGTGCCTACTGCCATGTGCAAACGCTGAAGTTGACTTGAAAGCCGCTTCACGAGCCCTCCTGGGTTTCCTTGGTTGCTCACCTGGCTCGTTGTGAGAAGACAGGGAAGAGAACCTGGCTGGAGACAGCCGCATACGCTGGAACAGGAGCCTCAGGCTCCTGCAGCTCCGTCCTGTGGCTCCAGGGGGGTAACCAGCGGGTGGTCCCGTGGAAGTTACACGAGTCCCTTTGCAAAAGCGGATGGGTGGGGTGGTCAGAGATCCTGCAGGGGTGAAGGGAGCGGTGAGGGAATCGGGGATCTACCTGTCTCCCCTCCCAACGCTGCCCTACGCAGGCCTCAGTCCCTAACCGGGAGGGTGTGCACGGTGCTGGGGCCGGACGGCCGCGGCCCGAGCGCGTGGGCAGGAGACGCAGCACAGGAAGCTCTACTTTCCCGGAACTGACCTGCCAGCTCTGGCCACACAGGATGCCTGGTGCTGACGGGCAGCTGCCTAGGGCTCGTGTGGGGGGCAGAGGAAGCAGGCGGCCACCCCGGGAGGAGCTGCGGCCCGTGCCCTGCGACGGCTGCGCGTCACCGCGGTCACCGTGTGCTGCGGGGGTGGCGCACGGGGGACACGTCACACGGACCCAAAACGGATCGCAGACCCGCACGTGAAACGCAGCTGAGATGTCCAGGCGACGATGCGGGACAGCCTTTGAGCTGTGCACCGGGACCCGGGGGCGGGATCCAGGACATAACAAGGGGACCAGTTGGACCCCATCGTGCGCGAGCACCTTGGGTTCCACCTGCGGGGAGCTGTGCCGAGTCCCCGGATGCAGCCACTGGAAAGGGCGCTGGGAGCGGGGCTGCAGGGAGGTGGGCGTGGCCAGAACAGGCCCGTCCTGGTTCTGGGAGCCGGGGGGAGTGGCAGCACCCACCACCTGAGACGCGCGAAGCCGCGTGCGCGTGCAAGGAGGCCCCACCGGCCCCCTTAGTGTGCGCAGTGCGCAGGAGCCCACGCGAGAGCGGCGGGGCGGGTGAGACGACAGGTGCTCCTGGGCCCTGGGGTTGGCGCCCCGCGCCCAGTCGGGGGCCTGCAGCGCGGCTATCCCTGCGCACATGGGAGCTCTTCCGCCACGCGCGTGTTTTCCCCGCTGATCCTGCTCTGGGGAAGGGGCTTCCAGTGTCGTTAGTCCTGCAGCCGCTCCTCCTGCCCTGGGTCTGGGGACGAGGCGTCTGGGGATGAGGCGTCTGGGGATGTCCCCGGGGGTAGGCGGCTGTGTCATCTGGGAGTTCCGAGCTGCCCCACACAGCTCCCGGGCGCTGCTGCTCACGTGTTCTTTCTGGAACCACCGGGCCGATGGCGCCTCACTGCGTCTCTCCCCCCAGAGCGGCCCCGTGCGGCTCTTCGTCCCCTACAAGCGGCGCAAGAAGGAGAATGAGCTTCCCGCTGCCCCCGTGAAGAAGGACACTGCCAAGAACATCACGCTGCTGCCAGCCACCGCTGCCACCACCTGTGAGTCCCCACCGCGTCACTGCGACCACGTCAGCGTGGCGCCTCCGTGAGGCAGGGCCGCCAGGTGCTCGGTCCTCACACCCCCTTCCTGCCCAGCCTGCACCGCAGGGACCAGCCCCAGGCAGGGGACAGGGGACAGCGCCGGTCTCCGCCGGCAGTGTGGCCCTGGCCTCCTGGGGGCGTCAGCCTCACACCCTCCCGGCTTCCGGTTTTGGCTGTGCCCACGGCCGGGGAACAGGAGGATGTGGGACAAGCTGGCTTCTCTGTAAAACCACAGACCGGGCGGGAAGGACTCAGACAGGAGGCTGTCAGCGGTCCTCACTCCTGCGGGCGCACGTTTGGGTCACGAGGAATGTCCCTAATGCCACGGTGGGCACTCTGCTGCTCCTGTGTGGGGCACACCCAGGTCCACCCAGGCAGTGCGGCACGCGGGTCCTCCGTGTGGTTGGCCTGGAGGACGGGGCGCAGCTGTGCGGTGGGGATGCCTCCGTCCTTGCCTCCAACTGCGGAGAAAACCTAGTTCCCCATCCAAATGAGAAAGTAGCTTTTGAATTGTTTTCAGCCTCACTTCTGCTTCCCAAGTAGGTGATTCACTCCCAGTTCAAAGTTCGGACAGTTCAGACCAGGCTCATCCCACCCGCGGACCACATGGGGCCCCAGGCGGCTTTGGATGCGCCCGATGCACAGTTGTAGACCCTTCAGACATTATGACTGTGTTTAGCGTGTGCTGTGTGTGGCCCAGGGAAGCCACAGGCTGGACACCCCTGTGTAGACTCGCTGTCCCTGCCCAGCCCTGGCTGTGTCCCCACAGGTGCCCGGGGTCACTGGTTCCTCCCGTGTGCTTGCAGCGCTGACGGGAGGCGTGTGCTGCATGTCCCCCGTGTGTCCCCTGCATGTGCCCGCCATGTGCTAAAAAGCACTTCTCTTCCAGTTACTGTGACCCCCTCAGGACAGATCACGACCGCGGGCACCCTGACCTTTGACAGAGCATCCACTGTAGAGGCCACTGCCGTCATCTCGGAGAGCCCGGCCCAGGGCGACGTCTTCGCGGGGGCCACAGGTGAGTGGTAGGGGCGGGGCCTGCAGAGGGGGCGTCTATGGGGAGCCAGGGGGGCGCATGGGGGCAGGGCCTGCAGCAGGGGCGTCTGTGGGGAGCCAGGGGGGCGCATGGGGGTGGGGCCTGCAGCAGGGGCGTCTGTGGGGAGCCAGGGGGGCACATGGGGGCGGGGCCGTCAGCTGGGACAGAGCCCAGGGCACCTGGGAGGCAGAGACGGCCGCCCTAGACCAGGCAGAGGCGCGGCCCAGGGTGCGCGGCCGAGGTGCTCTGGCAGCCACGTCGGGAGAGCAGGGTCTGGGACTCAAGTCTGTGCCGACTTCCACTCCTGCCCGGACGTCCCGCGTCCTGTCTGTGCCGCAGTGAAGACCCGGCTGGAGGTCTGGCGTCTGTGCAGCCAGCCGCTGGGTCATGAGGTCGTCCCCCCTTGTTCCCCGACAGTGCAGGAAGCCAGTGTGCAGCCCCCGTGCCGGGTGGGCCCTGCGGAGCCCCACTTCCCCGGGTACCAGGACAGCTGCCAGGTCGCCCCGTTTCCGGAAGCTGCGCTGCCAACACCTCATCCCAAAATAGGTGAGTTTGGGTGCGTTGAGCACAGGCCGGCGATCGCAGCTGTGACCGCTGCCCGTGTGGCGGGGACACAGCCGTGCCCGGGCACTGTGCGCACAGGGCTGCCCCTCCACATGGCGGTTGGAGCCCGAGGCCCCCCAGGCCCCTGGGAGGCAGGCAGGGTGTCCGTCCTCCTGGGAGGCCGCGTGTTCCCCGGGCGGGTGTCCCGCTGGGCTGTTTGGAGTCAGTGGCTGCACTGACATCTGGTTGTCTGTCTGGCCTTCCATGCGGCCCAGTGTTGACGTCGCTGCCTGCGCTGGCGGTCCCGCCCTCCAACCCCACCAAGCCCGCCTCCCCGCTGCTGGTGAACGGGCTAGAGCTGCCTGAGCGGCACTGGCTGTACCTGGAGGAGATGGTGAACTCGCTGCTCAGCACCGCCCAGCAGCTGAAGACGCTGTTTGAGCAGGTGAAGCAGGCCAGCACCTACCGTGAGGCTGCCGCGGCCCAGGCACGAGCCCAGGCGGACGCGGAGCGCAAGGAGGTGAGGGCGCCCGGGCACTGGGGTGAGGGGCCTGTCTGGGGAAGGCGGCCGAGGGTCTTGGCCGGTGAGCTTGTCCCTAGTGAGCGCCTGCTGTCACCGGCAGGGGTGCCGGTTTCTCCGTGAATAGGACTGGGACGGGGTTTCAGCAGCCTTCTCTGCGCGAGCTCTCACCTGTCTCGGGCAGTCCTGCGTGCAGGGGCGTGGCTCCGGGTCACCGTCCCCTCCCTGCGCCCACCAGCAGTCAGCCCTGTGTGTGGCATCGGGTCCCGCACTTGTATCATTGTGTGTGTGTCCCCTCCCCGGTGACGAAGCACAGGTGGGGCCCACACCCCAAGCCAGACAAGTCACCCGAGCCCCCAGCTAGGTGGGGAGTGGCCACCACACCCAGCAGGGGAGGTGCTGTGATTTGAGGAAGGGGGACAGGAGGGCGGCGGGGCCAGGGGCCGTGGGGCGGGGCTTCGCGCTGCCTCCACTGTGCGGCTTCCTGGGAGTTGGGGCCGAGCTTGCCTTGTCGCAGCGCCTTCTCAGTTCCAGCAAGTGTGGGTTTTAGTTTGTAAACAAAGGTCAAATTGTTTTTTTTTTCTACCAAATGTATGTAGAAAAATTTTTTTTCACTTACTAGTTCTTACAGATCAGAGGAAAGAAGAGCTTTTTGTGTTAAATTTTGAAATGAATTATATGAGTTTCCTTTAAACTTTTTAAAAACGTTTCAAGTGACAGTTGAGATGCAACATCCTGTCAGTGATGAGACACGTATGTGACTTACGAGGTGACCCCCTGCCCCGACAGGTCCAGTGCCCACCTGATACCACAGTGACTAGTTTGTTCTCAAGGAAGAGCGATGTTGCGCCTACTCCTGAAGAAAGAGATGATTTAAAAATACTTAAAAATCTAATTCCGAACCAGTACCTGCTCGGTGCTGAGCTGTACAGAAAGGAGAAAGGCGTAAGGACGAGTCTGTAATTATTTACCCAGGTCATGGGGGGCTCAGCTCCGCGCCCCCAGGAGCTGCCTCTCTCTGGCCAGGGGGGCGGGTGTCAGAGGGAGCAGGTCAGAGGGAGGAGGCTGCGTGCACGGCCACGGCCACCGTGAGGCCGGGACACCGTGTGGCGTGAAAACGGAAGCTGCAGGCACTTTGTGAACGAAGAAACGAAACCAAACCGGCAGGCGTGGGGACACCTGAGGTCGGCCGGAAGCAGCTGATGTGTCGATGGAGAAACGAAACCAGCAGCCGAGCAAAACCCAGGCTGGGAAGTGGTGGCCCCTCCTCTTCCTACAACTCCGTTGCCTCCTGGCCAGTGAGTCACGCAGCCAACGCCTGTGGTGGAGAAAATGCCGGGCAGGGTCCAGACACCGTGTGGCCGGCCTCTGCCTCTGAGGACAGCGACAGTGACCAGTGTGTCGCTGTGACACGTAGGCAAACCTGCGTGCCACTGGCCATGCGGGTGGCCGTGTTCTTGGATTAGTGGAGCGTTTCCATCTGGCTCCTTCCACCAGCACTGGGTCCCCTCAGGGCTGTTGCCGGCTTTTCCTCTTGACCTCGGATCCGAGTTCCCTTCCTTCATGTGTCTAGTAACCTCTGGTGGCTCATGGGCGATTTTGGTTTGTTGGGGGTGGGACACTGTTGGGGCTCACATTCCCCCAGGGAGCACTTGGATTCCTGGCTGATCCCCTCAACTGTGTGCGGGTGTCTGGCACTAAGTGGGGCGGATCTGTCACACTCCCCCAACCTGAGGCACCCTCGTGCTGCACGTGGGCGGCGTGCACGGACATGTGTGGTCACTTCCCTTGGGTACGTGGAATTTCCGGGTCATGTGATGACAGCACTTTGATAACTGCTGCCCGGCCCTTCTGCGCTGAGGCCTCGTGCACACGTGGGCCCTGGTCTCCACCCCTCGCCCTGCCGGCTGGGCTAAGGGCCATCTCGGGGCTTGGGCTTGTGTTTCCTCAGTGACTGCTGCCAGGCTTCTCGTCACCTGCATGTGGGCCACTGTGACCCCCTTTGGCCCGTTGTCTCTGCAGACCCTTTGCCAGTTTTAAACCGGGTTAAAAAAGAACGTGATACAAAAGCGGCGGCTGCTCATTGATTCCTTAGGTATCGATCACGTACTGTTTGGCAGGTGCTGTGTGAGCTACTGAACTATGCTGATGGCTTTTGCAATTTTTCTCCTAGAATCAGAAGGGATTTGGGGGATCATTTTAAAGGGCCGGGAGGGCAGCTGAAGACATAAGGGCTGCCTCATGCCCGCGGCCTGGCCGCGCAGGGGGCGGCCACCAGCCCCATCAGCCCAGTGCGTCGCTTCAGGTGAGGGAAGCGTCTTCACACAGCTGTTCTGGGTTCACAGGGGAGAGACAGGAGGCAGCATCTGGAGGCAGGACTTGGAAAACAGGCGCCGCCGTGCCACGTGGATGGCCCCTGACCTGCTCTGCCCCCGAAACCGCTGGGGTTGCGCCCTGCGGGCTTCCCTGTCCCCTGGGGTGGCTGTGGGACCCTGAGGAGGCAGGGGCAGCCTCAGCTGCACCAGGTCTGAACTTCCTGAGTGGAAGTGAAAGAGGAAAGAACCCTTCTGGCTGATGGGCCCCTTGTGCTGATGGCTCCAGGCCGTCCTGCCAGCTTCCAAGGTGACAAGGGACTTGGGCACTTTGCTCCCTCGGGGAAGCGTCTCAGGTGGGCGGGATGCAGAAGGAGCAGGGGAAGCCGAACGTGCTGTTTTCACACGGAACAGCCCCAGCCCACAGCCACTCTCACCTCCATAGGCAGGGTAAAGGGCCGAGTTCCTGGAGGACGTGGCAGGAGGGTGCTGGCACCCATGTCCCTTAGGAGGCTGGATCTGCAAGGTCCCCATCCCTGAAAGGCTGGGCTTAGCGTTCCAGTCACGATTGTATGGATTTCTAAGAAAAGCTACAGGAAATGCATTATCCTTACAATCTTGTCTGCTAGACCGCTCAGCCTGAGCGGCCGGGCTGCCGGCCCCGCGGACACCCGGTCACAGTTCAGCTGCTGCGCCCTTGACGCTCTGGGACCCTGACAGGCTGCGCACGTCGTGCATCCTTGTTTTATGGAAAGCTGAGCATAGGACTGGGCGACACGCGTTCAACCTCGTCTGCGGCCCGGACACGGGGCCCGTTGTCTCGGTGCCCACGGCACGAAGCCCGCTCCTCTGGGAACCCTGCTGAGCGGCCACGCCCGTGGACGTATGTCGCCCTTCAGTGCAGGTGACAGATGACCTTCACGGCCGGGGGTGACCACGGTACCTGCACGCTGGGTTCCTATGGAGCCGCTGCATGAACAGACCCATCTCCAGGAGTTGCGCGGCCGGGGGCTCAGAAGCGCTGAAGGCCCCACGTGAGCTGTGTGTGTGGGAGGAGCTCCAGCACGCAGGCGATGGCGCGTGTGGGAGGAGCGCCAGCACACACGCGGTGGTGTGCGTGGGGAGGAGCTCCAACACGCAGTAGGCGGTGTGTGGGAGGAGCTCCAGCACGCAGGCGATGGCGCGTGTGGGAGGAGCGCCAGCACACACGCGGTGGTGTGCGTGGGGAGGAGCTCCAGCACGCAGTAGGCGGTGTGTGGAAGGAGCTCCGGCACGCAGGCGGCGGTGAGCGCGCATGTGGTGCACGTGGACCCGGGGGCGTGCTGGGCGTCTGCTCAAGGCCTTGCTGTGACCTGAACATCAGCCAGCGTGAGAGTGAAGCCGGTCCCGCGGGGAGCGCGCATGCCCTGAGCTGTCACTGAAGGCATTTCTGTCGTGTCACGTCGGAAAGAACTCAGATCCGAAAGGCCAGCCTGGCCGCTGACCGGAGGCCCCGCCCCAAGAGCGTGGGTGGGCGGGGCACAGAGGCCGACACAGAGCTGCGGGAGTGAGACGGGGGTCATGAGCTGTGGCCTGTGCGGGGCCCGGCCGCCGCTTGGCCATCTGCCTGGAATGAGCCAGGTCACGTGGCAGATTGTCCAGGGGGCTGCTGCCACCATGACGGTGGGCGCTGTGCCCACGTGTTGTCGGCTTGGCGAGGTGGCCCAGGGCGAGGGCGAGGGTGCGCGGAAGCCAGGTGTGACCTCCAGGCCTCGGGCCGCCTGCACGTTCCGTGGGGACACGTGTGCCGTGCGGTCGCAGCCGCCCTTGGGCTCCAGCAAGGGCTGTCACTCAGAGTGGAGGCGGGGGTCCCGCAGCCTCGGTGCCGTCCGTGCCCCCCGACACTGACTGGCTCTCGTGTCCTTGCAGCAGTCCTGTGTCAACTGCGGCCGGGAGGCCATGAGCGAGTGCACCGGCTGCCACAAAGTCAACTACTGCTCGACCTTCTGCCAGCGCAAGGTAGCGTCCCCCGGCCGCCCCGCCGCACAGGCCGCCCCGCGCCCTGGGGGCGCCTCCCGGCCTCGCGGGTCGTGAGAGTTGGGGTGACTGGAGTTCCTGTGCTTCCATTTCCATTATTTGGTCTTTGATTCTACGAACGGGAGGCTCAGCCTAAGGAGGAGCTTCCCGCCCTTGCAGTGACGCGCGAGCCTCTGCCCGACCTCTGCCCGGGACCAGGGACCGCCACCCGGTGCCCCTCAGCAAAGCCCAGGGGTCGCAGCCCTGTGGGTGCGGCCGGAAGGAGCGCCTGTCCCGCGGGACCGAGCTGCCCGGGGCCCCGGGGCCGAGATGGCGTCCGCGGCTCGCAGTGCCGGGCTGTGACATGTGCGCAGCCCGCGAGGGCACCGCTCAGTGCCGGCATCGGCGTCACAGGGGTCGGTCGGGTCCCTGACCTTGAACCTTGACCTTGAACCATCGCAGGAAGACGCTGCGGTTGCTCCTCCATGGGATGGTTTTCCCGGCTCCAGCCCCGAGCCCGCGAACCGTGGTCTCAGACGCCCGCTGGCCGTCTGGGCGCGTCCAGTACGTGCATGTGCGTGCGCGTGCACGTATGCGTACATACGCGTGCGTGCGTGCTTGCGCGCGTGGCGCCTTCACGGAGGCGTCATTGACCTGCCATAGAATTCAGCTGCCTTGAAAGTGTAGCGCAGTGACGTTCGGTGGATTTGAAGTTGTGCCGACATCACAGTTCCGTGTCGAACGTCCGTCCCGCACGCGACAGTCCTGGGGCCCCGGTGGCCACAGCGGACCCGGGCTGCCGGCTGCAGATGGGCCGTTTCGGGGTGTTCCATGCAATAGGAATCTCGGGCCTGCCGTCCTCTGCTCTGAGGTCCTGGGGGCGCATCGTGTCGGGGATGGGTCAGCAGTGGGTGCCTTCTGACGGCTGAGCGCCGGCCCCCGGTGCAGAGTCCCTCTGTCTGGCATTTGTGAGGGTGCACGTGTGTTCTGTCTGTCTGGGCTGGGAGTGGATTTGCTCGGCCAGACAGTAAGTTCATGTTTCTCACGGAACTTCCACACTGTCCTCCAAGGCGGCTGCACAGCCTGCACCCCCAGCAGCAGCAGGGGGAGCTGGGGCCCCGCCAGGACGCACATTGCTGTTGGGAGCAGGCAGCCAGGTGGGTGGGCATATGGCTGGAGCGGCTGCAGCCTTGGGTGGGTACCGCCATGCCAGGTGCTCCGAGGTGGCGGTTGCTGGTAACATGGGGCGTCTTCCCTGCAGGACTGGAAGGACCACCAGCACATGTGTGGCCAGTCAGCCGCCGTCACCATGCAGGGAGGCGAAGTCCACGTGGCCGAGAGCGTGATAGAGAAAGTCTCCGTGTGAGGACCTGCCAGTCACCATCGGTGGTGCCCACGTGGCTGAGAGCGTGATAAAGTGTCTGTGAGGACTGGCAGCCGCCATCCGTGGTGCCCACAGCTGTTGCAGGCCCAGGGCCCAGAGGACGGTGCGGGGGACGCCGAACAGGGGAGGAAGCTTGCCGGCCCCGCTGTGAACAGACTTGTGCTGCCCACAAGCCCCGAGGAAGGGTGGCGGCAGGCTTCTCGCGGTGCTTTCTCGCCCTGAATCATGAGCGTCCTGTCCTGCCCACGGCTGTGTCGTGCTCTGTAACATACGTGTACATACCTGTGTCTCATTAAAGTCGCTGCCCCTTTGCCCCCCTGAACGCAGTTCCAGCCCCACCTTCCCAGAGGCGGAGCCTCAGTCTCCCTGATCTCGGGGTGCTGGAGGAGGCCTCCTGGGCAGCAGCAAGCCCGGCGCTGCCAGGGGCAGTGGGCACGTGGCCGGCCTGGCAGGCGCGGGCAGGGCGCTGCCTGGTGTGGAACAGCTGGGCCTCCAGCCAGAGTCCAGGAGGGCCCCTCACTCGGGCCGTCTTCCAGCCTGAGGTTCCGGGGGGTCGGCCCATTGCCAGGCCTGGAGCGGGTGTCTGTGCCCGTCTCGGCCAGCGGGGCTCCGCCACGCCGTCTGCAGCTCCTCGGTGTTGGGGCTGCTCCCCGAGGCATGACCCCCAGTTCCTGCTCCAGCGGTCCTCACGCTTCGTGGGCAAGAACGTGCCTGGAGCTCAAGCTGCCACCAGAGCTGGGGGCCCGCCCGGGCGCCCCCCTCCACTCCCCACGGCTTGGGAGGCTCCGTGGGGGCACGGACGCGTCCCCCCCCATCAGCCCCCAGCCCAGCAGGAGACGGACGAGACTCCTCACTCAGACGGGACAAGGTGGCCACGGGGACCAGGCCTGAGAGGGGTCCAGAGGGGACAGCTGAGCCCATGAGCAGGAGGCTGTGGGCAGCAGAGGGGCGGGCGTTTTAGCTGCTGACCGTGCCCGATGGGCGGTTGGCCTCGCGCTCTGGGTGGACGCAGCGGCACCGACAGCCTCCGGGTCCCTCCCCCGGGGCTGGGACAGGAGGCCGGAGCCCCGACGGGCTGCCCCTGGTTGGAAGGGCTGTAACGCAGAGGCGTAGCTACCGCCAGGAACCTGCGGGAGGGCGGCAAGGGGCGGGTCCGGCAATCAGGGGCGGGTCCTGGTGGGGGCGGGGCCAGTGGTGAGCGGTGGGGCGGGGCCGGGGTGAGGGGGCCATGTGGTGCGGGGCGGGGCCGGGGTGAGGGGCGGGGCCCAGCAGGCTGGATGACCCGACTGTCTACGCTTATGGAGCACAGGTGGAAGATGGAGGCGGTGCACAGCATGACGTCCATGGCCATCAGCGCATCACAGAGGACTGGGCAGGTGACTTCACTCTGCCCTCACCTGTCAAATGAGGGTGATGCTGGAACCCGCATCGCTGCCCTGAGGACCAAGGAGTCAAAACATAGGCCTCAGCGCTGTGCCCAGTGCCCCAGCCAAGGGCAAAGGGTCAGACAGCCGTCCCCCTGTCCCCCACTCCTGCTGATTTCGGACCATTAGCTTAAGAGCTGCCACTGTGCCGTTGGTCTGCAGCTCCGAGGGATCGTGTGTGTCCTTTTTCCCCAGCCTCCACCCCAGCCCTGCCGGACTCGCTGTGTCCACTTTAGAAAAGGCTCCCTGCCGCCCCCGCAGCCGGGCCACGTGCCCCACCCACCCCTAAGCAGCTTTCCCGGCCCGAACCCAGGCAAGGGTACCCACCCAGGCAAGGGCCGGGCTGGTCTGGGGGAGGCTCCGGACCCCAGTTGCCCACAGGGGCTCTAGACCCCACAGCCACCCCTCCACTGGGTCCCCCTGCGCAGCCCAGGCCTCCCACCTCCACTGGGGGCCGAGTGAGGGCGTCCAGGGGGCGCACTGGTGCGCGTGTTCCTGGTCTCACGTGGCTGTGCCTTGTGCAGCGATGTGTGTGTGTCTGTACCGTCCGCCAGGCAGAGCCAGGGGCGCATGGAGCCTGAATCCAGCTGCATCCCCGGGGGCAGTGGGGTAGTTGGTGGGCGTCTGCAGGGCGCACTCTGCGGCCACGCTCACGCACACGAGCGAGTCTCCCGCGAGCACCGCGCCGATGAGCAGAACGCCGCCCGCCAGCGCCGCCGCCGCCCCCGCGCCCGGCCCGCGTCCCGCCAGCAGCGCGTCGGCGGCGCTGCAGTTCCCCATGCGCCCCAGCGGGCGCTCAGCACCGCGGACAGCGTCCCTGGAGCCCCGCCCCTCTGCCACGCCCCAGCCCGGCCTCCATCCTGCGGGACCTGCCCCGGTTCGGTGGGCCCGGGGGCTCTCCAGGGGCGCACGTGGTGTCTGTCCATCTTGGACCTTTGTGCTCCAGGAGACCGGCAGGTGGACAAACGCGGCTGCCCAATGAGAGGCCGGTAAAGCGAGGTGATGGGCAAGGGCGGGCCCAGCGCGGGGCTGGCGGTGACATGCGTGGGAGGTCGGGCCGGACCACGCACCCCGAGGCACACAAGCACCCACACCGGTGCCGTCCCACCCGGCTGCAAATGAGAACCCCCTCTCCCTGCACCCAGCACACCTACCACCTCACCGGCCTCGGGGAGCCCGACCGGGGGGTGGGAGGGTCCAGGGCCCACATGGAGAACACCGTGCGCGCAGCAGATCCACGGCTGTGCCGAGGTCGGCCCAGCTGTCCTCTGTCACATTACACACGTGCCCAGGAAGGGCCGCGGGGACAACTTCCATCCCGGACTTCCTGACATCCCCGACACGTGGCCTTAAAAGGGCCGCGCTGTGGGACCCTCTGGGTTTGGGCACCCGAGTGATGCTCCTGAACCGACTGGGGACATGTCCCTCTGTCACAAATACAGGACTGTTTCCAGCTCTCTCTCCACCCAGGGCCCCACGACACCAAGAGCCGGCGAGGCTATGGGGCCGCGGGAACGCCCACCCCCTGCTGGTGGGGGTGCAAATGGCGCTGCCGCTTTGGGGAACAGTGTGGGGGGTTCTTGCAGAGCAGAACACCATCCAGCCATCGTGCTCATGGCGTTTACCCAAAGGGGCAGAAGACTCAGGTCCCCACAGACACCTGCACACGGGTGTTTACAGCAGCTCTACTCACAATCGCCGAGACCTGGAGGTCCGGCACCAAGGTGTCCTCCAGTTGTGACGGGTCAATACACTGTGGCCCTTCCGGACAATGGAATCGTGCTCAGCGCTAAAGAGAAAACGAGCTCTCGAGCTATGAACACACGTGCAGGAAACGTCAATACATTGTCTCCAGGGGAAAGAAGTTGGTTTGAAAAGGCTACATGCTGGGTGATTCCAACTCCATGACATTCTGGAAAAGACAAAACTATGGAGACAGTGACGAGATCGCAGGTTGTCAGGCGCTGGGATGAGAGGATGGAGGTGGAGCACAGAGGATCTGTAAGGCAGTGAAACTCCTCTATGTGACATTATCCTGGTGCGTACAGGTCACTTACACGTGTGTCCAAACCCCCAGCAGGCACATCCCCGACCACGAGCCCTGATGTCAACTACGGAGCTTAGTTAATACATTGTATCAGTTACAGTTCATCCGTTGTTACAAAAGCAGCACATTAATCATGCAAGATGCAGGGAACAGGGGAGGCCGGTCCTGCGCGTGCGGTGGGGGAGCGATTTCAGCTCAACTTTTCTACAAACCCAGAACTGCTCCTTAGAAAGTCCACTCGTTATATTTAGAATGTGTGTAAAGTCTAATGCAAGCGCGACTAGTTTATGGCGTCATTTCCTCGATTAGCAATTGATGCTTAGGGACGTCCTGCGCTCGGGACATGCAAAAAGCCTCGCTGCTCTTAATCCTGCATCGATTCCGCAGCGGGAGCCCAGCTGCCTCTCCTTCCGCGTCTCCACCTCCGATCGCCCCTGAAAACAGCCCCTGTCTCTCCTGCCTCCAAAAATGGCGAGGGCGCCCAGGGCTCTCACCTGCGCCCCGAATGTAGCTCCCCTCCACACCGCCCCGCGCCATGAGTGGCGGTGAGGCCACCGGTCTGCGCTCAGCACCCTCCCCGCCGCGCACACGGTCCGCCTGGGCCTCTCCAAGGGCGCCCGCGGCCTCGGGTGGCCTGGCCCTGCGTCCCGGACTCTCCCGAGAGCCCACCTCCGAGGCCCCCAGCCCCAGGCTCCGAGGCTCTGCGCAGTCGTTCCCGCGGGGCGCCCGAGCCACCACCCCGAGGACCATCCTCCCGGCCCCCGGGGGCCCGCGTCCGCAGAGGGGCGCCGCCACGGCGCTGGGGGCGGGCAGCCAGCCGGGGCGACAGATGCGGGGGCGGCCCTGACCTTCCAGCAGATCGATGGGGGCGCGGCCCGGGCTGCGCGGAGCCGGGGCGGCGCTGGCGCCCCCGGCCCCCCGCCGGGCGCGGCTTATAAAGGGTCGAGCGGGGGCCCCAGTCGTGGCCACAGCGCTCAGCACCCCGGCGCGCCCACCATGGCCCCCCGGGCCCTGCTGCTGCTGCTGCTGCTCTCGCCGCTGCTCCGAGGCTCGGCCGCGCGCCCCGCGGCCCCGAGGTGAGCCCGCGCGGTCCCGGGGCCCACGCCGATCCGCCGGGGCCCGCCTTCCCCGGCCTGGCCCTGACCCGCCGCCCCTTCCCCAGGGCCCCGCGACACTCAGACGGGACGTTCACGAGCGAGCTCAGCCGCCTGCGGGAGAGCGCGCGGCTGCAGCGCCTGCTCCAGGGCCTGGTCGGGAAGCGCAGGTGAGGCCCGGCCCGGGGGGTGCTCACCGCGGGGTGCCCCTCGGCCAGCACGCGCCACCCCCGGCGCCGGGACTAACTCTGACTCTGGGTCGCGGGGACAGCGAGCAGGACACGGAGAACAGCACGTCCTGGACCGAGTCGGCGCAGGGGCCCCTCTGCTTGCTGTGGGCGCGCGCGCCCGCCCTGCGCGCTTGGTGAGCGCCCCGCCCCCCACCCGGAGCCCCGCAGGTCCCCTGGGGGCCCCGGGACCTGAAGAGGCCGCTTCGCCAGGTGGGCAGGGGGCTCCGGCGTCAAGCCCCCAGCCCCTAGCCCGGCTGTCTCCGCAGGATGCCCCCGAGGGCTCCCCTGGATCAGGCCTGGTCTCCCCGGCTGCCTCCAGGACGCAAGTCTGGGGTCGTGGTCTCGGAGCCGGCCGCCCCTGCGACACCCAGATGAGGTCCCGACGCCGAGGGCCCCTGCCCCCCGCGGACCCGGGGCGCCAGCCAGCGGCGGCGCGGGAAGGGCTCGCGCTCCGCACCAATAAAGGAGGAATTCAGACCCCGGCCTGGCGCGCGCACTGTGTGTCCCGCGTCGCGGTCGCGGGGGGCGGAGCCAGACGGAGGAGGCCACGCCTCCGGCGCCGCGGCCACGCCCAGCTGCCCTTTAAACCCGGGCAGCCCGTGGGCGCCTCCGGGCCCCTCGGCTGAGCTCCCCGGGGCCCCGCCCGTCATCCAAACAGCCGGGGACGCCGCGGTGGCTCAGGGCGCCCCCATCTCCCGCCGCAGGGGCCACGCGGTCGACGGGGGAGGTTCGAGGAGGCCGGGAGGGGTGCGCGCAGTGCACGCTCTGTCCAGGCTCCTGGCCTTGGACGCTTGGCGGCCGAGCCCCTGAGACTGGGACAGGGCGACCACCCCGCTGTCAGGCCCCGGAACTCGCGGGGGCCCAGGGGGCCCCCTGAAGCGCTGCCTCGTGCATCCCCGGCGCCCCACCGGGAGGAGGTGGCTCGTTTCCGGGACAAGCAGGCGGGTCCCCAGGGCACCACCCTTTTCTTCCAGGCTTCGAGGGTTAGGGCCGTGAGGGGTGTGCCTGAGGCATGAGGGGGAACCTGGGGTGCCGCCCACGGGGGGTGGGGGTGCTGCCTTAGGGACTTTTGCCCCAAGATGATCCTGGCACAACCCAGCAGAGGCAGCCGGGCTGACGGCGCAGCCCACCCGGCCCAACGCCGGCCCCCTCCCAGCCCCCCGACCCTCCCCGCTCAGGCCCCCCCATCTCCCAGCCCCGCCCCTCTCCCCATAGCCCCGCCCCGGACACGCCCTCCCAGCCCTGGAGCCCCGCCCCCCCGGGCCGCCCGCACTGTCAGCTCCACTGCCTTGGGCCTCGGTGACTTGGGCTGAGCCCCACGGGCACCTGCGTGTGACCCGGTGACCCGGCTCCTGCCCCGCAAGCGCGAGGCCTCCCCCGACGCGGGGCGCACGGCCGGCCGGCGGGGGCCCCCTTGGCGGAGGCCGGTCGTCAAGGCTCATAAACTGGGGCGGCGCCCGGCGGGGCGAAGGTCGCGCCGGCACAGGCAGTGCCAGCCCGTCGGGCAGGGAGCTCAGAGGGTCCCGGTCGCCAGACGGGCTTGGAGCCTCCCGCTGACCCCGAGATGGGGGCGTGGGCCCTGCTGCTGCTGCCGCTGCTGGGGGCTGTGGCCCAGGCGCAGGGTACGCGGGGCAGGGTACGCGGGGGCCAGGCCAGTGCGGCCCATTGGGTCCGGACTGGGTCCGGGCGGTGGGGTCCGGGCCAGTGCGGCTGGTGGGGTCCGGGATGGGGCCAGGCGGTGGGGGCCGGGCCGGTGGGGTGGCCGGTGGGCGAGCCGCAGCCGAAGGCACCGACCCCGCCTCCTGTGCCCTCCAGTCTGCTCCGTGAACAAGACCTTCTTGGAAGTCGAGGAGAACGCGACTCCGGGGGGGCCCTTGGTGGACATCTATGTCCCCCAGGGCCAGGTCGTGACGCTGGGACCCTCGTCCACCCACTTTGCATTTCGGATCCAGGGGAACCAGCTGTTCCTCAACGTTACTCCCGACTATGAGGTGCAGACAGTGGGCTGGGGGCGGCGGGCAGTGGGGGGAGCCTCTAGGGGGTGGTGTCTGACCCCTGACCCTGGGGGACCGTGCAGAGAAGGGTCCCTGGGGGTCCTGAAGGCTGTGTCCCCCAGGCAGCGACTGGTCCCTGCGGGGCCCCAAGGCTTGGTTGAGGGTGGACCTTGGAGGACTCAGCACAGAGGACAGGGACCTGGGGCTGTCCCCTCCTGTGGAATTGGGGACAGGCGGTCACTGACATCCGTCACCCCCACAGGAGAACACGATCCTGCAGGCGCACCTGGAGTGCAAGAGGGGCGACGCTGTGGTGAGTCCCGCTCCGCCCTGTCCTTCCGGGGCGTCATGTCCCCTCCCCTCACCCTGTGATGTCACAGCACTTGGACCTCTGTACTCTGCCTGGCCCAGGGTCCCTCCCCGGTGACCTCACCCTGTGACATGCTTCCAAGTGTCACCCCTGTGCTGGCGGACCCCAAGGGGACCCCCCATGGCCCCCACACGGGAGGCGCCCCACCCCCAGCTCAGCCCTCCTCCTGTGCCCGCCCCCCCCCCACCTCCGGGCCCTGCTCGGCCTCTTCTTCCTGGAACCTTCCGGCTGGTCCACCTGCTGCCCTCTCGGCCGCGCCCACCCCTGTCCACTCTCTGTGGTGCAGGAGGAAGCCAGCCCGCGGGGCCCCTGCCCAGAACCGAGGACCCCTGCCCAGAACTGTGGGCCCCTTCCCAGAACCGGGGGCCCCTGCCCAGAACAGGGGGCCCCTGCCCAGAACCGGGGGCCCCTGCCCAGAACCGCGGGCCCCTGCCCAGAACCGGGGGCCCCTGCCCAGAACCACGTACCCCTGCCCAGAACCGCGGGCCCCTGCCCAGAACCACCAGCTCCTGCCCAGAACCAGGGGCCCTTGTCCAGAACCACCGGCCACCTCCTGGCTGCAGGCAAAGCAGCGTGTTGCTGAGGTGGGGCCGCCATGTGCCTTCCCTGCGCGCTGAGCAGACGTCCTGGCCTGTGAAATAGGACAGGAAGGCTGTTGTCTGTCCCCTGTGAAGCGGGACGTCTGGTCAGGCCTATCACTCAGACACAGCCTCCCCAGAGAGCCCCTTGGCCCCACCCACCCGGCCCAGACCCCGCCCCGGCACTGCCCTGCGTCCCCTTGTCTTCTGCGGCCGTTCTCACCGCGGCACCCAAGCCACTTCTCTGCAGCTTGCTTGTCACAAACCACGGTGGCACGCTGCTTCTGGGCTGGAACCCGCGCCCGATCACCAAGCCCAGGGAACCCAGGCCAAGCGGGGCCGCCCCAGTGCCCCCTCCTCAGGGGAGAAGGCTGACCACCGACCACCCCCCACCCTGCCAGGTGACCGAGCTGAGGGTGTTTGTATCGGTGTTGGACGTCAACGACAACGCCCCTGTGTTCCCCTTTGAGGTCAAGGTCAAGGAGGTGCCGGAAGTGAGTGTGAGGGACGTGGGGTAAGACGCCGAAGCCCGGAGGGCCAGCGGGGGGCCCGGACCCCAGGACAGTCCATACCCAACGCTCCTCCATTCCCCAGGACACCAAAGTGAACACGATCGTTGTGCCCGAGACAGAGTTGGAGGCCCGGGACCTCGACCAAAACGACATCTTGTTCTACACCCTCCAGGACGTGACCCCGGTCAGTGCCCCTGCCCTGGCCCCAACCGCCACCCCGGCCTCTGCACACCCCCTGGGGGTCTCAGGCTGCGCCCTCCACCTCTCCAGGGCGCCAGCAAATTCTTCTCCTTGGTGGGAGTGAACCGGCCAGCCCTGCGTCTGGACCAGACACTGGACTTCGAGAGGTGGTCAAACGTGACCCTCCAGCTGCTGGTGCGGGTGAGCCGGCCACCCCCAGCCCGAGCCCTGGGCCGGAGGGTCCCCGCCCAGCCACCCCGGCCCCAGCCCCAGCCCTGGGCTGACCGGCAGGGCCTGGCTGTTGCAGGACACCCGGGAGGAGATGGTGGTGCCCAGCCACACGGCCACGGCCACCCTGGTCCTGGAGGTGCAGCCGGCCGACCTGCGGCCACCCTGGTTCCTGCCTTGCCTCTACTCAGACCCTTACGTCTGCGTCCAAGCCCAGTACCACGGGGCTGTCCCTACGGGCCACAGACTGGTACAGGGGACGGGAAGGGGCGGGGCTGCCAGGGGGCAGGTGGACACTGAGGACCAGGATGTTGGGGGGCACGTGGGACTCGGCTGGGCGGCTGCGTCTCTGACCAGCTGTTCCTGCCACGAGGGGTGCAGGAGGCTGGAGGAGAGAGGGAGGGTGCCGAGCTGAGGCCCCCACACCAGTCCCACGGCGCCCCCTCCCCCTGCAGCCTGCGCCCCTCATCCTGCAACCTGGACCCATCTACGCTGTGGACGGGGACCGGGGCATCGACCAGCATATCATCTACAGCCTCTTGAATGGTGAGTGAGCTGCTCTCTCCGGACCCCAGCCCCGGCCCCACTTGGGGGGCCCTGGACCACAGGCCAGGGAAGCGGACAGGGCCAGACCCTCCCTCCGGCCGTCCTCCCAGGACACGAGGATGGCACCTTCGTCATCAGTGCCGACTCGGGCAACCTCACCATGACCAGGAGCATCCCCGGTGCCAAGACCTTCCTTCTGCTGGTTAAGGTGGGTCCTCCGGCCAGGTGCTCACGGCCCTTCCTGGGGGGGCTCACCCTGCAAGGACTCACGGCCGCTTCCCTGTCCCCAGGCCACCCAGGCGGACCAAGCCCGCTACTCGGTGACCCAGGTCACGGTGGAGGCGCGCGATGCCTTGGGGAGCCTGCCCCGCTTCCCTGTGAGCCTCTACCACGGTGTGGTCGCTCGGGGCTCCGGCGTGGGCGTGGCCATCCGGGATGCAGCTGTCCCCTCCCAGCCTCTGAGGATCCGGGCCCAGGACCCCGAGTTCCCGGTAGGCCCCCCCAGCCTCCCGTCGGGGGGTGGGGTGGGGGTTCTGCAGGCAGCCAGGGCGGGGCGCTCACCAGCACCCTGTCCAGGACCTCAACTCGGCCATCACGTACAAAATCACCAACAACTCCAACTTCCGAATGGACGGGGAGGCCGTGCTGACCGGGGTCCCGCCGGTGCAGGCAGGGGTCTTCTACGCAGAGGTGAGGAGCGGCCAGCACCCCTGGGGGCGGGGGTCAAAGGGGTGGACCTAGAAGGGACCAGTCCCCTTCCTGCCTCAGGTGGAGGCCAACAACACGGTGACATTGGGCACAGCGACCACCGTGGTGGAGATCCAAGTGTCAGAACCGGAGCCCCCCACCCCCACAGGTGAACCTGGGGGGCCCAGGTCAACCGGAGGGAGGGCTCTTGCCGCAGGCGCGCTGGGGGGCAAAGGCAAGTGAGTTCTGTCCCTGGCCCCCAGGCTCCCCAGAGGCCGGAGCAACGACCCAGCCCCCAAATAGCCCCCCAGGGGCTGGACCAACGTCCCCGCCCCCAAGCAGCCCCCCAGGGGCCGGACCAACGACCCCACCCCCAAGCAGCCCCCCAGGGCCCGGACCAACGACCACGCCCCCAAACAGCCCCCCAGGGGCCGGACCAACGACCCCGCCCCCAAACAGCCCCCCAGGGGCCAGACCAACGACCCCACCCCCAAGCAGCCCCCCAGGGCCCGGACCAACGACCCCGCCCCCAAGCAGCCCCTCTTCAGAAGCCCCCAGACCCCCCGGACCTTCTCAGGGATTCCCTACCACCAGTCCTGGGGGGGCCACTGGTCCACACCCCCCCTCAGGCACAACCCCAAGGCCGCCTGCCTCCTCCACGCCCGGGGGGCCCCCCAGTGTGGGAACCAGCACCTCGCCCCCATCAGCCTCACCCAGCGGGGGCTCAGCACAGACCCCGAAGCCAGGAACCTTTCAGCCGACGCCCCATGAGCCCAGCGGGACCCCCCAGCTCCCAGGTAGCACCCCAGCTGCCCGGGAGTCACGCAAGAGTCACAGGGGGGCAGGCCTGGCCCAGCTGACCCGGGAGTCCCGGGGGGCGAGGCGGAGGGCGCTCTGGTCCGGGTGGAGACACAGGTCCTGGGGGCGCAGAAGGTGACAAGTGTGTGGAGGGCAGGGCGGGGCCAGGCCTGGGAACAGGCGCCTAGGCCCCGCCTCCCTGGGCCCTGCCCACTCATGGCCCCGCCCTGCCCGGGCCCCGCCCCTGCAGCGGCCTGGCCGGTTCTCAGGGTGTCCCCAAGCCCCGCGCAGGGTGGCGCTGACAGGGGCCCACACCCTTGCAGGCTCGCCCGGGGCAGGAGGCGGCCGCCCCCTTGAAGAGCAGCGCTTCTCAGCTGCCCAGATGGGTGCCCTGGCGGGCACGCTGAGCGCACTGCTGCTCCTGGCTCTGGTCGCCCTGGCCGTCCTCGTCCACAAGCACTACGGCCCCCGGCTCCGGTGCTGCTCTCGCAAAGCTCCGGTGAGGCCTTGTGGGGTGGGGGGCCCGGGAGGGGCGGGACAGGCCTGGGGGGGAGATGAGACAGGGCTACAAGAGTGAGGAGGGGAGAGGGACACCAGGAGCCAGCCAGGGGGCAGCTGGCGGGCAGAGAGGAGACGTAGACCCCAGAGTCCACAGCATGGGGAGGGGCGCGCGTGAGCCCAGGCGGGGGTGTCCAGCCTGATGCCCTGGCCCCGCGGCGCCCCCCGCAGGAGCCCGGCGGCTTTGACAACAAGGCTTTCGTCCCCGACCACGAGGCCAACTGGGCGCCAGCCCCCAGCCCCTCCCCCGGCCGCCCGCTGCCCACCGACCCGCCCACACCCCCGAGCCCCGTGCCACCAGCGCCTCCCGCGCCTGCGCCCCGCGCGCCCCCCAGCCCCGTCCCCAATCCGCCCGCCGTGGCCCGGGATGGGGGCGGCACCGCCGGCGTGAGGTCCATCCTGACCAAGGAGCGGCGGCCCGAGGGCGGGTACAAGGCCGTGTGGTTCGGCGAGGACATCGGGGCCGAGGCCGACGTCGTGGTCCTCAACACGCCGGACGCGGACCGCGACTCGGGCAGCGGGGACGAGGACGCGGACCGGGGTTCCCACGACGGCGCGGACGGCGCTAACTCCACCTACATCTAGTGCCCCCACCCCACCCCCACCGCCCTGCGCAGAATAAAGTGACACTTTCAAACGGGACAGGCATCTGTGGTTGCGAGCGAGGCGCAGCTTCCCGTAAACCACCTGCCACGCTGCGGGCTGGTGGCTCCCCAGGCTCCGTGCCAGCTGGCGGCGGGGGTTCCCCTCCCCGTGCACCCGCGGCTGGGGGAGGGCTCTCTGTACCAGGGAGCCCCCCTCCCAACCCAACATGGAGACTTTTGGCCTCAGGGAGGCTCAGGCGCCACCTCGCCAGGAGCCACCCTGCAGGGCAGGGTCCCAGGCCCTTTTGGGGGGTGGGGGGGCACAGACTGTGGGGTCGACACCCAGGTGCCCAGTGACCTGAGGTTGGCCGTGGGGAGCAGCCTAGTGGGCCCGGAGCGCGGGCCAGGACTGGTGGGCGGGACCGGTGGGGGCACCACCAGAGGCTGGGGGGGGGCACCCTCCGCTGGATGTCCTTACGGACCGCCAGCCACCACACTGTCCCCATGGGGGCCAGCGTCGTCTTTCCTAACGGAATGGCATCAGCAATTCCTTTCCAAATGTTTCAATCTTGTTAAGGACCCAAGCCGTACATACAGCTGCTGCTGGACCCATGTCCATCCCCTTCACCCACCTCCTCCAGCAAAAAGGGGTGCCTGGTTTTGTTTGGGGTCCGCCGAGTTCCCAGCCTATCCCACTGCACGCCCCACCCCTGGCCCAGGCGTGCTTGGGGTGCTGCCTGATCCCGCAGAGCTGAGACTGGCTGGCAGACGTACCTGCCACTCCTGCCGCCCCTCGCGACACGCCCTCCTTTGTCCCAGCGGGGGTCTGCGCCCCAACCCGAAAACATGCCCTGGGGGGTGGGGAGATGGGAAGGAGCTCAGGGACCACACCGCGTGCACGCCCACATCCGCCGCTGCACGTGACATCCCTGGCTGCACCGGCCGGGTAGGGCCGGCCCCGCCCCGCCCCGCCCCTCGCCCCGCCGGCATAAAAGCACTGGTTCCCAGCCTCTCGTGGAGATGAAATTTCTCGCTCCGGCGGCTCCGGTTCCAGGTACTACTTGGGACCCCAACCCACGCGGGGCCAGAGGTGCAGCTCCGGGATTGAGGTGGAGGCAGGGGGTCCCTGAGGACGGATGGGGGATGGTCGGAAAGGGGAGGCGCCTGCTTCGCAGCTGGGGTTAGGTTTTGTTTTCCAGCAATGCGTGGTTTCGCTTTCCCAGCGCCCGGTCGCTGCACCGGCCGTTCCTGCTGTGTCCGCAGGTCCAGCCTGCGCGCCGCCACATCTGCTGTCACACCCCTGGCCACCTTTGCCCAAAAACCCACACCTGGGCAACGTCGTGGCTGTAAGCCTTCACCGCACATCTGTGACAGAGCCACACTTGTGACACCTGGCCGTACTACTTGTGACGGCGCATAAGCAACCCTCCGTTCACCTGTGGGAACGCCCGACACCGCCCGTGACCACAGCCCCTCGCGGTGGAAGCTATGGCTGCGGCCCCAGAGAGGTGAGCGCTTGGCCGACCTGCCAGGAGCCCGCCCCCGCGCACCCGGCCACCTGCTCCCTGACCCGCTGGCTGCTCCGCCCACAGGGAGGCCCCGCGCGTGCTGTTCGCAGACTGGCTTCTAGGTGAGGTCAGCAGCGGCCGCTACGAGGGGCTGCAGTGGCTGGACGAGGGTCGCACGCGCTTCCGGGTGCCTTGGAAGCACTTCTCCAGGAAGGACCTGGGCGAGGCTGACTCGCGCATCTTCAAGGTGGGACCCTGGCCGCGCCCCAGGTAAGAGGGCCAGACCAGCCCTTCACTGGCCCCCCAGGCCCACGCCCTCCTTCTCCCTGTGCAGGCCTGGGCTATGGCCCGCGGCAGATGGCCGCTCAGCAGTCGCACCGGCGACCCTCCAACCCCCGAGAGCGCGCTGCGGGCCGGCTGGAAAACCAACTTCCGGTGCGCGCTGCGCAGCACCAAACGCTTCGTGCTGCTGCAAGACAACTCAGCGGACGAGGACGACCCGCACAAGGTGTACACGCTCAGCTCTGAGCTGGGGTGGAGAGGTGAGCACCTCCCAGGAAAGCTGGGCTCAGGCAGGCAAGACGCGGGCGGATTGTGGCACAGGGTGGCTGCACTTTGTTCTGCCCAGGGCGGATCTGTGGTTTTAGATACTGATCTGGGCAAGGCTGGTGCCAGCTTGGGGTAACCTGACGGGGCCTCGTGCGACTAGCGAAGGGAGCACGTGCAGCCGGGCCTCAGCTCCCAATCCCCTCTCAGAAGGTCCAGGAATTAACCAGGAGAACCGGACCCCTGAAGACGCCCCACCCACCACAGTAAGGCCACTGTGCGCTCCTCTCCGGGTGGGAGCTGCCACAGTGCTGGGTTGGGGCCTTATACTGGCACTGTCCCCACTGCAGGGTGGTCTCCTGGGGCCACGCCTGGCAGATGCTGATAAGAGGCTGTGCCCTGCACGGTGCAACCCCCGTCCTCCTCCATTCCCTGTGTGCTCTGCGGGGGACCTGCTGCTGCAGGCTCTGCACAAGAGCTGCCTGGAGGACCACCTGCTAGAAGTCGTAGGGGTGGACTCCATCCCTCCGGAGGCTCCTGGTGAGGGGCTGCTGGGAGAGGGGGGTGGTGCTGGGCCCTGGAGGGTTCCGTGCCTCGGGGAGGGACAGCAGAGTCCCTGGGGAGCAAGGTGTCCAGCAGGGATGGTGCCAGCCCCAGCTGAGCCAGAGCAGCCGCCCCCACTGTCCTGAGGCCCAGAGCCCCCGACCTGGGAACTGTACCAGCCTTGGGCAGAGGGGAACCCCGGCCCCAGGTCATGGCCCCAGGCCCAAACGACAGGCAAGAGGAGCCAGGGGATGCGCGGGGGCACTGGCACCGGTGCCAGCTCAGGCCCTTCCCCACCACCACTGCAGGCCCGGCCCCGGGGCCCTGGCAGCCCCCACAGGAGGCGGAGCCCTGCACCTGGATGGCCCGGCCCAGCCGCCCCCTGCGCGTCCCGCACACAGAGCCCAGCCTGGGAGCCCTGGAGGTGACTGTCCTGTACAAGGGCCGGATGGTGCTGCAGCAGGTAGTCGGGCACCCCAGCTGCGTGCTCCTGTATGAGGCGCCTGGCCTGGGCACTGATGCCCCAGCGCCCCAGCTGGTGGCCTTCCCCAGCCCGATGCAGCTGCCCGACCAGAAGCAGCTGCACTACACGGAGAAGCTGCTGCAGCACGTGGCGCCTGGCCTGCGGCTGGAGCTCCGTGGGTCCGGGCTGTGGGCGCGGCGCCAGGGCAAGTGTAAGGTCTACTGGGAGCTGGGCGGCCCCCTGGGCTGTGACAGCCCCTCCAGCCCCGCCTGCCTGCTGCAGAGGAACTGCGACACCCCCATCTTCAACTTCTGCACCTTTTTCCAAGGTCAGTGCCTCCCCGCCTCCCCCCACCCCCACCCCACCCCAACAAGGCCCCAGCCACCCGCTCATGCGCGCCCCACCCCAAGCCCCTCCCCTCACGCGCGCCCCGCCCCCGCAGAGCTGGTGGAGTTCCGGGCTCGCCTGCGGCCACGCTCCCCACACTACACCATCTACCTGGGCTTTGGGCAGGACCTGGCGGCCGGGAGGCCCAAGGAGAAGAGCCTGGTCCTGGTGAAGGTGAGGCGCCGGGCCGGTAGGGAGGCTGCAGCTGCCCTCGCCCGGCCTGACGCCCGTTCCCCCGCAGCTGGAGCCGCCGCTGTGCCGGGCGTACCTGGAGGGCGCGCAGCGGGAGGGCGCGTCCTCACTGGACAGCGGCAGCCTCGGCCTCTGCCTGTCCAGCTCCGACAGTCTGTACGACGAGCTGGAGCGCTTTCTCATGGAGGTGGACCAGCCCGCCTAGCTCCGCCCCCAGCGCCGCCGACCAATAAGGAGCGAGAACCAGAGCCATGCGTGCGCGTGCGCGCAGGGCGGACGTCGGCGCAGCTGCTTCCTTATCTTCCCGACGGAAAAACACGCCTCATGCCTCACATCTCACACATGCGGAGACCACAGCGCCCCCCCCCCCACCGCCGTGACATCTGCCAGGAGGCGGGGCCCGGGCTGCATGACGTCCACAGGAGGCGGGACCGAGCAGCACTTAACACAGCGAGCAAAGCAGGGGCGTCCCGACCGCGACCGGCGCCCCTTTGCCCCCACGGCCCCTCCTGCTCAGCAGTTCACCTTCCAAGCACTGAGTCAATCCAGAAGTTTCTAAAGATAATGCATTTTTGATAAATTAAAACACAAACAGTGTATAATATAAAAGGGTCCAGTTTAAACTGAGCAGGACAGGTGCACAGCCCACGTGCTGTGGTCACAGGGCCCCCAGCGTCCTGCTGCTGCGGGCGGGCGGGCCGGGCCGGGCCGGGCCGGGCCGGGCCGGGCGGGTGCCGCGTGCTCAGCCCTCGGCGGCCGGGGCGGCCGACTGCTCGGCGGGGCCAGGGCGGCGGCGTCTGCGCATGTGCCGATACTTGTCCACGTAGGCCCGCACCAGGTTGCCCACCTTCACGGGGTTCACCTCCCCGCTCTTGCTGTGGCAGATCTGCCGGGGCGGGCGAGGCGGGCACATCACCCAGAGGTCACAGCCCGTCTGCACCCAGGACCCAGCCCAGCGCCCGCCCCTCGCCCACTGGGGCCACTCACCTTCTGCACGGCCTTGCGCAGGATGTCCTTGTACTCATCCTTGGTCACCTCGCGCTTCTGGTAGAAGGGCTTGATGGCCAGCTTCACCTCCTCCACAGCGCGCTCCTGCACATGCAGCTTCTTCATGTACTAGGGCCGAGTGCGCGCGTGAGACACACCCGGGGGCATGGCCCCCAGGCCCGGCCCCTGCGCTGCCCGCCATCCTGCCCGGCCCAAGGACGCAGGGCAGGCCTCACCTCCTCGTGCTTGGCCTTCTCCACCACGGGCCGGGCAGCTGTCCTCTCCTCCGAGTTGGTGGTGTCGGTGTGGCCTGAGGGCTCTGAGGCCGAGGTCGGGATGGTGGGCACAGGGGCTGGGCTCAGCGCTGCCCCGCAGGCCGCCAGGGGAAGGCTCCCCTGCAGGAGCTGGGGTGCGGGCTGGCTGGCTGGCGCATAGGGCAGGCCGCTCACGGGTGGGGCCGGGGTGGGAGGCAGGACGGGGCTGCACACCGGGGCAACGACACAGCCCACTGAGTGCAGCTCTGATGCTGACGGCGCCCCCAGCCCCTCGTCTGAAGCCCGAGGACCCTGTGCAGGAAGGGACAGCACCGTGAGGTCTGCAGGCCCACCAGAGGCCCAGGTGCACGGCCCCATCCCGCCAGCCCAGGCACCCACCTGAGTGGCATCCGCATTAGGGAAGCTGGGCTCTGGAAGCAGAGGACCAGGGGCCAGGGGCTCAGGGAGCTGGGTGGCCACCACCAGGCCCCTGTCCTCGGCATCCCAGGCCTCTTCCTGGGGCTGCGGCCGTCTGTGAAGCAGCGTCCCTGGCAAACAACACAGGGGAGGTGGGTGCTCTGTGGCCACCTCAGCCAGCTGCTGCCTGGCTGGAAAACTCCCTGACCCGTGAGCCATGCTGCAGGGCGGCCAGCCCGCCCCCAAGCCATGGGAGCAGCTACTCACGGGGGCCTCTGTCCTCGGCCGGGGCGCTGCCTGGTGCCTCCTGCAGGTTCCAGGTCACCCGCTTCACCAGGGCCTTGCCCCGCAGTGCAGGGGTGTGGGGGACGCCCTCCTCCCGCACCACGGCCAAGCCTCCCAGGGCACCAGGCACCACAGCAGCCTTGGCTGAGCCTGGCTGGAGTGAGAGCGACTCCTGGGGACCCTCGGCCCAGGGCAGGGGCTGCACGGTGTCCTCACTGTGGATAAGGGACACCTCCCTTCGGATAACGGCCATGGCCAGGCAGGTGTCAGGAGCCCACCCAGCCGTGGGCCCGGGGGAGGCCACGCGCTCTGGGGAGGAGTCAGTGCTGCTCTCCGGGGAGGGTGGGGAGCTCATGTCGTCCAGCTGCATGAAGAGGTCTTCACTGGGGAAGTCATCAAACACGTGCCCCGCCTCGACGGAGTCCCCGTAATCCATGTCCTCAGGACACTCGGCCGGCACCTCTGGGACAGGGGTGGCCTTGGGGGTGGCCTCGGACCCTCCTGGAGAGGCGTGAGCCCCCCCCAAGGCTGGTGGTCTGGCTGGGGGTGGCTCCTCCTGGGGTGGGGGTGCCGGCGAGGCCACCTTCACTGGCAACTTCCGCTCTGGGGACCGGGGCCGTGGCTGCTTCTCCCGGGAATGAGGCCGCCGGTGCTCCCGGGACCTGTGCTCGGCGGTTGGGGACCGGGACCTGGGCTTCCTCCTCTCCCGGGAGCGCCCCCGCCTGTCCCGGGGCGGCTCGCGGCTCCTCTCCCTCGGGCGAGGGGGCCTCCGGACCCTGTCCAGGCTGCTGTGGGGGGAGCAGCCCCTGGAACGAGCCCTGGACCCTGAGCACCGCCTCTTCCTCCTCCTGCTGCCGTCATGGTGCTCAAGGGAGGAGCTGCCCAGGCTTCCCGAGCGGGACCGCCGCCGACTAGGGCCCCGGGAGCCCCTGCTCCGCTCCCTGCCCTTGGCCTTCCTCCGCTTGGCTCGCTCACGGCTGCTGGAACGGTCGTTGGAGGACCTGCGGCTCCTGGCCTTGGGCTGTGGCCTCCTGGCGAGATCCTCACTCACCGGGGGCGAGACTGACCTCGAGCTCCCGTCTCGGGAGTGGGAGCCAGACCGGGAGCCCGAGTGGGTTCCCCCACGCTGCTGGACAGGGGCCTGCTTCCTCCTGGCTTTCTTGCGGCTGCGGGAACTGGACGTGGAGCGGGAGCGGGAGTGGGGAGGGGGCCGCAGCTGCACAACCCGGTGGGTGGCGGTCGGCAGGACGTCCGGCTCGGCCTCGGTCACGCAGGTCACTGTCCGCTCCTCAGAGCCAAAGAAGGAGCTTCGGGGCAACCGGTCCTCGTCCTCCCAGGGCTCCGGTGGGGACGGCCTCTGTGCCCGGGGGGCGAGGCTGCGGCCCTCGGGGGGCTCTTCCTCACCCAGCCCATCGGGGGGCCCTGCACCCTGCAGTCTGAGCATACTGGAGGGAGGCCCCTGAGGGGGCTCGGGCTCTGCCCCAGGGGCGGCCCCCACAGTGTAGGAGGTGACGCAGCGCACGGTCGTCAAGGGTGGGGCCGGGGGGCTGTCCATGGAGATGGTGCGGGTGATCTCGGACGGCAGGAGGCCGGGGCCCAGCTGCTCTGGGCTGCTGCCAGCGGAACTAGAGTCAGAGCCCGTGGGGTCAAAGGGGTCATAGATCTCACTCTTGAGCTGCTTGGACTTCCTGAGGGAGAGGAGCGGGGAGGGGCTCTCCTTCCGCTGCACCTTGCTGTCCACGGGCCGGAACGTGTTGCAGAAGCCGGGGTGGGAGAGTCTGCCAGCATGTGCCGTGTTCCCAGGAATATTGATCCGGAAGCTCTGGAAGGTGGAGCTGCCACCCTTCCCCCGCGAGGGTCCCAGCGGGGCCGGGGGCTGGGCGCCACCCCTGGAGTGCATGCTGGGCTCCTGTGGGCCCCTGCCCCTGGGCTCGCCCTCTGCACGGGCACCGAGGCTGGGCTGCCTGGGGCCCTCCCTGCCTGTCAGCCGGCTGATGCAGGAGCTGGGGATGTCGACGTGCTGGCCATCGGCCAGAGTGGGGGCTGCGTGCTCCTGCCCGCCGCCACCGCCCCTCCTGATCTTTGGTATCCTGGGCAGCTCGGAGATGTCAGTTCTCCTGGGCACTGGTCTGGGGGCCTGTCCTACACCGGCACTCTTAGAAGGTGAGTTACTGTTTGCGACCTTCGACGCGCACCCAGCAGGCAAAGCACGCTTGCTGTCGCTGTCGAGCTGGGGGCTGTCACGTCGCTTTACGCCAGGACCACTCCCATTGGACATGCTCTGACCCTGACCTGATCGAGGGGTCCCTGAGGAGTCCAGTCTCACCACAGCCCCTGACGTGAGCACAGGGACGCAGGAGGGGGCGGGCCTGCCCTGACCCTGTGACCCCAGGCTGCCGAGGTCCCCTGAGCGCAGCCCTCGGGGCTGCAGGCTGTCCCCGGGCCCAGGGCCTTCCCCGCCTCCGGAGCTTCGCTGAGAAGAAACCGGTGCTGAAAGACAAGGAGGCAGCAGTCAGGCCTTCACCTGGTCGACTTCTTTTAACCCTGTCAGTGTGGCAGGCCGATCGGTTGGCTCCTGCGTAGACTGTTACATCACCCTTCGCGTTTCTCCCCAGTACCGCTGGCAAGAGGCAGCACTCAGGCTCCTCCCACTTGCTCTAGGGGCTGGACGTTCTCTGGGCCGAGGCAGGCGTGGCTGTGCCGCCCGGCTGCCCTCTGACCTACAGTTCACTGCGCCTGGACTAGGACGCGCCCACGCCACTTAGACACTCCCAAGGGGGTAGGATGCGAGGTGCTGCCCACCTTCACAGCACCCATGGTCCACCAGGGGCCCCGCCCCCAGGACCGGACCACCCTCCCCTAGTCCCCAGGGACCAGAGTGACAGGAGAAGCCGGTCCTATGTGACGGCCAAGGAGGACCCGTGGGCTTTCGTCCCCCAAGCTATGCTCACGCCCTGTTCATAAACGGCTGCGGGGGAGCCGGGAGGCTCAGTGGGGTGAGCACTCACCCTGCAGCCCTGGGGTCTGAGGGTCAAGTCCCGGCCCCGGCCTGTGTGGACCCATATGCTGAACTGGGGTGAGCTTCCCATGCGGGAGGCCCCCAGCCCAGTCCTGGCCTAAGCAGCCCCCGCCCACCCGTGTGGAACAAAACCATGTGGAAAACGGATGATGCACAACTATGGAGACGGCTCTGGGCCCTCCCCCTTCTCTCTGTCTCTGTCCAAAACAATAAAATAAGTCTTTAAAAAAACAAAATGGATGGGAAATCAGAGCCCAACAACGGGGGAGCCAGCACTCCCTCCGCATCCTCCGTGAGTGGAAACCCCTCTCAGCACCTCGACACTCAGCCGCCGCACAGAAGTGAACACTGAGCACCTGGGCGCATGGCGGCTCGGGGTTCCCGCCAGCGAGGGAGCTGCCTCACCTGCCCGCTTGGCGCTGAGCGAGCCGTCCCGGTGGATGGTGATGTCGGCACTGTCCATCATCAGCAGACTCTGCCCTGACAAGATGCTCCCCAGCAGGTCGGGGACGGGGACCTCGCCCACCTCCAGTTCGGGAGCCATGGCGGGAACGCTGCTCCTGCAGACAGACCAGGCAGGCCCTGCTGTCACCACCCACGCCACCGACGCCCTCATGTCCGGACTGGGTGCCGCACGTGCTCATCAAGGAGCCAAGGGTGGGTCCAGAGAGGGCTGTGCCTGGGTGGCAGAGTCCCTGTCCCCACAGGACGCACCTGGACAGCCCCAGGGACACGGGCCTGGCCACGGGCTGGTGAGACCGCAGGGCTGACCGGGATAGAACCCTCCTCTTGGCACTCAGAGGGGAGGCAGGGCTGACAGATGGCTCCTCTGTGCTGTAGGGAAGACACAGGCCCAAGGGAACACGTGACCCATGTGAGCCCCAGGGAGGGGTCTCCCAGTCTCGCCCCCAGCACCCAGCAGGGGTGGCATGAGCACTGTCCTACTCAGCAGCACACAGGGCTGCACAGGCCACTGCCCGGCATCTGAGTGGGGGTGGGGAGGGCAGACGTGGGAGCCAGACAGTTCTCTGGGGGAGGGGACAAACACATCGGGTCCCCTCTGCCCCCCCTGGGTGCAGTCACCGCCCTCGTTTTACAAACAGGAGCTCTGGGGGTGGCCACACCCCTGCAGTCACCTGTCGAAGGGGTCCAGCTCACACGGGTCTCCAAACAGAGAGAGAGAGGCAGCCCCGATGTCCGCACGCATCAGCCCCAGGGAGGGCTCCGCGGGCCTGAGCACTGACGGGATGCAGGCCCCATGCACTGGTCTCTGGAGGCCCAGTGTCCTGGCGATGCGCCAACGAGCGGTGGCTTCGCTCTGCACCACGGCAGTGAAGAAAGATGGCTGATCAGGGGGACTGAGATTGAAAGTCTGCAGAAGGCCCGGGGGCGGGGAGGTGGCACCCACGCCCGAGCCGGGTAGAGCCAAGGTGCTGGCTCCACACCGTCAGCCCCAGGCCTGGGCCTCACTCAAGGGAGCTCACGCACGCTGCACCCCACGCCTGCCACCAGCCACCCGCAAGCCTGCGCGCGCTGCTGCCATCAGCTAGTACTTTGTTGGAGACAAAAACTCAAAAGAGGAGGAAACAAACCATCCACCTGATGGCTGATAAACAGCTGTTTTAACAGCCCCTGGAGTAGAAATCACAGGCACAGCCCAGCATGACAGGTAGGGTCCTAGGACCAGCTGGCGGGGGCGGCCGGGGGGCGGCCGGGGGCCGGGTGTGCACAGACCAGGCCACACAGCTACCACAACTTTGGTTGCGACTTGTCTGAATCAACAGCCACGTGTTCAAACTCCCATTTCAAACGACAGTACAGGTGTACGAGAGCACACAGCACAGGCGTTTACACTAAGGTGGCCAGATTTTAACATTGGTAAAGCGGGACACCATTGACCGGGGGGAGGTTCTTGATTAAAAATTTGGTCTATCTCCCGCCGTTCCCTAGCTTGTCGTGTATTCTTTCCAAAAATCTGGACTTTTTTAAAACGCTGTGGGACGCGGGACAAATTGTTAAAAATCGGGACTGTCCCACCAAAAGCGGGACATCTGATCACCCTAGTTTACACTGAGCAGGCAACCACATGGCCAGGAGCACGAAGTCACATAAAGAGGTAGCAACTGGGGAAGCCGGGATGGCTCAGTGGGTTAGGCGCTCACTTTGCAGCCCCAGGGACCCAGGATCGAATCCAAGCCCCAGCCCATGTGGACCCACATGCTGAACTGGGGAGTGCCCCCAGTTCAGTTCTCACCGGGGCGAGACCCCAGCCCAGTTCCTGCCCTGTGCAGCCCCGCCCACCTGTGGAATAAAACTATGTGGAAAAACCAATGATGTGCAACTATGGAGACTGTTCTGGGCCCTCCCCCTTCTCTCTGTCTCTCTCTCTCTCTCTCTCTGTCAAAAACAATAAAAAAGATACAGGGGAAGCTGGGATGGCTCAGCGGGTTAAGCGCTCGCTTTGAGGCCCCGAGGACTGAGGATCGAATCCCGGCTCCGGCCCAGGTGGACCCACATGCTGAACTGGGGAGTTCCCACAGTTCAGTTCTGTCTCTCTCTGTCTCTGTATCTCTCTCTCTTTCTGTCAAAAATAAAAAAATAAAATAAAAATTATGAGTAAATACTATTAAAAAAAAAAGCAGCAATTCCATGGTTAACGTGTGGTGGCCAACCTTGTGTCTGCCCTGGGCCACACCAGAAGATCTGTGTTGGGCCGCACATAAGATACACCCACACTGACAACAGCCAGTGAGCTAAAGAAAAAAGGCTGCAAAAAATCCCATGATTGCTGAAGACTCCGTGTGGGGCTGCAAGGTTGCACAGGTCGGGACCGACCGTCCCAAACGCCTGGCTGGGGCTTGCGATGCACATATGCTGCCTCAGAAAAGGGCCATGGCAGCTGCCTGGCCACAGAGCGGCCACCCGGAGATGGGAACGGCGTGAAGTGGACACTGTCCACCGGTCCTGCCGTCCCCTGGGCAGGACATAACAGTGCTGCCTTGCAGGACCCATGCACTGGCGTCTCTCTGCACCCAGTGGCTTCCACACCCCAGGCAGGAGCCGCTTCCACACCCCAGGCAGGAGCCGCTCCACCCAACATGGCCCTCCCTCGGCTCCAGGACTCCTGTGCAGCCCCCAGAACACGGCCCCCTGGGGTCCGTCAAACATCTTGTCTCGGCCCGTGTGCATCTGCTGCAGTGAGCCCACCACTAGCCACACGGAGGGCAGCCCGGCACGTGGGACCTACCTTTCTCTGCTTCCCCTTTCTCTTCCTCACGCGGCCCTGGCGTTTCTTAGACCTTGTTCCAGGCCCCCTGCTTCTCACGGATGGTCTGCACTGGGTCTTCTTCCTCCCCAATACTTTCTTCCGTCTTCCTACAAAGAGGACGGTGATGGTTGGTGCTCGCTGTGTGTACCGAGCCCCGCCACTCTCGCTGGCCCCAGGACGTGCCCACACCCTGCCAGGACCTGGCGTGGGGCACCCACATACGTGCTTGGGGTCATCAGCCAAAACATAAACCACAACTTGAAGACCCTGTTTCCCCACAGAGGGGCGGGTGGCCACACACCACAGTGACAGGAGTTCGCTTTGGCCTGTGGATGTGACTTTCACAGAACCACAGAACAAAATCAAATTAGGGGGAAAGCCGGGACGGCTCAGCGGGTTGAGCGCTCGCTTTGAGGCCACGAGGACCGAGGATCGAATCCTGGCTCCGGCCCGGGCAGTACCCACATGCTGAACTGGGGAGTTCCCACAGTTCGGTTCTCTAGCTGTCTCTGTCTCTCTCTCTATCTGTCAAAAGTAAAATAGAAATAAATATGCACTGAAGATAAAATAATTACTCTCTATAAATATAAAAAAAAGATAAAAAATAAAAAAATCAAATTAGAAGAAACAAACCCTGACTATCGAGGGTACAATGACAAGTGACCCTGGCTCTCTACCCACTTAGGGATCTAACCACAGAGAACTCTCCCAAGAGACCCGAGACATGTGATTTCCGCAAGCATTTCCAGAACACATCCTAAGAGCTGACCAGCCACTCGAGGACACTCCATGGGCTGGCTCCCCAGAGATCCACAGGAGCATCAGCACAAAGGGGACCCCCAGGGAGGATGGAAGGGACTGTCTGGTGACAAGCGCTCCTGAAGCCCACCCAGTGCACCTAAACCCGCTCACCCTCATGCGGCTGAAGCCTGAGGGGTCCCCGCGGAGGCGCAACCAAGAACTCAGTGGCTCCGAGGTCTGGTAACTCAGGACAAGCCAAGGCTTGGGAGGCCTCGTCCCTAAAGGCCACAGGACTGGCCAGCCTCCCTTCACCATCCCAGGGCTTTGTGACCTGAGCCCTGTGCTCAGGGGCGCCCGGGGCAGAGACATACCCACCCACCCACCCCCGGCAAGTTGCAGACACCTAAAGCCCGAGCCTCCAGGAGGCTGGGGACTGGCGGCCGCTCATGACTGGGGGTGTAGTGGGCAAAGTTGGTGGGGGTGGGGAGACACTTAGACAGAAGACCCCACAACCCGGAGGACACAGACACACTCATAGGCACAGCCAACACAAGTCTTATTCGGCTCTAGATGCAAAAAACTGCTTCTAAAAATCCTACGACACTTGTGACGTTGGAGCTCTCAACGCCACCTGGCTGTCTCCTGGCGGTAAACAATGACGACTGATTTGCTCAGTATGCTGATCCTGAGCGCAAGTTACAAGGACCCTCCCTCTGGGAACACATGGCAAAATGGCTACAGATAAAACAGAGGCGACAGAAACGTGCTTCACAGTAACGTGGGAGGAGGTGGGGCTAGGGGCAGCCGAGGCAACCTGGCCAGAAGCTGAGGAGGGGCCCCCGGCTCAGCTGCCCCAGGGCTGCACACGCCTCCATAGAAACACACAAAACCTCAAGCCAGATCAGGTGCAGCAAAACCAAACACACAACTCCTCTCACCTTCGCAGAGGCCACCGGTGCCCCTGCCACCCCTCGGCTTGGGAGGGACAAGGGACACCCCACACTCAGCACGGACCAACTGGCAGCAGTGTGAGGTGCCAATTCAGATGCGCGGTGGCCTGGGCATGGGAGCGGGTGTTGGCCGTGAGAACAAAGACACACAAATGGCAGACAGAGGAGTGAAACGCTGCAATCCGGAACTTGAGCTCAAGAACAGGTACAAGGAAGCTGGGATGGCTCAGTGGGTTAAGTGCTCGCTTTGCAGCACCAGGGACCCAGGATCGAATCCCGGCCACGGCCCGTGTGGACCCATATGCTGAACTGGGAGCCCCCCCAGTTCAGTTCTCTGTCTCTGTATCTCTCTCTCTTTCTGTCAAAAATAAAGTAAAATTTAAATCTCATTAAAAAAAAAAAAAAAAAAAAGCGGAAAGCTGGGATGGCTCAGTGGGTTAAGCACTCGCTTTGAAGCCCCGAGGATCGAGGATCGAGTCCCGGCCCCGGCCCATGTGGACCCATATGCTGAACTGGGGTGAGCCCCAGTCCAGTTCTTGCTGGGACCTATGCGGGAGGCTCCCGACCCAGTTCCTGCCCTACGCAGCCCTGTGCTCACCTGTGGAGTGAAACTATACGGAAAACTAATGCTGTCAACTACAGAGACTGCTCTGGGCCCTCCCCCTTCTCTCTGTCTGTGTTTATCTGTCAAAAATCAATAAAATAAATCTTTAAAAAAAAAAAAAAAAAAGAACGGGTACGACCTGGGCAGTCTCCCAGCTCCGTCCCCTGGAGGGGCCACAACCAGGCACTGGCAGAGCGCACTGCGGGGGGCACGGCCTGCCTCTGCCCCTTCACCCCACACGCTCAGCACGTCCCCAAGCCGCTGGGGGGGGGGGGAGCACAGGGGCAGGACAAACACCGCCCGTGAGGGCTGGCGAGAATGTGCAGCAGTGAACGCAGTGAAGCTGACACAAGTGCGGATGCCCAGCCAACTGAGTGACGGAGCCACACAGGCAAGGTCAGCTGAGCCAGAGACACCAGGCGCGGTGGGGGCAGGGCTGGGAGGCAGGAACCAGTGGCCAGGAAGGTGCGTTTGTGAAACCACACAACAGCGCTGATTTTTAAAGCCCAGACGATGCCCCACCATGTAATATGGGAACCCGTGTCCACACTGACAGAAACAATCAATGGGGAGGGAAGCGTCAGATGGGACCCGGGCGGACAGAGCGGATTCCAACACAGTCGCAAAGCCCCGCCCAGGACGCACCTATAACAGGAAGAGAGGACTCACTGGGACCAAACGCAAGAAAAGCGCAAGACACTGAATGAGCTCTGTCCTGTCCTCACAGACAGGTGGGGCCCAGGTATCACCAGTGTGTGGCGAGACACTCCACAACGTCTTCAGAATCCCTCGGGCGGATCCTGGGCAGGGCTGTTGGGGACCGTGTCTGGCTGCTCACCTGCTCTCCTCCTCCGTCTGGCCGGGACTCGGGGCGCTGTGGAGCGCTGGTACACGGCGGTGCTCAGACCGGAGGCGACGGCTTCGATGGCCTCGTCGAACAGAGAAGACATCAGGTACCTGGGGACGTGCTGCACAGCACAGCAGGCGCGTCAGCCGGGCACAGTGCCCGTCCCCAGTGGGGACCCGGGGCCAGGCCACAGGGGGCAGCCCAGCTCCAGCCCCTGCGGGAGCTCTGAGCCCCCCCACGGAGCCAGGTGCAGGGCTGAGGTGCCCAGGGAGCTGCCCAAACCCCAACGCAACCTGTGGGTGCCGGACACACTAGGGAAGGGGAGGCAGACTGGAGCCACCAGAGGATGAAGGGGGCGCGGGGGACATGGGGGGGTGCGGGGGACGTGGGGGGGCACGCAGAAAGTCTGGAGGGGCTGCAGGCGTCTGCTCTGAGGACTGGGGTGGGGAAGGTGTTGACGGGGGTGCAGTGCCCCCCCAGCTGCTCATCCTGCCAGTCGGCCGCGCTCCCCATGGGCAGACACCTGCACTGTGGGGGACACGGCCCACCGCGCCCCTGCTGACTGCAGGTCACTTCTGGGTTTGGGACACAGACGCAGAGGGGACAGAAGACGGGGAACCCTGGGGGGCAGGGGCCGCACCTGGATGCTCCTGGCAGTGGACATGCGGTTCCGGTTCACGGTGGCTCGAACGCGCTCGCTCTGCCGCGTTCTGGCGATGGCCCGGGTCCGCCCCGCACGAGGCCGCAGCCGGCTGGAGGTGGGCACCACATCAGCCCAGAGCAGGGACACCTCCTCTTCACTCACGGGGGCCGTGTCTTGGAAGAAAGGAGAGCCTGGGCCCCTGCTCAGGGGCCGGGCCCACACCCCCAGCACAGCACTGGGCACCAGGCCCCACTCTGCCAAGCAGTTGTGCCCCCAGTGCCCACCCAGGGGCGCCCTGACCTGCCTGCTCCAGGCTGCACTCCACAGGGGGCGGGGGAGAATACCTGAGGTGGGGGCGGCACATTCCGGACAGAACCACTCATCCACGGGCACCTCCTGCAGAGGGGGCTGCAGGCACTCCATGTGGTACCTGCGGGGTGGAGGGCCCGTGAGCCCAGGCCCAGCCCGGCTGCCACACCTGGCAGCGCCCAAGACCACACACCTGCTGCAGAGACCACAGCCCGACAGCATTTGGGACGGGCCTCTGGGGGTCGAGAGGGCTAAGTGAGGTCATGACTGGGGCCCTGACCCTCACAAGGTGGGGGGGGGGGGGAGAGGGGCACAGTGAGCCCCGCCTGCTGAGACCAGCAGCCAAGAGCCGCCCTCCACCCCAGCCCCAGGCGGCCCTTAGCTGTGTCCTACTGAATAAAGGCCTTTCGGTTAGATTTCAAATAAAAACCAGAAACCACCCACTTCAGTCCTGTACTAGCAAAGAGCCCAGCAAGTTCATGCATCTGCAGACAGCCTGTGACTCACTTAACAAGCGATGGGATAACTTTAGACTTGGGACTTTTTTTTTTAATTTTTTTTTTTTTTTTATTGATTTTTGACAGAGAGAAACAGAGACAGGGAGAGACAGAGAGAAGGGGGAGGGCCCAGAGCAGCCTCCATAGTTGACATTAGTTTTCCATATGTTTCACTCCACAGGTGGGCATGGGGCTGCACCGGCAAGAACTGAACTGGGGGCACACCCCAGTTCAGCATGTGGGTCCGCATGGGCCGGGGCCGGGACTCGATCCTTGATCTCCGGGCTTCAAAGCGAGCGCTTAACCTGCTGAGCCATCCCAGCTTTCCCAGACTTGGGACTTTTAAGTGGAAAGAACTAAGAACATTTAGCAGACCGCACATACTAACACGTGAGAGTGTCTGCAAGTGTGAAAACCACGGCATTTATCAAAGTTAGTGTTTCACGCTCATTAGGATCTGTATGTATTTGAGTTTTTTATCTGTTAAGTAACTCAGGCACGTAACATCAATACATTGGCTTCATATCTGCACAATAGTGAAAAAACGTAATGAAGTTGTAAGGATCCCCAAGAGTCACTGTTAAAAGTTATCAGAATTAAAGACAGACCTCAATGTGAAGAATTAACAGAATTAACAATGACAGGCGTTTCGAAGCTTACAGATAAACGGCTTTGTGAGTGAGAACTCCAGCAGCCTGGTCCAGGTACCAAGTGTCTGGCGGGAGGGGCGGGGGCCGGCGCAGAGGGCCCACTGAGGCGTGCAGGATGTGGCTGCTCCAGGCCCTTCCCTCACAGGCCCCCCGTGATACCACGCTGCCTTAGCTGTGAGCCATGCTCCGCATCAGAGCTCAGCGATGGCAAGAGCGTGTGCAGGACTCTGGCGTGAGGGACCCCAGGCCCGCTCCTGCCCTGACACACAGCGCCCAGTGCTGAGGGCAGCCAGGCACAGACGCTGCAGCTTTCAGGAGCACCCAGAGGCTAAGGCCACCACACAGGGTTACAGGCGGAGACTTGGGAGACAGGAGGGTGACAAGATGTCCTGAGAATGGGAGCGGCTGAAGCCTGGGACGGTCTGCATAGACAGACACAGGGGCCCCACCTGGCTTCACGGCCCAGCCCTCAGAACAGCTACTTGTTGCCCAAGAGAAAGTTCCGGATGTCCTGGCCTCCCGGGACCCCTTCAACCCTTCGTGGCAACAACAAAAAGCCCACGGGGCTGGCTGGGGGCGGAGGGTAGGCAGTGGGCGCCGGACTCAGATGCCCCGAGCAGGGGCCTGGGAATCACTATGGCGGCCCCTGCGTGACTTCCTCTCCTGAGGCTCCACGGGGCAGAGTGAGCCCCTCCCCCTCAGTCCCGCACTCCAGGGAGGACAGCCGCTGTGGACCTACCCTGCATCACAGCCATCGCAGAGCAGCAGGCGGTCCTCCCGGTCGCTGCGGCCGCACACCTCGCAGAAGGTCGGGTCCTCCTCCTCTTCCCCCTCCCCTGCGCGGGCGTTCTCCACCGGGATCTGCAGGCAGGAGAGTACGGCTGTCACCGGCACGCAGACCGAGCAAGCCGTGAGCCTGCAGGTTTTGACTCAGCGAGCACGCCTGCTGTTTCGTGACCCTTCCAGGACAGTCATCCTAGAGGAGAAAACTGATTCAACAGGAAGCAAAGTGGCACCGTGGAAAGGCCCCAGGACAGAGTGAGTGGCAGAGACAGCCCGGGGGTGGGGGGCCTCCGACGTTGCAGGGAGCCCGCCCCAAGTGCCCCGTGGGACATGGGGCACCAAACACGCACAACCGTGAGGACAGGAAAGCAGCACTGAGACAGCAGGTGTGCATCTCCCGAGAACTGTCATAGTCAAGCGAAGACATGGCAACGTGACCACCACAAACGACAGTCCCAGCTATGCGCTGAGAAGCCCCCACCTTACAGGTATTCTCGGTGCATGACTAACGTGGGCCCCAGCTCCTCAAGCCCTGGGTGCGGCCTGGCCTGCGGCCCCCTCCCGGGGGCCAGACTCCACTCTTCACTGCCCCAGAGGACGTGCCCGTTGAGACCTCTGCCCGTGTTCTCGTGCCAGGCGGGACTCAGGGGCTCCATGCCGCCCTGCTGCTCGCTGCCCCTCTCAATCCTCTTCTCCAACCGGACTCTCGCCCCTGCATCTCCCTTCACACACAGGAAGAGCTCAGGGTGCACGCACTGAACAGGTAGCTGCTCCAAGGAAATGGAGGTCACCTACACAAAAACTCCCACCACAGCCAGCGGCCAGGGCGGCCAGCAGAGCGTCCATGGCGGGGGGCCGGGGAGCACTGTGCAGGGCCCTGGTCTCCAGCAGAGATGGGCAAACATGGAGGCCAGGCCACACACGTGGCTCTGTGCATGAGAGCAGGCCCCCCGCACACGGCACACGGGGCCCCTGCTGTGGGCACGAGGCCTGAGGCGCACGTCCGGGAGCCTCGCACAGGTCCTCGGCAGGCGTGTGTGCAGGAAAAGCAAAAGCCAGAGCGAGCAGCAGAGGAAAGGCAGCCTCTGGTCGCAGGCTCACAGCACACGCCCGCAGCCGGGCCCCGTCAGCCCAGAACTCCTCTCCCAGGCCTGGCCGGTATCCTGCCCCTGCCCCCAGGGCCACCATGGCACCAGAGAGGAGCAGCTCTAAGGTGAGGAAGAGGAAGGGGAACGTCACCCCATGACGCCCCCCCTGACCCCCCAGAACCCACACAGGCCGGCATGGCTGCAAATGGCATTTTGGGGAATTTCTAAAAGGGGTTTACCAATCCTTACTCAGCACAGGAAAGCAAGTCAGCTTTTGAAAGTGCGTCTTCCCACGAGAGAGCAAAGTGTGTAACTAACACAAGGACAGGGCTGGGCTTTTGCCGCAGCAGCTGCACTTACCTTCCTCAAGATTTTACCGCCAAAGTGGGCTCGGACACAGATGCACTTAAATAAAGTGCGGTCCACAGGACAGGAATTGGCGTTCTGTAAGAAATAAGAGCTATATCAGAATGCTGCAGGCCCGCTCTCACTACTAACCGCCATCCTCAGGATAAAGAATTCCTCTTACACTGAAAATCACACACGTACTAACACCTGCGGGCCAGACGCTTGGCTAGGTGGCCAGGGACACAGCAGTGAGGAAGAGGAAGGAAGAAAGCCATGTGTACACACACTCAGGACGTGAACAAAAGCTCAGAAAACTAAATGGTGGAGAGGGGGTGTGGGGCACAGGGGGCACTGGCCATGTGAGGCCCGACCTCTACTCAAATCCTTGCCCAAAGTTTCCACGAGACTACTTGACATTTCTTAGTGTATTTTCAGGACTTCTTTTCTTTACATAGTGTGGATGCTCGTCAGCCATGCTGAAGACTTTCTCTTTGACATTTCTAACAGCATCCTGACACACTATGCTCCCAGTGTTAAATCATCTTTATTAGGCATGCTGTGCACAAGATGCACTTATCTCTGCACACCTCAGGGAGCTGACCAATTTATACCCCGTGTGGCCAGCGCCCGAGCCTGCCCCAAGCCCCGCTGCCCTGGGGTGCCCGCTCGCTCCCTGCACAGGTGCTCAGCCCCCAAGCAGGCCTCCGCCTCCCAGCACTGCCGCCTCCAGCCTGGGCGGTACAGGGGCTGCTGAGCTCGAGGGCTCCAGTGAGCTCTGGCTGGAAATGTCACATGCCCACCCCTGAGCAGCACAGGACTCCCCTCTTCTCCCCCCACACACGCTCCGTCTGCCAGCTGAGCCTCCCAGTGGCTGTGAGTGCTGTCACCCTGTGGTGACACAACACGTGTCCTGTGAGCCCGGATGCCCCAGCACTGGCTGCCCACTTGTACGTCTCTTCCACTGGCCATGGGCCCACCTGCTGAGCCCGCTGCAGGCTTCGGGTGTTGCTCATGCTTCTGCCTCACAGCCACGTGGCACTGCGTGCGGCTGCGCTGGCCCTACCCGCCCCGCATACATTTACGGATAAAGCCCTCGGAGATGTGGTGGGGAGGGGGTCACCTAACCACATCTCCTCCAGGCCCCTGCCACGCTCCCGCGGTCCAATTCCAGCGCGATCACTAGATTTCACGAGACTAGCACCCATCCAGGAGGTGATTGCTCCCCTTTTCAAAACTAGCTGGGCGATCTCAGCGCTGTCTCCTGCAGGAAACCCACTGCGGACTCAGGGCCGGGCACCAGGACCCCGCAGAGACGGCCTTCCAGAAAGTGAGCCTCTTCCACCAGTTCAGCGGTTCCAGGAAAGCTCTTCAAATGTCCAGCATGTTGCTCGTGGCTGATGTCCATACACACTGCGCTTTCCAGTCCCTGGTTCACCTCAGATGCGGCCATCTTGCCGCACATAGCACACGGGCAGTTCACTTGTCCCAGGCCCACAATGCTGAGACAGCAGCAGGCAGCGCGTGTTCCACAGTGAGGGCTTTGTGTGCCCCCAGAACCTAAGCCTGAAGCTAACCGGGGCCGTGGCTCCAGCAGCTCAGAACACAATCTAAGCGCCTGAGGCAGACACGGCCCAGGTGACGGCAAGCTGCCTGCCGGGGACACGGGCGCCTCCCCAAGCAGAGCTCTGCTGAACCATCGAGGACGCTGAGGACAAAGCCTCGCTGGCAGGAGCTGCACGGTTGCCGCCAGTCTCACTGGGTCACGTGACTGCAGAGGCCTGTGACCTTCCGAGTACCTCAGTGGGGTTACAAGTGGGATGAGAGGACGAAGCAGAGATAACAAAGGCAAGGTGACTACTTGTTTAAAATTATTCACAACGCAAAGTTCAGAAAGTAGAACTCCTACTAAAGTTCACCGTGAAACATGCTGTTTCTGGTAAACCACGCTCGTGCGTTTAGGGACGGCCCTTCTCCTCGCTGGTCATCACGACTCAGCCACGTGGACTCAAGCTCTCGCTGCACTTACACAACGGCCGTGCACATGCACATGCACATGCACACCCCCCGCCAACTCACCACAGTCAGCAGGGCTTCTGCCATCAGCCCTGCCTCCTCATGGGGGGCACTTCACCCACCATGCGAGACCCAGCGCGGCCGGATAAAGCAGAGTCAAGGCAGGACGCCACCCTGTGGCCCCACGTTGTGCTGCACAGTGAAGGGCCAGACCCCCAGGCCGGTCCCTCCTGCCCACAGGGCTATCCCAAAGGGAGGACACCGCTCAGAGAAGCGCCTCACCTTGGACCACTCCACAATGCAGTCCAGGCAGAAGTAATGGGCACAGCTCTGTGGTGTCCCCACGACTTGGTCCCTGAAAGCGTTGAGACAAATGGGGCAGCTCTCAGAGTCGTCATCAGAGTTCAGTGCACCACCAGCCTCCAGGCTCCCCGGAGTATCTGCCACTATCTCCACGTCGTCCTCATCCTCAGAATCTTCAGAGCCTTGAGAAAGAGCAAACGCTGTAACTGCATGAGCGGCACTCAGGAAAGCGGGCCCCCCAAATCCCACACCTAAGGGGAAGACCCCTCCTCTGTGGCCCTGCCAGGTGTGACCGTCACCAACTCCTCACCCCAAGCTGCTTCTAAGCTCAGGGGACACTGGCTCAAGCTCGCCTGGAGCAGAAGCAGGACCCTGGGGGACAGGGCGGTCCAGAGCCAGCCTACAGCTCTGGAGACTGGCTGAGGCCCTGCTGCCTAAAAATGGTGGGAAGGGGAAGCTGGGATGGCTCAGCTTCCATGTGGGAGGCCCCCAGTTTGGTGCTTGCCCCTGGACTGGCCCCTGGCTCGAGGGGGCATGCCTCCCATGTGGGAGGCCCTCAGCCTAGTTCCTGCCCTGTGAAGTTCCTGCCCTCCTGCATGGAATGAAACCATGTTGAGAACTGAAGATGTACAACTATGAAGACGGCTCTGGGCCCTCCCCCTTCTCTCTGTCTCTCTCTCTCAAAAACAATAAAATTTAAAAAAATTTTTCTAAAAACATCGGGAAGAAACTGTCTGCCTTCAGGTGACACTCCCTAGACACCTCCAGTTTTTATTTCTTCTGGGATCAGTCAGCACAAGTTCCTAAACGGGCAACTTGGCACAAGAGTGCTGGTCAACGTCTGAGTGTCGGGGAAACTTTGAGGCCGGGGCAGGAGACGGTTTCATGGTGTAGTCAACATCCGCGTTTGCTTTTCTTTCCCTCCCAAAGTCCACTAAACTAAAAGACACGTGTGCTGGATAGAGAGGCAGGTGACAGGGTAGCAGCAGGGGCCTTCCTGGCCCCGAGCCTACCAGGCAGGTCTCATGCCCTGCCGTCATGGCAGACGCCAGCAGGTGCGCTCTGCCACCAACCAGCTCGCCGGCAGCAGAGTGGCTGGCTGGCCGCACAGACCCGTCCAGGCCCTGCTGCTGGGCAGGTGGACAGCGATGGGGCTGAGGGAGGCACGGCCACTCTGTGCTCAGCAACAGCCAGAAACAGGACCACATCACCGGGCTGAGTTCTGCCAACAAGCAATGACCCTGGCAGATGACCCTGAGCCGCAGGCGGAACTGCAGCTGCTCGACCCCGTGACGTCAGCTGACAGTCCAAGCAGCCCCCACAGGACACCGAGACAATGGGCGAGCTGTGGTCATGTGTCACACAGAACATGAGTATAACTGGCGTCCACACAGTGCTAGAAGATGGCTGGCAGAAAGCAGGGTGAGAACTGAGTCTGCTCAGCCTTCTTGCTTCGCAGGTAGTTCAGTGAGCGAATACTCACTCCCCTTCCTGCATGGGCACTGTCCCGAAAGCGAGGGGTAACCCGGAGCATTCTAACGTGGACACCCACAGGAGCTCACGAGACTGTGACAAGCAGAGCACGGAGGATGCTGTAGGCCATGGCGGCTACATCAGAAGGGAAGCGGAGGGGAGCCAAACTGCTGAGGTCCAGCACCCCAGGAGAGTGGGCCAAGCGCCCTCCCTCTGAGGATGGTGGTCATAGTGGCCTGGGACAGGACAGTCAGGGATCTAGCAGGCCACGCACCAGCCTAGTGGCTGGAAGGGACAGGGAAGGAAGCACCCAAAGCTGAGCAGCAGGGCCCTCAGGCAGCAGAACCCACCCTTTACAGCAATGCTCCCAGCACAGAAGTTCAAGGGCACAAATGTCACCCGGTAAAAGCAGGCCGGGGATTTCTTAGTAAAGTCACGTCATGCATCTGCCAGCTCTCTCGGGGAATCCTGGTCCACAGAGTGAAGGGAGGAGGCACAGCACACCGCGGGTCAGGGCAAGCCTGCCCAAAGCAGGGGGCCTGGGGTGCTTGCTCTTCCAGAAAGTCCAGGGGTTGTGCTCAGAACCACCCCCCCTCACTGGAGAAGAGGCCTATGGGACTGTGTCACCAACCCAGAAGGGCCACAGCGTGAGACCCACTGTGGGGGGCTGCCAGGCAGGTTCTCCCTAACTTCTCACACCCCTCCACTGACCACTGCAGACATTTCAGAACCAGCTGTCCCACCACAGTGACAGGAGACAAAAGGCAGCTGCTCAAACACCAGGGTTCTCACCGGATCCATCCTCCGGGTCTCCCTCCTTGTCTTCTCCGTCGGAGCCGCCGCTGAGCTCACTGCCTGTGTCTTCCTCAGAGCCCACGCTGTCTCCATCACTGCTTCCTTCTAGACCGGAAGAGACACAGGCCCAGGACAGCGTCACAGCCAGGGCTGCCCTCAGGCACATGCCAGGGGGGCCACCAGGGTCTGCCCACGAGGTGAGGATGGGAGGAGGGAAAACAGCACCTTTTGCTCTATTCCGCATGGGCCGGGGCCGGGATTTGATCCTCAGTCCCCAGCGCTGCAAAGTGAGCGCCTAACCCACTGAGCCATCCCGGCTTCCGCAAGATATAAAACTTTTTTTTTTTTTCTTTTTTTTTTTAATTAAACTGGGGGCCTCACCGCATTCAGGAAGCACACCTCAGTTCAGCATGGGGGTCCGCCTGGGCCGGAGCCGGGGTTCGATCTTTTGCTCTATTTACATCTGTGTGGCTTATATCAAAAATAACAGAATGGGGAAGCCGGGATGGCTCAGTGGGTTAAGCGCTCACTTTGCAGCCCTGGGGACGGAGGATCGAATCCCGGCCCCGCCCCGTGCGGACCCATATGCTGAACTGGGGAGTGCCTCCCAGTTCAGTTCTCTCTCTGTCTCTGTATCTCTCTCTCTCTGTCAAAAACAATAAAAAATAAAAATAAAAAATAACAGAATGTACCACTTCCCAAGTTCAAAGCAAACAATGATTTTAAAAAGATTGACAGATATGTGGACAACACCTAAACCACCGCCAAATGGGAAGTCAGCTTCTGTAGGAATCAACGACCCGGTGAGTAGATGAGGTGCCCCTGCTTCTCCTGGGAGGCGCAGGCGGTGGGCACATGCACAGAGCATGGGAAGTAGGCATGCAGTGCTGGCCACAGGCATGTCTACACAGCAGCGGCGGGAAAGATGGGCACGCGCACATAGTGCTGGTCTTGGGTGTGTGCACGCAGCGCTGGCTGAAAAGATGGGCACGCGCACATAGTACTGGCCTTGGGCACGTGCACGCAGCGCTGGCAGGAGAGGTGGGCAGGACTCACCAGGATCACTGGCCAGGGGAGCAGCGCTGCGCCGCCGGTGTGCACCTGGACCCGGACTTCGGTCCACAAGCTCATCCATGCTGTCGTCATCCATTGCTGGACATTGGAGTTCAGCTCTGAAAGAAACCAGAGTCAAGTAATTCCCCACTGTGCCAGGCCGCAAAGCTCCCCCTCGGAAAGGACAGTCACTCTCTACAGATCATGTCCCTGGTGACATGTGTCCACCTGTAGGACAAGGAGGCTGATCTGTGAGACACAATGCACACAAAGCTGTGCATACAAAGCAAGACACCGATTTTCACCTCAATTTATAACCTAACGTAGCCTCACACTGGCGATGTTTGAATGAAACGGCTCATTGCGAGCCAAGGCAAAGCAGGGCGGCCCACCCAGCCTCCACTCAACTGACCGCCACTGGGAGACCGTGACCAACAGCTGGGGCTCCTCTGACCTCATCCGGAAAACATCCCCGGGGCACCACTGAGCCCGACACTGCCCAGGAGCAGGGTAACACAGAAGATCAAGATATATGACCTCACAAGCCTTTCACTTTGGTCCCCAAATAAGGGTTCCTTTCTTATCAGTGTCACTCACCCATCTCCCAGGTGACCCTCAGAAAAACCCCTCACAGGGACTCATTCAGTAACTTGGCAAGACACAGTGAAATCAGTCCCCCTGGTCTGAGCACAGGGGCCCATGAGACTAAAGGCAGAGGAACAAAGCAAGGAGAAGGGGAAGGGGGCTGGGCCAGCAGCATGCCTAGGAACCAGGCCCAGGAGGGTGTCACCAACACAGATGCTCCCAGAGAACAACCCCCTGAAGGGGCCAGGGCCGGATTCAGACCCAGGAGCCCACTTCCCATAAAGCCCGACACTAGGACAGAGAGGGTAGGTGCACGTAATGAAACTGTCAAGTGCCATTTGCTGCTTCCACCCAGAAACAGTAACCATAGAGGGTGTTTTGTGGATGGCAAGCCCCTAAACTTAGTGCCCTACAGTTAAGAAAACCCGCCCCAGGCACCCTGGCCTTAGGGTCTGCACCCCCCATGCTTGTGACCCAGCAATGCAGCAGCACCCACAGCCTGACAACTCCTGCTGCAGACACACAGACATGTGACAGGAGCATGGCACCTCTCCCATGGACGCCCTGGCGGCCGTGCCCAGTCAAGAGGACCTAACTCTGCCCATAGCTGTGACTCTTCCCATAACCGGACACCACACCATCTTGGGACACCTGCTCCAATACCTGCCCAGCCCTGGAGACACAGACTGGGAGGGAGGTCCAAGTCTGTACAACCATGAACCTACCAGCGAAAGCAAACCCCAAGGCCCTAGGGGCCAACAGGGCACAGGGTACACTCTAGGGGTAGGGCCTCACCGTGGCAACAAACTTCCCTCCTGCAAGGTCAAAGGTACGATACGTCACCCCTGCTAATCCCCTGGCGCACTAGGATGCAGGCCCACCCCTAAGGGGCAGTGGCAGGGCCTGCTTCTGAGGATACTGGGGCCATAGTGGGGTGTGGCACAGGGGGCTTGCCACCAAGTCCCCAGTCCCTGCACCTGCGGGACTTTCTTACTGCCCTCCACCAGGAGGTTGGGGAGCTGCAGTTCCGCGAGTCCAAAATCCCTTCCAGCATCATCACATGACAGTAACCGCCAGCAGCACCTAGGGGACAGAACCCAGGCAGCCTCTGGAGGTACTTTCCAGAGCAAGCACCTGTGCATGGAAGAGACCACAACAAGGGACCCCAGCACCCCCTCTCCCTGTCAGGAACCCTGCAGTCAGGACACTGTGTTAATGGGGACCCCAGGCCCAGCTCAAACACACCTCTCGGGGCTCACTTCACACCTCTGCCCATATGACTGGGCCAGGGGGCCAGGAGGTCATTTCTGCAGGAAGCCCCTCCCAGCTGCTGGCCACCTTTGGGGGTGCTGGCACCACTCTGTGGCTGTCCTGTTCAGCCTCCAGACTTGAGGAGGATTAAGCGAGATAAAGCGTAGTCCCCTCTCTCCTCAAATTCGGGGACCCAAAAGCACCCACAATTCCAACCACTGCTAAGAAAAGTTGTGTCAGGAACAGAAATTGCACACCCCTCACCAGACTGTCTTCATTCACCGTCTGCCAGAGGCCACTGTACCTCTAATCTGTGAACTGTGATAGGAGTCAGAAAGAAAGCTAAGGGGAAGCCGGGATGGCTCAGTGGGTTAAGAGCTCACTTTGCAGCGCTGGAGACCAGGGATCGAATCCCGGCCCTGGCCCGTGCGGAACCATATGCTGAACTGGGAGCTCCCCCAGTTCAGTTCTCTCTCTGTCTCTGTCTCTGTATCCCTCTCTCTGTCAAAAATAAAAATAAATAAAAAAAAATATATTAGAAAGAAAGCTAAGGCACACAGCCGCAGGGCGGACATGCCACCCAGAGACCACACTGGGGGGCTGCGGAGCAGACGAAAGCCAGGCGCCCCAATCAGGGCTCTGCCCCCTACCCGGTGTGGAGAACGCGCTAGAAGGTGCCAATGTTATTCTGGCTCATTCTTCCCACCGGGAAAACAAAACAAAACAAAACAACGAATGGTTCAGGAAGAGGGAAGATGAGTTTAAGTCCCAAGTCTAAACCTCCCCGTCGGCCTCAGATTCCGTCCGGGCCCAAGTGGGCCCCCCCCCAGGCAGATTACCACTCTGCAGTCGGAGAAACAAGAAAAGTATGTCAACTCCAAAGTTGCTGCGTCACATGGGCCAGTTACTGAGCGTCTCTGGGCTCAATTCTACCCCTCGGTCAAACAGGAAGTGCAGGAAGTACTCCTGAGAACTTGTTGCGAAGACTCCGTGAACTGAGGGCTAGGAAACCATCCCAGCCACACCCGCCGTCGAAACGTGGAAGGAGCAGACGGACGGCAGCAGCGACGGCCAGGAGCTGGGAACCAGTTAGGGAAGGGTCACAGGTCGCTCGGGGCGGGGAGGGCGCGGTGTCACTGGGGAGGGGCGGGTGGGCGCCCTGCGGCCGCGACGGGAAGGCGGGCCATCATCCCGGAAACGCCACTGGAGACCATGGGGCCGCCCAGCCTCGAGACGCGAGGTCCCCCGCGCCGGCCGCGGGGTCACGACCGCTGCCCTCCGGCCGGCCCGCCCGCCCGGGGCCCGTGAAGCGCAGGCCTCAGCCCGCGGGGCAGGCCGCAGACAAAGCGCGCGGCGCCCGGAGGCGGCCCGCGCAGGGCGGGGCGCGGCAGGGGCCCCGGGGTCTGCGCGGCCTCCGCACGTACCCGGGAAATTCACGCCCCGACGGCCGCGCCCGGGTGCCCGCTGACGCTGCCTGAGCGAGAGCCGCGACTAGGCCCGGCCGCCGCTATCGCCGTCTCCGCCGCGCGCGCTCCTCGACCCGGAAGTGCACGGAGCCGGCTTCCGGAGCCCTCCCGCCCCGCCCGCGGGCCAGAACCACTGGGACCAGGGAGAGAAAGACCTGAAGTGGAGGAGGACGCTGCTCCTCGCAGTCGGGGGCCTCGAGGCATTGAGATCACTGTTTAATGCTGTACAGCCGCCCAGGAGGCCATTGTCCTGAGAGAACTTGGGGTGTGCAAGTCCCTACCAGTGGGCTGCCCCGGTCGTTCTCCCCCATCCGGAAGATGGTACAGTCCGACCCGCCTCCCGCCGCCCAGGGCCAATGGGAGCAGTTTTTCGGCACACCTGGGGCCCCGCCCTCAGCCCGCGCCCCGCCCCCAAGGGCGAGTCTCCGCCCCCGAGCGAGGGCACTAAGCGGGGCAGCGGAGAACCAGGCTAGCTCAGCCACGTGCAAGCGTCCTGACTCTGTCCGTTCACGCGTGGGCCTCGAGCACTGATGAACCCTGCAGGCACGGCTCCGCCGGGAACGGGGCGCAGCGAGGACGACACTCCCAGCCTCGAGTCCCGCCCCGCCCACGCAGCCCAGTGAACACTGTAAACGGTGCCCCGCGTGGTGTGTGAGAAGCTGATTCGTGCTATGATGAAAACACACAGTTTGGGATCCGGGGCTCAGAAGCCCGGGAGGCTGGACCAGCGTTAGTTAGGCGGTGAAGACGGACCTGGCAATGACCGGGGGCCGAAAGCACGGAGAAACGGCCTGGACCACAGACAGGAAGCTTGCGTGGCTCGGCTGGAGGATAGAGTGACCGGAGGGGTCATCATGCAGGACCAGAGGCGCTGGGGCGCTGGCGGGTCTTGAGCAGGATGACATACCCTGGCTTACAGTAGCCCCTGCACAGCTAATGGGAGCCGACTGAAGCAGTGAGAGCCAGGTGCCAGTGGGGGATGTCAGAAGGCCACATCGGTGACCCCTGTTCAGGGACCATCGTGGTCCAGGCTGCAGATGGGAGCCATGCTCAGGGGAAGCCCTGGGGGAACCTACAGCACATACTTGAGACATCTCAGAAGACACATTGAGTGGGCAGCTGGAGACCAGACTTGGGCACAGGCTGCACTGGAGATAAAACTGTGGGACGCGTGTTGTGCGGGGGCTGGGAGGCAGCGGGAGCAACACAGGACCAAGCCTGCAGCCCAGGCCTCCAACCCTAAGAGGTCCAGGATCTGCAAAGGAGACTGGAAGGAGCCCCAGTGGTAGGGGGTTGAGCCAGAGGAAGAAGACACACCAAGGAGGGGGCCTGGTGGAGTACAGTGGAGGGTCACTAAGGACCCTCAGGACAGCAGCGCTGGGGGGCGGAGGACAGGAGGGAGTTTAAAGAGAATGGGAGGTGGGCACTCAGCAAGCACCACTGACCTCCCAGTGGTTCTGCTGCACAGGGAAGGGACAAGTGGAGGTGGCTGGAGTGGCCAAGAGAGGCTCATTTTATTTTTTTTGTTTACAGGGAGAGAGAACAGTGTACTTACAGGCTCTGGGAAGGCCTTTGCAGGAAGGAAGTATGGAAGGTGTCAGAGGCACAGGGGACTCTGCAGGGATTCCTCTCTGTGGGCCGGAGGCGTGGATGGAGCTTCCCCCTGGAGCTCCTGGGAAAGAATTGGACAAGCAGCTTCTGGCCAACTTGGAGCCGCCTTGGAAAAAGGCCGGCCCCTCCCACCTTCTTCTGCAGCTGCTCCTGGGGACTGCTGGGAAGTTGTCATAATAAACACATGCACCTATGTTGCGACAGAAAGAACACTTCCTCAGCAGGCATTCTTGGGCAGTGTACAACCTACCCAGCTATGCCAGCCTGTGCCCAGATGGAAGACCTGTCCCCAGAGGACTGCCCGGAGCCCGGGATCTGAGCAGAAGTGGTGCCCCTTGAGAATATAGGTACATATGTGCACCTCCCACCTCCCAATGCCACCACATGGTGACACAGATACCTAATCCACACCCATGAGCACCCTGCCTTCATGCCCTTCACAGCCCTGCACCCTGAAGCCCTTGCTGTACTGACACCCACTGCTCCTGCACAGGCGGGCACAGGTGGGCACAGGCTGGACATGCACACTTCTCTCCTCTTGGGTTCAGGAGGGTGGAGCTGGGCTGGGAACTCGCCTCGTTCCCGCCAGCCCTTCCTCCTGCCATCAGGGCTGCACGCACACACAGGGCCAGAGCTGGAGACAGGGCCGTGTTTCCTGACTTGGGAAGGTGGAGTGTTAGCATCCCAGGGTGGCCCTAATGAAGCGCCACAGACTAGGTGGCTTCAAACAACAGGAAAAAAAGTACTTTCTCAGTCCTGGAGGCCACAAGTCCACAATCAAGGTCTGCAGGGCCATGCTCCCCCTGAAACCTATAGGGAGCCTCTTCATTGCCTTCTCCAGTTCTTGGTGCTCCTGCTTCCTTGGCTTGTGGCAGAATCACCCATCTCTGCCTCTGTCTTCACATGGCCTTCCTCCCTGACTGTGTCTCTCATCTGACTTTTTTTTTTTTTTTAAGATTTATTTTATTGGGGAAGCCGGGACGGCTCAGTGGGTTAAGCGCTCACTTTGCAATCCTGGGGACCGGGGATCAAATCCCAGCCCCAGCCCATGCAGACCCATATGCTGAACTGGGGAGTTCCCCCCAGTTCAGTTCTCATTCTCTCTCTCTCTCTCTCTCTCTCTCTCTCTCTCTCTCTGTCAAAAATAAATAAATAAATAAAAATATTTAAAAAAAAAAAAGATTTATTTTATTGTTTTTGAGAGAGACAGAGGGAAGCGGGAGGGCCCAGAGCCGTCTCCATAGTTGTACGTCATCAGTTTTCGACATGGTTTTGTTCCACACAGGTGGGCGGGGGCCGAGCAGGGAGGGAACTGGGCTGGGGGCCTCCCGCATAGGAAGCTCACCCCAGTTCAACACATGGGTCCACAAGGGCCAGGGCCGGGATTCGATCCTCAGTCCCTGGGGGCTGCAAAGTGAGCATTTAACCCGCTGAGTTATCCTGGCTTCCCCTCATCTGTCTCTTAAGAGGACACTTGTCATTGGGTGTAGGGACCACCCAGGTAATCCAGGATGATCTCATCTCCAGATCTGTAGTTATAGCTGCAAAGACCCTTTTTCCAGGTAAGGTCACATGCACAGGGTCTAGGCATTTGGATAGGGACAGGGCCACCATTCAGCCCACTACAGGGGGTGATGAGGGGGCATTTGAAACTGCCAGGATTGAGGACACAGTTGGCTGTACCAGCAGAGAAGACAAACTCCAAGTCACCTGGTTTCCGACCTCTCCATGTCAAGGCCCAGACGTCGGCCCTCCCCCAACTGTGTCTGGTCTGGGAGGGGTTGGCCTCCTCAGGGATCCCACAGATTCTGAGGGGTTCCCTGAAGTCCCGTGACCCAGGCCTTGCTGACTCAACTTCCCACCCTCTGTGGAACTGAGCAGACACATTCTCCTCTGTGCTCGGTCACCACCACCCTGCACCCTGCACCCTGCATAAGCCTTCACGCTCCTAGGCAGGGCAGGGCAGGGGCAGACGCCTCCCTAGAGCCTCCGCACTGATCCACCCAGGGGACAGTTTTGAAGGAAGAAATAGTGTCCGTGCTGGTGGGAGGCGGGGTTCTGTGCTGGGTTTACGTGGCAGCTGGCAAGCTCTAGCCCAGGCTTCTGTGGGGTGCAGGTAAGTCACTGGGGACAAGGAGGACAAACAGCGGGGTGGTGAGCTGGGGTGGGGGGCAGCCCCGGGGCCGGGATGGCTGAGTCTCCCGGGAGGAGGGTCCTGGTCCTGGGCCAAGGACCATGGCAGTGGGGAGCAGATGGGCCCTTTGGACCTGCCTGGAGCCAGGAGCGTGGGGTCTCCAGGGAGAACCAGGCTGAGGCAGGTGCCAGAGACTGACGCATTTGAGGAGGAAGGAGTAAGGGGAGCCTCGCTGACCTTGGCAGGGGCACTGTGGGCCTGAGGACGCCCCTGTGCCAGGAACAAAAGGGGAACAGGCACCTCTTTGCCAGATTAGGGGTCCAACCGGACAACCTGATTCTGCCTCAGGGATCCATGAAGGCGTGAGAGGCGTGTGGAGAGTAAGGGGCCCGGGCCATATGTGCCATGGCTGCCACCTTGGGGCTCCACCCAGGCGTCCACTCCAGGTCCCCTTGATTTGTACCTCCCATGCGGAGACAGGACGGGGCAAAGGCGGGAACGAGCCGCCTAGGAGCCTGCGCCCCACGACTCAGACTCCGGGGCCTTCCGAGGTGACATGGTGCACACAGGAGGGACCCGGGGTCCCCAGGACCCGCCCGCCGTGGGGTGAGAAGCAAATCAGGAGGAGCGAACTGGAGCCCCCGACCCGCCCTGCCCACAGCCAGGCGTCCCGAGGCCGAGGCCCCTCCCTGGCCCTGGCTACGTGCGCGGGTGCCCGGGGAGGCGCGGTCCCCCAGTGTAGCGGGCGGGGACAGCGCCTCGGTTCGTACCACCCGGCCGAGCCGGCGGGGGCGCAGCCCGCCAGGCCCCGCCCCGCAGGTGGCGGCCCCGCCCCCAGGCCGACGTGCGGAGCAGGCGGGGGCGCAGCCCGCCAGGCTCCGCCCCGCAGGTGGCGGCCCCGCCCCTTCCCCAGGCCGACGTGCGGAAAGGAACGCGCCGGCCGCGCCCGCGAGGGCCCACGCGGCGCGGGGCGTGGCGTCGGCCCCCCTTGCTCGCGCTCACTGGCTCCCGCCCGGCGGGGTGGGGCGGGGCCCAACCCGGCCATTGGCTGCAGGACCCGCGTATTTGCATACGGGCCGGGCGCGGGGCCGCGGGGCCGCGAGGGGGCCGCGGGGGCGCGAGGGGGCCGCGACCGCTGCCGAAGTTGGGCTGAGAGCTGGCGACGGCTCCGAGCCGGGGTCGCAGGTGACGCGCGACGGTCCCAGGCCGGCGGGGGGCGGGGGGCGCACCCCAAAGACCCCCCTGGCCCCGCGCGCGCCACGGGGACCTGGACACCCGAGTTGGAGGGGAGCGAGGGGTCCGAGTGCGGGACGACCCCGCTGCCTGCCCGGTGGTCCCTCCAGGCGCAGGGCAGCCCCTGCCCACCGCACACTGCGCTGCTCCGGACCCACTGTGCGTGTGACAGCGGCTGATCTGTCCCTGGGCCGCGCCACAGCCCCGGCCCCTCTGACCCCACTCAGTCGGGCCGCGGGAGGCCACCCCGGGCGGAGGGCGCGCGCCATCGCCAGGGTGGGGGCAGGGACGGGGACAAGGCCCTGGGGAAGGGTCCGCCTGTCTGCGCCCTGCAGACACCCAGGGCCCCCGGGGAGAAGGGGAGAGACATGAAGGGGGCTCAGGTTGGACCAGACGCCCTCGTGGAGGGAACCTTCTTCCCCTTGTGTGTCGCAGGCCGCCGGGACGTGCACAGTTCCTGGGACACCGGGCATCAGGACCCAAGGGTCTTGGACGAGCTTCCTGAGGGTACCGCTGAGAAGGTTCTTAAGGAAGACGGTGTGTGACGGTTGTGGCTTTTCTGTGCAGTTCTGCCACTTCAGCGAGGCCACGAAGGGTGCGAGGACACCTGGGACCCCTTTGCGGTCCCTGGCAACATGCCCCTCCCAGAGGCGGAGGCACCTGGCGGAGTCGCTGGTCTGTCGTGCAAACCCGCTGGTTGTGGGGCGAGCCCGGAGTAGCCTTCAGGCCTGCAGGTGCCGAGAGGCCTGCCTGTGCCCTCACTGGGCAGGGCGGGTTCATGGCTGGAGCTGGGTTGGCAGGTGTCTGCCAGGCCTGGCAGACTTGCATGGACTTGGACTCCCCTTTAGAAGGACCCTGTCCTCATGGTCACTGTGGTGCCCTGGGGTTCAGAACCAGTGGAGCTGACGTACTGCTACTGGGCAGCGACGTACCGGGGGTGACCCTCAGTGAACCCCGGTATTCTCCACCAGCCCTAGAGGGCACTGAGGTCAGTAGGGGTCGTGGCACCCCCAGCCAACACAGCATAGCCCTGAGGAATGGCCACAGTGACCAGTGACGATAGTCCTCACCCCAGGCAGGGCCCTGCCTCAGCTACCTGGGGAGCTGGCCTGCCCTGCTGTGAACTGGACGTCTGTGGGGGGAGCCGGGCCATTCCTTGCCTCCGCACAGCTCACGTTTCCAGCGTACGCTTTGAAACTCAAAAATAAACTGCCGCCACACAAAAGGTTGGCTTCGTGACCTGAAGCACTTCTGGTGTCTTGCTGGTGGCCTGGGAGCTTGTCCGCCCGAGTAGCCCGAGGAGGAAGGTCCTGCTCCCTTTCCCCTGCCCCCCGAGGTGGATAGAAGGGCTCGCGGGCTTGCTCAGGGCCAGCGGCAGACCAAGGAGGCACAAGCCCCTGGCGGTGGCTTCAAAATAGTCACAGACCAGGGGTGTGTGAGCTGTCCCAGCTCTGTGCCTGCTTCCCTCTGGGGGCTGGGAAACCGGAGGAAACTCATGACACTGGGGAGGGCGTGGGCCGGTCCTGCCCTGGCCCATGTAGGACGGTCCCTGGACAGAACCTTGGCTAAGCCCCTGCGGGCCAGTGTGCCCACCCTGGGAGATGGCTCCACGCAGAGGCTCAGGGCTGGTGCTGAGGTTCTAAGTGTGGGCGGGGCTGCAGGTGAAGGAAGCAGGCCCCTCCCTGAACCTGGTGGGCATTGCCCACAGCCCTTAGCTCCTCCACCCAGGGCACAGCCCGGGCAGCCCAGGGGACCGGTGCCCAGGAGCAGGCTGCTAGGAGCTTTGCAGCGGAAGTCCCCCATTGCACTTACTCCCCATAGCCATACTCTTGCCTTCCTCGCTCACGCTTAGGACTTTGTGTCCCCTACGGTCTGTCCCATAGAAAGTGGGAACACAGAGACCGACTCGGGGGCCACCGTCAGAGAAGGCTGACTCCATCCCAAAGTCGCCCACCCCACAACTTGGCACAGAGACCTTCATGATCCGGGATGACCCGGTCCTGTCCCTCAATACCGGCCACGGCTGCACTCGAGGCTTAGGGCCCCCCCAAGTTCTGGCTGTCACAAAGATCTCATCCTAGCCACAGCCCTTGGGCCTGGCAGCCTGCAGCCCAGGACAGGACTGGTTTGCACACCTGCCCTGATTCCAAGGCTGCAGGCTTCATGCCCACCTGGGGAGACTACAAAGCTCCTCTGGGCAAAGCTCCCTGGGCCGGGCCAACCCGGGAGTTCGGGGACCTGCCCCATGAGCTCGCAGACTAAGTCAACCTGACCGGCAGGTCTGGCGTGTCCTTGAGCTCAAGTCCAGGAACCACCCCAGAGTTGGCGGCAGTTCCTCCTGCTGGTGAGCAGGCCAGAGGGGGGCCCGGTGGGCGAAGGGGTCCAGAAACCGAAGCCAGGGCTGAGGCCTCTTGCAGCCCCGACGGTCCAAGCCCAACAGCAGCCTCAGATGGCAGAGGAGAGCCCCCGGGGCGGCTGGCTGGGTGCAGCAGCCTGGAATGTCAGGCCCTGGGAGCCCCAGCCTTGGATCCAACTGGCCACTGACCCTGGGGGACCCCCTTCTCAGGAGCCCTGGGCAGCCCGGGAACCCTGTGTGGACTCTTATCAAGTGCCAGAGCCACAGACTCTGCCCAGTGGGGCCTCAGGACACGTTCAATCCCCTGTAGGCTGTTTAATGAGGTTGCCGTGTGGTACTAGGGGAGGCTGCATACATACGTGCATGCATGTACATATATGTAATGAAGGAACTCCCACATTCCAGCTCATGCCGACAGACTAGACAGCGTGTGTGCGTCTCCCATCCCCAACCAGGAGTGAGGCCTCTGGGGCCAGGTGAGTTCTGAGCCGGCTGTGCCCCCAGCTTCTGCAGGAACCTAGGCCGAGTAGGCAAGGGTTGGGCAAGAGTCCTCAGCCTCCCCCTGGGCTCTGAGGTGTCGTCTCGGGCCCAGGGCACGAGGGCTTCCACTTGCACGTAGGACCGCCAGCTCCTCTTGTTCCTGCCGGGCTGGCCGCGGCTACCATCCTCCACATCATTGGAGCCCAGGGCCGGGCGGGCGGTGTGCATTCACTTGGGGGCAGGGGCTGCTACCTCCAGGAGTTCTGCCTCATGGGGGCAACTGTGGAGAGGGTGGGCAAAGGCTGAGAGGGCTGAGGGGTAACAGGGGGACCTGGTCCCACCCAGTGGGGAAGCGGACGTTCATACCCTCTGGGCTCAGATTGGATACTTGGGCAGCACTCCGGGGGGCTCCCAGGAGGGGCTTCTCTCTGGCTGGCAGTGTAAGATCCTGTGGGGAGAGCGGGTCAGCTTGGAGGCGGGCCGGGTCCCCCCCCCCACTGACCCAGCTCCCCTCCAGAACCACTGACCTGAGTGCCAGGGGGAGCCCAGTCTGGCCGTGGGGCCGGGGGCAGCGCAGCCCCCGTCTGCTGGATGAACTGCTGCAGGTTACATTGACGGAGCTCCCGGTTCAACTCCTCAAGCTCCTGGGCCTGGGCCTGGGGCACAGGGGACCCACAGGGGGCACAGCCATGGGCCTCCACAGCGCGGCTCTTGCCCTCGTCCGACCCCATGACCAGCCCCCCAGCCTACGGGGTCGGAGCCGGGGGTCCCATGAGCTCACCTGCAGGGCGTGCTCAGCGGCCTCCAGGGCCCTGCTCACCAGGGCCAGGCTGCCCTGAAGCTCCGCACTCTGCCGCTCCTGCACCGCCAGGTCCTGGCGCAGACGCTCCGCGGCCGACGCTGTGGGCAAGGGGGGCCCGGGGGCCTCTGCGGCCAGCTGCAGCTTGGCCTCGAGGGCGCGGGCCTGGGCGTCCAGGGCCTGCAGCCGCGCCGCGTGCTCCGCCGTGGCCGCACTCAGTGCCTGCAGCCGCACCTGCCCTTCGTGCTCCCGCGCCAGCTCCCGCCGCAGCTCCTGCCCCCAGAAGGCCTCCTGGCCCAGCTCCGCAGCGTTCCTCTGCACCCTCCGCTCCAGGCCCTGCAGGTCTGCCCAGCAGCCTGGCACGGGGGCCCCCGGGGCCACGGGCAGGGGCAGCACAGAGCTGGCGGTCAGTGCTCCGTGGGGCTCACAGCTCAGTGCCTGGCGCGGCTTTGGGGGCAGGCTGGCACGGATTGGGCAGCGCTCGGGGGGTGGGCAACTGTCGGAAGAGGGCCTCCCAGCCAGGCTGGGCCCCGTCCGCCTCAGGACAAACTGGACATCACTGGCAAACTGTCCGCAGGTAGCCTGGGCGCCCACAGGACACTCGTGGGGCTGCAGCTGCCGCTCCTTCTCCCTGAGACGCTGCACCAGCACGAAGCGGCCCGTCTGGCCTGGGAGGGGGCAGGGGGTCAGCCTCGTCCCCACCCTCCTTGGGGGAGGGCAGGGCCCAGGGGTCTGGTCCACCCGTGGAGTGTGTCTGCCCCCCGGGAGGGGCTCACCTGTGGCTTGGGCCAATGCGATGACCACTTCCTGGCAGGTGGTCTGCTCCGAGACCCCACAGACCACACGCTGGACGCCGTCCACCCACACCTTCAGCTCCATGGCTGCAGGCCCCGAGGGCATTCCGGTTCTGCAGGTGAAGGCCGCAGGGTCAAGCCTTGGCGAGGCCCGGCCCGGCCCGGCCCGGCCCTCGCACCTGGCTCTTCCTGCCAGCCCCGCACCCCCAGAACCGGTTCAGGGTTGCCGCCCTGCTCCGCCGGGCCCGGCTCTACCCGCGGGCCACGCATTCCTGGGGTGGGGGCAGCCACGACCAGCCCCCCAAAGCGGGGGGACCAGCCTGCCCGGCCCCCCGGGGAACCCCGGCGGCCCCGCCCCGCCGCTCCGGGGACGCGGCCAATCATTAACCAGACGCAGGACTTCCTGCCCCTCAGTCACCTGGCGCGGAGGGGCGCACGAAAGCCCGGCGCCGGCTGGCATGGGACGTCGCCGTCCTGACCCGCCCGAGCCGGGTGCTGGCAGCCCCTCGGCTCCCGCCGGCCCCGCTGCGGGGCGGGGGCAGGTGCGGCGCGGCCCCCTCGGGAGGCCCGGCTCGCGCCCCTGCGTCGGAGTTGCCGCCCGGGGTCCGCTCCGCACTTGGGAGGCTCCGGAGCCCGACGCGGCTCACCTGGGCGCCCGCCGGCCTCCGGGATCAGGACTCGAACCGGTTCCTTCGCGCGCCCGGCGCGGCCACAACCTGCCTCCGGCAGCGCAGCGGGAGCGCCCCGGCCCGCCACCCCATTGGCCCGCAGCCCATGCAGCCCGCCCCTCGCACCCCCATTGGTTCCTCGGTGCGCCCCGCCCGCCCCGCACCCGCGCCCATTGGCCGCCGTCCTTGGGCCCCGCCCCGCCCCTCCCTATTGGCTTCCCGCCCACCCCGCCCCCGGCGGCGCCCAGGTGTGGGCGGGGCTTGGCGGCTCGGAGTGGCGGGTGGAGTCTGGGTCCACTCCCGCCGGGACCCCGGGTCCACTCACGCCCAAAGCCCGCGAACTACGCGGAAGCGCGTCCGGGCCGGCAGTCCGCGGGCGGCGCCAGGGGCAGGTGTCTGGCCCCATTCCTGGGCCCACGTCCTCGGAAGCCGCCCACTCGGGCCAGTGTCCCGTCTAGGGAGGGGGCGCCGGCCTGGGATCCCGCAAGCCCGCCAGCTCCCGCGGGGGCCCCTGCCTGCTGGGCCCCTTCGACCTCGCCCGCTCGCGGGACACGCAGGGGCCGGGTGGGGGCGCTGCGAGCCCCCGAGGAGGGGCGATGGAGCGGCTGGGTTAGTCAGGCTGACAGTCCCGGCGGGGAAGGGGACCCGCTCTGAGGTCGCCGGGGACAAAGGCCCTGAGCTCTTTGTGTGGAGACCCTGCCTGTCCAGTCCTGCTGCCCCATGGCCATGGCCCCTCTGCCTCAATGTCCTCTGTGTGCAGGGCGTTGCGAGCCCGCCCCCGGCCCGCCCCCCACAGGAACAGAAGTTGAGGGTTTGAATAAATGAATGATGCATGAATCTTGTGGTCAGGTCTGGGGCCTCAGTCTTGGCCCGGGGGCAGAAGGAACAGTTGTCCGGATTATGGGAACATCCCCAGGGATCCCTGCGGTGGCCCAGGTGTCGGAGATGGGCCGGGGAAGTTGAGGTTTCTGGTGTGGGGGTGTCAGGCATGGGGGCCTCAGCCTCTGGGGGCCAAGAGGCTGTGGAAGGCACTCCGGTGGGGCTGGAGGTCAGCAAGCCCGTCCCCCAGCCTCTCAGGGCTGTCCACTCTTCCCCCTCCTTGGTCAGCTCAGCCCACTGAGGCCCGAATTCTCAGGAATGTGGTCCTGCTGGCTTGTGGACACACTCACAGGACAGCAATGACCCCAGTAGCCAGCCACCCATCCATCGCCATGGTCAGGCTGGGGAGGGGCTGTGGGAGACACGCTCAGCGATGGTCGGGGGCCTCGGGCTGAGTGGTGACCATGGCAGGCCTTGCTGGTCACTCTGTGGCCCCCTGCGCCTGTTAGTTGGACAGCAGCTCAGCGTCTCACAAAAGTCTCCTTCAGCCTGGACCAGCCCCCAGGGGGAGGAGGTGGGCCCTGGTCCGGGGTCTCCCTGGAGGTTCCTGCTAACAAACGGCCCCTTCCGTTCTGGGTGCCGATATCCATGGCAACGCCATAGAGCCTTTCTCCTCCCCCACCCCCAGGCTTGCTTGGATTTCTGGGCTCAGGTGGGTGCTGGGGGTAGGGCCCTGGGTCTGGGGGAACGTGGATGTTGAAGGTAAAGGACTAGCACTTCTGGGGACCCTTGCTGTAGGCTGGGGGTGTCGAACCTCAGGTCCTGGAGGCCGCGGGTGATTGGGAGGAGACCCCAGGGAATGTACAAAAGCCCCGGTGACGTTTTGCCTGAGGGCCATGACCTACTGCCCTGGTCTGGTCCGAAACACACAGGTGTGGTCACCCACATGTTCCGAAGTCAGGTGTCCTATGGGGTGGAGACCACACAAACACACACGCCTCCTTGGAGAGCCACGCCCGGTAACCCATGTGCTCCCTGGGGCTGTCTGATACTCATGTGCCTGTGGCCCTGTAAGGACAGCCCCACAGAAGTGCCCACACAGGGCAGGCAACCCCACCACCACACCTCTCTCAGCTCTTCCAAGAATGTCAAGAATGGCCCCCAAGTCTCACCAGGAGGCTGAAGAAGCCAAAGAAGCCGCTTCCTCATCCCCGGTGGACATAGAGCTGGCCAGTGTCCACCCGGGGCCCCCGGCTGGCACCCTTTCAGACCTGGTGGCTCCCACATGTCTGAAGGACAGGAATCGCAGCTCCACACCAGTGCTATCCTCCACCCCCAACCTGCAGTAAGGAGGACACAGGGGGTTGGCCAGCCCGAGAGCAGGGCCTGAGCAACCAACCAGCCAGGGTGTGGCATTGCAGGTCGATCTCCAAGTGCCTGGACCCCCACACACTGGGGCTTCTGTGGAGGCAGCGTGAGTTGGAGCTCCAAGCCCTGCGGTGTGCCATCCAGAACCGCCAGGATCCCCAGCACAGCCACATCCTGCAGGAGGTAGCTGGCCTTCCATTCGAGAGGTCAGCAGCGAAACACTGGCCCCCCCTAGCTCCAGCCGGGCCCCCACCCCAAGCACTGAGCCCGAGCCTTACCCTGACCTTTTGCCTTTGGTCTTAGTCCTTACCTGACCCTCATCCCCGTGCAAAATTTGACGTACTGTGAACCTGCCCGGACCCTAATCCTGAACATGGCGGTGAGGGCTGAACTTGACCTAGGCCTCTTAAAGCCTGACCCGACCTGGCCCAGCTGCACTCTATGCCCCCTGGGCCCTTCCTTGTCCCCTCCTCTGCTGCTGACCCCAGAGGAGGGGGTCGCTGAGGTCGCCCCTCCTCCCAGGAGCTCTTGCAGTCAAGTAAAGCTCCTGCAGGCCCAGGTGCAGAAGCTGACTCTGGAGTTGAAGGAGCAGAAGAAACAGGCCCAGCTGGTGAGGAGGGGGCAGGGAGTTGGGCAGGGTGTTGCCCAGGGGGCGGGGGTCTGAGAAGGCCCCACCCACCGGCAGGAGGGGCTGGCCTGGGTGGGGTCTAAAAGGGTCAGGGTGCTGGGCAGGGGTTGGTCTTGGGGGTGGGGTCCGAGAAGGCCCCACCTACTATGGGAAAGGGTCAGGGGTCAGTCTTGGGGTGGGGTCTGAGAAAGCTCCACCCACCTATGGGGAAGGGTTGGCCTGGGGCAAATTCTGAAAGGTCCCATCCACTGTGGGGAGGGGCCTGGGAACTGGGCAGGGGTTGGCCTGGGCGGGGTCTGAGAAGGCCCCACCCACTGTGGGGAGAGGCCAGGGTCTAAGAAAGCCCCACCTACGTGTGGAAAGGGGTTGGTCTGGGAGTGGGGAGGGGTCAGAGAGCTAGGCAGGAGTTGGCCTGGGGGATGGGTCTGAGAAGGCCCCACCCATCCGTGGGAGGGGTTGGCCTGGGCGGAGTCTGAGAAGGCCCCACCCACCCATGGGAGGGGTTGGCCTGGGTGGGGTCTAAGAAAGCCCCACCCACGAGAGGGATTGGCCTGGGGCGGGGTCTGAGAAGGCCCCACCCACCTGTGGGCTCCCTGGAGTAGGAGAAGGCACAGCTGGAGGAGCAGCTGCTGCAGACCAGGACGGCGCTGCAGAGGATGGAGGCGGAGCTACAGGCCTTGCAGGAGTCCTGCCTCCTGCAGCTGGCCCGCTCCTCCTGGGTGGGCCGCACGCTGCGCTCATCCATGGGCAGCATGGAGGTGAGCCGGTGCCCCAGGTCTGCGGGTCTACCCCATGTCCCCCCCAGCCCTCCCTGGACCTCCTCACAGCTGTCGAACCTGGGACAGGGCGGAAGGAGCTTGGGGGCCCACCTGGCACTCAGCAGGTGTGCGCTTCAGGTGCTGGGGAGGTCTAAGGGGACCAGGGCCCTGCCCCCCAGGCTCCACCCACTGGCCGCCGGCCCCCTCCTGCAGGTGGTGACTGCAGAGATTCTGATGGACCCCAGTGACCTGTCTGAGGACGAAGAGGCCGCCCCTTCTGGGGAGGTGAGCAAGGCATCCCGCACACGTGCTTGCTCTGCCGGCCCTCGGATGCCGGGTGCACATGCCTGTTGTGTCCCGGCCAGGGTTTCCGGCTGCAGGACGTGGACTGGAACAGCATTGCCCATCGATACCCCAACCTCCTTGCCAACATCAGGTCAAACTTGGGTCAGAAGTAACTGCTGGGCAGGGACACCCCAGGGGCCGGGGGAGGGGCTGGCCTTGGCAAATGTGGACCGGAGTTCAAGGTCCACCCTTGGAGTCCCTGGACAAGTCGCTTGTGCAAGTGTCTATTCTCTGATGTGCAGAACAGGGATACGGGGAAGGGCTCTGGGACTATCTGTGTCTTGCCATGAGCTCCCTTTTCCCAGGCCAGGCCTCAGAGACGAGGAGCACAGCTTGGGGTGCCCCGCCAGCCTTGGGGAGGCTGGATGGGGGCAGGACTGGGGTCCAGAAGCAGAAACCGAGTGGTCAGTGAGCAAAGGGGGACCCACAGGCACCCAGGGCCCCAGCTGTCTGCAGAGCTCCCACCAGCTTCACCCCCTGAGGAGGGTGGCACCGAGCTATGCAGCCAACACAAGGAGCGATATGTCAAGAGTGTGGAGTGGAGCTCCCTGCCCTTGGTGGGTACCAGCACCCCGGGGGGCCCTGACTCTGACCTCAGCAGCCCCCGGCTGCACATGAGACTGTCAGTGCAGGTGACACGGCATCTGCCCCAGGCACCAGGCCGCACCTCTGAGCAGATGGAGGGGCCAGTCAGGAGCTTCAGCAGGGGTTCCGGGACAGAGCCTGAAGGTGAGGTGGGGTGGGGTCTGCCCTGGGTCCTTCCTTCCATCCTGCAGGGCTAGGATCTCTTCCCCAAGCCCTAAGGGTGGCCCCGGGACTGGGAGGCCTTCTCTGCAGCCCACAGGGAGGCTGCTGGCACCTCACCTGTATGCATTGGGGTGCTCCGGCTCCCCATCCTCCATAGGTACCCTGAGCTACCCGGCTCCCCTCAGCCTCCAGGGTCCAGCCCCCCTCCTGCCCTGGATCTGAACCCCCTGATGCTGCCCCTGTCCCACATGGACCCTCAGGCTGCTGGTGGCCAGTTGCCTCACAGATGTCCCCAGTGGGTGCTCTGTATGTGGGTCCCTTTCCCGGACAGGCCTCCTCTCCTCGGATCTCCGGGAAACCCACTCAGGCGGGCTGGGCAGGACCATCCTGTGGTCTGAGTCCGGTGCAGATCCCGGCCCCCGGCCTCTGGGGCGACATCCCAGGTAAGGAAATGACGCCGCACAGCTCAGGGGCACAGCTCAGGGGCAGGGCCGGGTCGCCCCGCTGCGCCCAGGCGACTCCACACTGGGCCTGGCCCTGCCCCTCCCGCCCCAGCCAGGAGAGCTCGCGCCTCCTGAAGATCGTGGCCGCCAGCCCTCGCCAGGGGTTCGTCTGCATCCGGAACGAGTCGCTGGAGGACACGGCCGACCTGGGTGGCTTCACGCTGCAGCAGCTGATGCGCCACTTCCCCGTGCGAATGTACCGCTTCCCGCCCCACACGCTGCTGGCGCCCGGACACCACGTCACGGTGCGCCCCCCGCCCAGCCCCGGCGCCCCGCCGTGCGCTCGCGCCCTGCGCCCGCGCCCCTCACCCCTGCCCCGCGCTGCCTCCAGGTATGGGGCGAGGGGCCTGGTGGTGCCAAGCGTCAGCCGTCCTCGTCCCTGGGCCGGGAGCCTGCCCACCGCCATTCCAGCCAGGACTGCGTGACGCTCCTCCTGAGCCCCAAGGGTGAGGTCAGTGCGGGCCCGACCGAGGGTCCCCGGGAGGCATGGGGGCCGTGGTGACCCCGCGCTCCTCCCACCCTCAGGTCCTCAGCGAGCACCGGGCCCCGCACCACGTGACGCCCGTCTCGAGGTTCTTCGACGATAGCACCGACGTGTCCACCGACCACTGCCCACCCTCCGAGGCCCGGCCCGAGGGCACCTCCTGCGAGCAGAGGCGCCAGCACCGACCCGCGCGCCACCGCCGGGTGCGGGAGGTTCAAGCGGGGCGCCTGGGGCCGGGGCGGGTCCCTGGGTCTCCTCCTCCTCCCCAGGCTCCGCCCCACAAGACCCGCCCCCCAGTGCCGCAGGCCACGCCCCCAGGACCCCGTCGCGCCTCCCGGGCAGGGCCAACCCTGCCGCGCCTGAGAGCCAGCGGGCTCTTCCGCCCGCCCGAGGTCCCAGCGCGGCCGGAGAGCGCAGGGATCCACACGCGGGAGCTCCTGCTCGCCGTGCCCCGTGAGTGCGCGCGGGGACGCGGACGGAGGAGCAGACGTGGAGGGAGGGGGCGGCCGGGCCGACCCCTTCATCGTTCTCCCCCGCAGAGGACCCCCTGGGCCTCGCGGACCGCCAGGCTAGGAAGGAGCACAGGGTCCAGGTGAGTGCGCGTGCGGGGCACGCCCTCCAGCCCCGCCCCATTCCCCGTTATGCCCCGCCCCTTTCATCTCCCGCCACGCCCCTTTCCCCCTCCCTCCACCACGTCTCTCCCTCCGCCATGCCCCCGTCACCACATCCCGCCCCCTTTCCCATCAGCCCGCCTCTTCCCTCTTGCCACGCCCCTTCCCATTATGCCCCCCTTCCATCTCCCACCCCGCCCCCTTCTCCATCACATCCCGCCCCCTTCCCCACAACGCCCCGCCCCTTCTCCCCTGCCCCCCGCTCAGGCCCCGCCCCCTCAGGTGTGCACCAAGAGCGTGGACCGGGGCTGCCCAATGGTGGCGCTGGCGGTGCAGGGCATGACCAAGAGCAGATGCGGTCTCCGCTTCCTCAGCTTCCCGCCCATCACCGCGGACCCGCGTGGGCGGGTGTAAGGGCGGGCAGGCAGCATGGGCACCTGCGTTTACCGGCGGCGGTTGCGGCAGGGCGCGGGGTGGGGCCCCCGGAGGCCGCGGGGTTGCAGGGGGACAGTCGTGGGGGACCGGCAGTACCAGCTGCATCATTTATTGAACCAACGTCACCTATGAAGTAAACTGCACGTCTGTACACCTGAGTTGAAATGATTTGCTTGTTTTCCGGGGACCCTGTCCCTTCATCTCCACAAATCCTCCCCGGGTGGGAGGCCGGGGCCCATTCCTACGCCCAGAGCAAGCGCCTCCGCACGGGGTGGCTGCCAGGGGCGGGCGGGCACAGCTCTGCCCCTGGGTCTGGGCCCCACCCAGTGTCTCCTGGGCCTGCTCCTTGGGCCCCTCTTCCGGGAAGGCCCGCCCAGCGGAAGACGGGGCAGCCGGACCAGTGGTGGGGAGCTGGGCCGTCACCTGTGTGCCCCGCCTGGTGGTCCCAGGCCCCCACTTCCAGCACCGAGGAGCCTCTCCTGTGCCAGGCCCACCCCCCACCCCCCAACACACCTGCCCAGGTGCTCGGGTTCCATGAGGCTGCCATGACCGTGGGCCCTCCCTGCTGCAGCCCAGGCAGGTTGGCAGTGGGTGGGGGTTTAACTAGGGGTGGGTTTGGGTTGGGCTGATGGGGTTCAGGTGTGGCAGGCGCCGGAGGGCTGGGGTTCTGGCTGTTGGATCTGCAGCTGGCTTTGGGCCTGGGGCCGCCCCCAGGGCTCTCAGAGCAGCCAGCTCCTGACCCAGGCCGGACCCTGGGCTGCCCAGGGCTCTGAGCCGACGCCCCCGGAACTGCAGCTCTGTGGACCCCCAGGAGCTGCTCGAACCAGATGGCGCGGGGAGCTTCGGGGGAGAGGGCAGCAGGTTACAGCCCGAGGCCCCGGAAGGCTCTGGAAGAAAAGGAAAGACCTGCTCAGACAAGGGCCCCCCACAAGGACTCGTCGGGTGGGGGCTGCCACAGCAGAGCTCCAGTGTCCCCCCCAACCCCTCCCCCGCCCCCCAGGAAGCACGTCTGCCCCACTTCCTGTGCTCCCTCACCCTCGACCTCTGACCCTCGTGTGAGTCAGACCCACCTCTGATGGCAGAGGCCACAAGGCCTGGGCCCTGGCTTTGGGTCACTGGGTCCTGTTCCCCAGGGAGGCCGGTGGCCGCAGAGCGAGGCCTCAGCGACTGCCGCACAGCAGACCAGGCAGTGTGGCCTCGGTGTCCGCCTGCAACAGGAGGCCCTGGGACCCCTTCTTCCCTGAGTCCCCACCGTGTCACCGCTCCAGCCGCGGCCTCTGGCCCCAGCCTGCCCTCCCCGCACCCCTCCACCAGTTGGCTGGCCTTCAACCCCTGTTGATTAGCTGTTCTCAGGATGCACCTCTCTGGCCTGTCCTCCCAGGCCATGGGGGGCAGGGGAGGCCCCCCAGCCCAGATCCTGCCCCATCCCAGTCCCCCACAGCAGGGTCCCTCAGCCCACCTGCAGCCCGAGCTCCTGCCACCCCTGCCTGCAGCGTCTCCTCCCCAGGGGTTCCACCGGCCGTCCCAGGAGTCGGGTCCGACCCTCCTCCAGAAAGCCGCCCACCGGGCCTCATGGCTCTGCTCAGTGAGGCAGCTCAGAAGCCACCCCCAGCACGGGACGTCCCTGTCACGGCCCCTCTCAGAGCCCCGTGAGGGCCCCATTCTGACACCGTGTGTGTGGGGGGGGTTGATCAGTACCTGGGGCCAAGCTCGGAGGGCTGGGGGAAGTCCCGGGCCCCATCTCGTCCTCTGGCTCTTCATGGCCCCTCTGTGGGCTCCTGGGAGCCTGGGCCCCTTCCTGCCAGGACAGCAGACGCCTACAGGGGAGGGGGCCGGGGTGGGGGGCGTTGGAGAGGCTGCAGCCCCGCCCCCACCCCCGGAGCCAGTCCCGTGTGACCCTGGCACAGTGCCCAGCCTCAGCCCCATCCCTGACCCCTCCCCAACCCAACAGGACACATGGGGTGGGTGGCAAGGCTGAGGCGGGGACAGGCACCCACCACGGGCACGGCTCCCTCCAGGATTGAAGTGCAGCCAACGCTGCCGCCAGGCCTCTGACGTCAGCAGGGTCAGGTCCCGGGGGAGGGGCAATGGCTGCCAGGTCTTCCGGCGGGTGTGGCCCCGGGGGCGCCCAGGCCTGTGGAGGGAAGGGGCTGGCTTGGGGGCGTGACCTTCGCCAGGGAGGCCAGGTGGGCAGCAGCTTGCGGGGCGGGTGAGGCCGGGGCGGGGGCGAGGGGCACACCTGGCACCGGTGCTGCCGCTCTCGAAGACCCTTGGTGGGGTTTCCACAGAGGACTCGACCAGCGCCTGAGGAAGAAGGGGTGGCTGGGCCGGTTGGGGTGCAGGGGCTGAAGGGTCAGCTTTGCGTCCAAGAGGGTCAGTTACCGTGTGTGAGGCTGCTGGAATCGTCCTCGGGGGCCAGGTCCTTGGGAAGCAGGTAGGTGGGCAGGGGGCTCCCAGGGGCCAGCAGGGACAGAGGCCAGGCCCTGGGGGCCCGGGGCTGGGTCTCAGGCGGGGACGGCTCAGGGCTGTGTCTCCAAACAGGGTCTCTGTAGGGACAGTCTGTCCCAGGGTGGAAATCGAAAGTCACCACAGGCCACATCAGGGGCCAGCCCAAGTGTCCCCCAATCACTATGGCCACAGACCGGCGACCCCCGCCACCCAACATCTGTGTGCCCCGAAACCAAGTGGCTGGTGGGTGGGGCCGGGTCCCGGCCTGGGCGCAGGTTCTGGGATGAGGGGTTAGGGCTGAGAAGCCAGGTTATAGGCAGCCTGCAGCTCAGCCCTGGGAAGCGCGGGTGGGCGGGGCCAGAAGGCTGGGTGGGCGGGCCTGAGGTTGGATGGGCGGGGCCTGAAGGACGGTTTGGTGGGTCTGGATGTCAGGTGGGAGGGGCCAGTAGGCTGGGTGGGAGGGCCTGTGGAGGCCAGGTGGGCGGAACTAGGATGCCAGGTGGGCAGAACCAGGAGGCTGGTGGGCAGGACCAGGAGGATGTGTGGGCGGGACCTTGAGGCCGGGTGGGTGGGTCTGGAAGTCAGGTGGGAGGGGTCAGTAGTCTGGGTGGGCAGGCCTGGAGGCCAGGTGGGCGGGGCCGTACCCAGCCCAGGGAGCAGGCCATCCAGGACCCTGCCCTCCTTGATGGCCTCCTTCACCATGAGCCAGTCCTGGTCCAGCTTCTGGGAGGCCGGTGGCTTTGTGTGGGAGGCGGGCACCTCGTCCAGCATCTGCAGCTGTGGGATGAGCTTGCTCACCTCCGCCCGGTAGTTGTAGCCTTGGGGCACCTGCGGGTGAAGGGGGCGGCGGTAGGTCTGGGTTGTGTGCCCCCCAGGCCAGCTGCATCCTGGTCCCGCTTCTCCCAGAGCCGCTGTGGGGCGGGGCCGGGGAGCTGGGGTTGAAGAGGCTGCCCCCCAAACCCTGCTGCCCCCCAAGTCCATGCTGGGCTGCCAGGTCACTCCCCAGCCCCATGGCCTCACTGTCCAGCCTTGTGGCCAGGGCCCTGCGGGGTGCCCTCGGGCCTGTGGAGCTGCCTGGAGCGCTGAGTGTGGCCAGGTGGCCAGGGCAGCAGCTCGCAGGGCAGGTGGGTGACAGCTGAGCGGGTGTGCACGGGCCTGGAGGGCGGCTCTGGACGGGCCCACTCCAGTGTGTGTGAGAGACAGAGGCAGCGAGAACATACGCAGGGCTCTATGTGGAGACGTGCGGAGTATGCATGGCTGCACGTGGCCCTGTGGGGTCTGGACCTGGCCCAGGAGGACACGGTGGCGGCTGCCAGGGCTCCAGCGACCCCCGAGGACAAGCCGCCGAGCGCCTCCCTGTCCATTGCACGCGGCGGGCTGGGTGCCCACCCCACGCACCTTGTTGGAGGGGATGGGGCGAGGCCGCAGGCACACCAGGTTGCCCTCCAGGGTGAGCGTGGCCAACCTCGGGCACAGCTGCAGGTAGCACACCTGGCCCAGGTCCTCCACGCTGTTGCCCTCCAGGTCTAACACCTCCAGCGCCTCCAGGAGGCACAGCGGACTGAGGTCTGAGATGCGGTTGTAGGAGGCGTAGAGCTCCTGCGTGCACACGGGGCGGGGCCTCAGCATGGGGGCGGGGCCTCAGCCCTGGGGGGGGCTGGCCCCGCCC
>PVKE010000202.1:162003-182904 GCA_004027555.1 Craseonycteris thonglongyai
GGGGGGGCGGGCTGCAGACCTCCACCCCGCTGCTCCCCTCCCCCTCCTGCTGCAGCCCCCTAGTCTGGGCAGCAGCACCACGTCCTACCTTCTGCACAGCCAGCTGCCTCACTGGCTGCCCGCTGCCGTCGGGGGCGGGGCACACCCTTCCTTTCTCTCCCCTGGCCTCTCTGGGACAACCGGTCCCCACATGACAACCCTGTCCCCAGCCCAGCTGTGCTCCCAAGACCACCGCCACCCCTCGCCTGGGGCCTGTCCCTGCCCCGTGAGCAGTCCAGCCTGTCCTGTGTCCACAGTGGGGGCAGAACTCCTGGGTCCCCGTCTGCCTGCAGGGGCCCCTGCAGCATAGTCTCCCGTGTGGGCTTCTGGGATGCTCTGCAGGTAACTTCAGCATTTTCTGTCCTCCACGCTCCCGCGTCTCTCGCCTGGCGCTCCATCACTCACCCGCCCGGCCTGAGACCCGGCCTCTGAGCTGGCCTCTGTCCCGGCCCCGCTCCCTGCCTTTGCGTCTGCTTTCTGGGCCATGTCCTGGGCTTCCCACATCGGGTTGTCCCGGGCTTAAGCCCCACGCACTGCTCTCGAGTCCGAGATCTTTTCTCACCGCCTGCTGCTCTGGTTTTGAAGGCGGGAGGGAGCGGCGTCCCTTTTCTGAGTCTCTCAGAACCTCAGCTGGCAATCCGAGGAGGCCCAGACACTTTATCAGGACACGTTCCAGCGTTTTCTGTCACTGGGTTGGTGAAAAAGCCGTCTTTTATGTCTGACGAGCTTTCCCTGAAACGTTAACTCTGGGTTCTGTTGAGTTTACTCCTGCAGACCCCAGCCAGTCCCCTCCCCTGTCTGCCTGTCCTCCCTGTCTTAGGGGACGCGGAGCTCCGTTCATGGACGTGGCTTCTGCTCATCTGCAGCATTCCTGTCTTCTCATGCAAATGGGTTTACGGCAGTAGCTCATTTAGTTTATCTTCCTTTCTGTGACTATGATTGTTTCACTGCCTTTCCTTTCGGGATCCGCACACCTTTCTGCTTGTGACCTGTGGTTCACACCCGAGACTCATGCCGGACCTAGTGGCCAGGGACACGGGAAACCTCGGGGTCCCTTGGCATGGGGACCCAGACTGTGTTTGAAGATGAAAGACTTGAGGGGGGACACGCATAGATTCTGCCTCATCTCAGATCGAATAGGGAAATGACCAAATATTTGGAACTAATGGCAAAAAGCCAAGTGTTCAAAATTTGTGGGAACCCTGCCTAAAGTTGTACAGAAAGAGAAATGTAGACCTTTAAGTATATTTGTAAAAAAAAACAATGGGAAGGAGGGGAAGCCGGGATGGCTCAGCATGTTGGGCGCTCGTTTTGCAGCCGTGGGGTCTGGGGATCGATCGAGTCCTGGCCCCAGCCCGTGTGGGCCTATGTGCTGGGCTGGGCTGTGACCGCAGTTCAGTTCTTGCCGGGGTCCATGTGGGAGGCCCCTGGCCCAGTTCATGCCCTGCGCAGCCCTGTGCCCACCTGTGGAGTGAAATCATGTAGAGAAATGGTAGCGTGCGGCTGTGGAGACGGCTCTGAGCCCTCCCCCTTCTCTCTCTAACTCCCTGAGGCCAAAATTCCAGAGAGACGAGGTGGGGGGAGTGTGAAACCCAACAAGCTACTTGCAAAATTCAAGTGCCAGAGGAAGTCTTTAGGAGCAGCCAGGTCCGCTGGGAAAGAGGACCTTCCACTTCTCTTGTAGCGTTTTCAGCCTTAGTTTCCTGCGCTTCCTCTGGGCTTTGATGGGTCTTTGAGCTAATCCGTCAGCCGGAGTAATGAAGGGGTCAGTGCGGCGTTGTCTTTGTTCAGCCCAAGTCCTGGTACGGGCGGGATGTCGCTTATGTGTGTCGAGTAGGTGGCTTTTCTAAAGCCCGTCTTCCGGACCCTTCCTTGGGAGTCTGAGGGCCCGGCCGGCTCGGCCCACAAGCCCAACAATCCCCCACGTCCAGATCTTCAGGGGTTTTATGAAATTCCTTTTGGTTGTGAATTTGATAATCATCATATGAAGGGAGAAGACCGAGAAGACGTCTCATAAATCCCTTCATCGCCTCACAACTGGCCGTGGGCCCTGGGAGCCCTTCTGACACCCGGGAAGTCGTCTGGAACGCTGGTCCTGGCTCTGGCCGGCCAACCTGGCCCCCAGGAACCAGCTGGGCTTCCAGGAAACCTGTTTTGCTCGAGAACCACCAGTAGAGCCTGCTGGCCCTTCAGCTGTGTTCTCTCTGGCTTCACGAGCTGAACGGAAGCCATTGCTCTTGCCCTTAGTTTTGTATTTCGCCCTTTAAGTAAGAGGTGACCGTGTGGTGGGTCACGTCGGACATGGAGTCTGTGGTCTGCCCATCCCAGGCCGTCCCATCCACTCTTCTGCATGACCCCAAAATCCTGGCCACCCGCCCTGGCCCTGGTGTGGGGTCACCCCGAACCCTGAAGCCTTGGTTGGTGTTGGGGAGCCCCCCAGATCCTTTTGTGGAGGTTGGTGGGGCGCCTTCCAGTCAGTCGTTGGAGCCATGATCAGCCACATGTCCTGACCTGACTTGACCACAGGCACCTCCCACCAGTTGTGGGGGTGGGGGTGGCGTGAGCTGCACGTATCAGGACGGCAGGACACCCGGGGGCCTCTCAGCGGGGACCCACCAGGACAGACCTGGCCTACTGGGCGCCCCCGGCCGGCCCCTGTGGGACCCCACCCCCTGCCCCCTGCGCCCCTGGGGAGGGACGCTCACCTCACGGAGCCCAGGCGGCTGCCATTCAACTTCAGCTGGCTGAGGCTGGGCAGGTGCAGCCCTGTGGGCCACAGAGAGAGGTCGAGGCCCCTGGAACCCCCAGAGCCTTCGCGCCCTCGGCCCTACTCAGGGCCGAGGCTGCTCAGGGGCCTGGAGGCACCACTTCTGTCTGCGGCAGGGCAGGTGTGGACGCGTGCTGGAGCCAGAAGCGTCCCATGGGAGGCCACCAAGGCTTGAGTCCCGCCCCTGGCCGCCCCCCACGGCTCCCCACGGCCCCCCACGGCCACAGCCTTTGTCAGCTCCTTGCACCAGAACCCCCAGCCGGTGTCCCTGCCCATTCCCGGCCCCCAGGAAAAGGGCTGTGAGCCACTCAGCCCTACAAGGAACAGGACCCCGGCCCCGTGAGCATTCCGTGCCCGGGAAGAGGGGTGCAGGGCAGGCCCGTGGGGTGCAGTAGCCCAGGGACCGGAGCCTGGTGGGCAGAGCCGGAGGGAGCAGGCCCCCAGTGTGGACCGGCCCTGACAGTGGCGGGCAGGGTTCTCACCGAAGTTCCCCAGGCTGGTCTCCCGCGTGTCCACACACAGCTCCAGCGCGCTCACCAGCCGGAGGTCACGCACCTGGGCCAAGGCCTGCTGGGGAAGCCGGCAGGAGAAAGCCCTGGGCACTGGCCGTGGCCACACCCTCCCCCACCAGTCCCGCCTGCCTGGGTCCCCTGGGGACCTCGCGGGGCCCGTCCCACCTGCCTGAGTCCCCTGAACAAGTCCTTTCAGAGGTCTGCCCCTGAGTGTGTGCTTGGCAGGAGCCCGGTGTGCCCCCCGCAGACCCCTGAGGCTGAGCTGAGTTTAGGTGACTTGAGGTCAGCGCCGTGTGGCCACAGGGGACAGGTGCAGAGACCCTGGGCCTGGGCGTTAGGTTAGGGACAGCTGCTGAGCAAGCGGCTCAGGGTCCACAAGATTCGCCCAGGACCCCATGGGCCCCCGGACCGCACCTGCCCTGGAGGACGGGCCGGACGTGGCCCAGCAGGCCCCCAGCTGCCTGGCACCTACCAGTCGGGCGGGCGACAGGTGCTCCTGCACCAGCTGCTCGCTGCGGCTGCCCCCATCGTGGCTGCCGGGGTCCTTGCTCTGCGGGCAGGGGTTGTGCCGGCCCTGCCAGCTCACCTCCCACACCTGGACCCGGGCTGTGCTGGGCCGGGACCCCCGGGCCCTGTCGCAGGCCTGGTCCATTCACATCCAACCTGCGGGGGTGTGGGGGGCTAAGTCTTTGCCCCTCTGACCCACAGAGCCCCCCGCACAGCCCTGGACGTGTGCCCCCCACACACAGTGAGCCCCCGGAGCCCAGATCCGGACCCGAGCAGGCTCTGCATCCCCTCACCCACTGAGCCCGCCCGGGGGTCCTCCCTCGGCCTGCTGCCCATCCTTCAGGGTCCATGGGGGGTGGTGCTGGCTCCCAGCCTCTTCCTCTGACGCCCCATGAGGCTGAGCCTGGGGGTGCTGGATGTGACTGGGGGCCTCAGACCCTGTGCTGTGCGTCCTCCTGTGGTCTCTGGGCCCGGGGGTGGGGGTGGGGGGCCCAGGTCTAGGCTCCCAGGCGTTGCCCTCACCCTGACCTGTGCCCACGTGGCCCCTCACCCGAAGGCAGCTGCCCTTGCCCACCGCGGGTCAAACATCTGGGCAAGCAGGTAGCGTGTGGCCCCAGGCAGAGCCTGCAACGGAGGAGAAGGGTGGGCCCAGGTCACTGTGCCGGGAGGTGAGGGGGGGGGTGCGGGTGGGAGGGGCTGGCTCTCAGGTCCTTCCCACCGTCCTGATGTCCTGACTGGGACCTGGCCCCGGGGGACCAGGGAGCCAGCCAGGCGGGTGAGGTCCTCACGTGGATCCCCGCTGCCCAACCTTTCTCCCCAGGGCGGTCCCGGGTCTGCTGGCCTCGCGGGCGGGCCGGCCACCCGGCCCCGTGGGAAGCTGCAGGGCTTTGGGTACTGGGGAGACCCTCGCAGCGCGGCCCGGGGTGGCGGGCAGGGTCCCCAGGGGGCATCGCTGAGACCCTCACTGGCTTCGCTGCTTAAATCTCACGCGCGCCCCTCGGGCCTGTGTCTCCCCCGGAGACAAAAGAAGGCCCGGGGCCTGGAACCCAAGGGCGCGCCCCGCTCCCACCTGAGGGCTCCGCCCCGGTTCCCCGGCCCCGGGGGCTCGGCCCTGGGCGCCCTCAGCCGCCGGGCGCTTTTCTCCGACTCCGGGTCCTTCTTCCGGACTCGGGGTTGTGGGGACCTAAGCGCCATGGCAACGGGGGGCAGGGCCTCATTTGAATAATCAAATATTCATGAGCCGCGGGACGCTCCCAGGCTCTGCGGGGCCGAGCCACACCCCTTAGCAACGGTCGCTATGGCAGGCGGGTGGGGGGGGACGTGGGCGCCCCTGGTCTGCGGGGAGAGGTTGGGGCGGAAGTGACCCGGTGGGTGTCCGCGGTGCTGGGGACGCGCGCCCACCTTTCCCGGGTGGGAGACGTCCCGAGGGCGGGGGTGACCTCCGCTGCAAGAGCGGCCGACGCTTCGACCAGAGGAAAGGACCGCCTGAGGACGAGGGACGCGGAGCCCGGGATGCCTGGAGGGGGCACCCCAGGGTCCGCTGCCGCCCGCCTTCATTGATCGGCCTTCGCTTCGCGTCCACACGCGTCCGGAGCGATGGGGGCTCAGTTCTAGCGGCGGGACAGCCCACCGGACCCTGGGTGGGGTCGGCGCCGTCGTGGGGGGCCCCCCAAGGTCAAGTCCTGCAGTGGGGGGAGCTCAGGGGACGAGCGTCCGGAGGTTGAGCCTTTCCTCCTCGCGAGGGTGTGTGTTTGCGCATCGCAGCACTTTGAACTTTAAAAAAACGTTAGAAACATGTGTTTTTGAGTCTTGGAAGGAGCCAGTAGGTGCACGTTTGTGCTTTGGGTCGGGGGAGACTCAAGTCCGTACCCCTTATGGCAACTTTGGGGCTGGATTTGCTGGGCACCGTGAACGGGGCCACAGAGGGAGCTCCTGCAGGACGGGCCCTCCGGGTTTCGGGGAGTGGGTGCTGAGGGGGTGCGGGAGGTCCGCGCCCCTCGGTTCGGTTGGGGCTGGGCGCTCGGTGAGAAGCAAGACCCCCGTAAGGGGTGAAAAGACGGCGCCCGACGCACCGCCTTCAGGGCTCAGCCCCGGCGCCCCCAGCCCCCAGCCCCAGGGAGCACGGCCGGAGCTGCCCGGCGTCTGGGGAGGGGACAGGCGGCCGTTCCTCAGCCACCTGTGGGGAACGGGGTGCAGAACGCCCGGCCCCCAGCCATCGGGGGTCCCAGGCTCCGCGCGCGGCCCGGACCTCACTCCGGCGGCTCCCCCAGGTCCAAGAGGGGGCGTCCGCGGTGCCGATCCCTCCCCGAGGGCTGCTGCTTCCGCCTCGGGCCCCTCGGCGGGCGTCGGGGCGCGAACGCGGCTGTGCGCCCCGTCGAGTTGCCCAGGAGTTCGGCGCTGAGCTCGGGGAGCTGGAGCCGGACCCCGGCGACCCCGCCCCGGTCCGCACCCGGCCGCCAGCCCGCCTCCCCGCACGGACGGCGTCTCCCCGGGAGTTCCCCCCCCAGGAGAAGCCGTGGTCCCGGGACCCTAGACCCCAGCGGCCCTCGCTTCCGTGCGGCGCCGGCTACGACAGCCCCTGAGGCCGCGGCCCACGAGGGCCACCCAGGCCGGCACCGCCCTCCGCGCCTTCCGCTCCCGGAAGCCCCGCCTGGCCGCGGCCCCTGATGGGCGGGCCGCTCGGCCAAACGGAGCGGGGCGGGGCGGCCCGGAGGCGGGGTCCCGGGCGCATGACCAATGGCAGGCCGCGCCGGGCAGACGGACGGGCACGGGGCGGGGCGTGCGCGGGCCCGACCGAGTGTCCGCCGCCCGCGCTCGCGCTCGCTACCCGCAGCCGGAGCCGCACCCGCCGCGGACGGAGCCCATGCGCCGGGCGAGCCGCGCGCCCCGGCCCCGGGGGCTGTCGCGCCAGTGAGCGGTGAGTGCGGCGGAGGGCGGCCGCGGCGCGTGGGGGGCGCGCTGGGGTTGGGGCAGCGGGGCCGAGCGGCCCGGGGCCGGGAGCCCGTGTCCTCGCGGGGCGCGCGGGCGCGCGGGGGTGCAGGTGAGCCGCGGGCGGGGCGCTGCGGCTGGGGGCTGCGGGGCCGCCGGGGGCCGCCGTTCTGCCTCGCCAGGCCCACATCTCGAGCGCCGTGCCCCTGACTCTGCCCTCCTTGGGGGTCCCGCCGGCGTGTGGGGTCCCCCTGCGCCGAGGCCAGCCCGTGGCCGTGCGCTAGGCAGGGTCTCCGACTCGCCAGAGTCCCAAGGACCCCCCCACCCCACCCCGGAAGAGCTGGGGCACCCTGCGGCCCTCACCCGCAGCAGGCAAGTCTGGGGTTCAGGAAGCCCACTTCTCACAAGGGCACCCCCTCATTAAGCGTCAGGGGTTGGAGACGCGCCAGCTAGTGGGCTGTGGTTCCAAGCCCTTTGCTGTCCCGCAGCCCCCCCAGCTCCCACAGCTCCGGTGGGTCCTTACCTGTGGCCAACCTGTGCTTAGCAGGAACCCTTGTTCCCCACGCAGCCTCACCTGCCTTGTTTGCTCCAAACTTCTCACGGCTGCAGACCACCACGGGCTTCCCCTGTTTTAACTTGCGTGGGTCCTCTCCTGGGAGCGCACGCCGAGCCCGTGGGGACAGGGGGTTCCTTCTCTGTCGGCCTGTCGCCCTGGGCCTGGAATAGCTCCTGACCGGCCGTAGGCGCTCAGTAAATACTTGCCGAACGCACCAACATGCCCGGTGGGGCCTGGCCCGGTTGTCGATGGGCGCTGGCCTGCCTGGGCACGGCGCTGTGTGCTCCACTGTGGCAGGACCTGTTCCCAGAGGGAGCGGGGACTAGTGACCTCAGCCCGCGTGTCTCCAGTTCAGGCTTTTTGCCTACTCAGCAACTTCTAATTTGGGTGTGTGGTTGGGAGACGCTGTCAGCTGTCAGCCCTGCCCTTGGGGGGCCAGCTCCCTGCCACTCACACACGGTCCTTAGGTGCCGCTGGAGGCGGGACCCCGCTCCTGCCCCTGGGCTGAAAGAGCCACAGGTGGGTGGTGGGCCACTGTTCTGGCTGCCACCTTGGTACCTGGTGCCAGGTCCCAGAGGGCAGGGCAGGCCCGGAGCGGTCAGCAGGCCTGCCTGGTGGGGCCTGGCGTGGCTGATGGGGCTTCCTCCGCAGGTGGACAGGAGACCACCACAGCGCCGCGTGCCAAGTCCTTTGAGGAGCGATGACGGAGTATAAACTCGTGGTGGTGGGCGCCGGCGGCGTGGGGAAGAGCGCGCTGACCATTCAGCTCATCCAGAACCACTTTGTGGATGAGTATGACCCCACCATCGAGGTGAGTGGGCCGGCCCCGCGCCCAGCCCCGCGTCCTGCCCCACAGGAAAGGGACCCCTCACTCTCGGACCTGGCGGGGTGGGGGGTTGGGGCGCAGGGTGCAGTGACGGGCTGGTGGTGCAGATGCTGGGTCCCAGGAGGGCTGGGGGTCCCTGAGCCGTGTCCTCGTGCAGGACTCCTACCGGAAGCAAGTGGTCATTGACGGGGAGACGTGCCTGCTGGACATCCTGGACACGGCGGGCCAGGAGGAGTACAGCGCCATGCGTGACCAGTACATGCGCACCGGGGAGGGCTTTCTGTGCGTGTTCGCCATCAATAACACCAAGTCTTTCGAGGACATCCACCAGTACAGGTGAGCTCCTGCGTCCCGAGGCCCCAGGCCCCGCCCCCGCGCGTGCAGGACACGGCCTCTGCCCCGAGGCTCTGCCTCCTTACGTGCTGGACACCGCCTCCGCCCCCAGCCCTACCACTGCACACGCAGGACACTGCCTTCCAAGGCCCCGCCCCCGGGCCCCGCCTCTTTGCACGCAGGACATCGCCTCCACAGGCCCCGCCCCTGCCTTGAGGCCCCACCCCTTCAACGCAGAACACTGCCTTCCCAGGCCCCGCCCCTGGGCCCCGCCTCTGCGCACGCAGGACATCGCCTCCACAGGCCCCGCCCCTGCCTTGAGGCCCCACCCCTTCAACGCAGGACACTGCCTCCCCAGGCCACGCCCCCGCCCAAGGCCCTGCCCTTCAACGCAGAACACTGCCTCCCGAGGCCCCGCCCCTTTACACGCAGGACACTGCCTCCCCAGGCCCCGCCTCTGCGCACGCAGGATATCGCCTCCTCCCCAGGCCCCGCCCCGTCCTAGGCCCCGCCCCCTCCCCGAGGCCCCGCCCCCGCTGGACACCAGGCCGCTCACTGCAGCCCCGTCCCTGCAGGGAGCAGATCAAGCGGGTGAAGGACTCGGACGACGTGCCCATGGTGCTGGTGGGGAACAAGTGCGACCTGGCAGCCCGCACGGTGGAGTCCCGGCAGGCGCAGGACCTGGCCCGCAGCTACAGCATCCCCTACATCGAGACCTCCGCCAAGACGCGCCAGGTGAGCTGGCGCCTCGCCCGCCGGTAGCCAGGGCCCCGCCCGCCCCGCCAGGGAGCCGCGCTCACCGCCCCTCTCCCTCGACACAGGGCGGCCGCTCTGGCTCCAGCTCCGGGACCCCGGGACCCAGCGGCCCCTCGCGCTGTAAGTCTCCCGGGACCGCAGGGCAGCGAGGGAGGCCAGGGCCGGGGTCTGGGCTGAAACAGCTCTGGGCGGAGGAGGAGGTCCCTGGAGCAAGCTGCCCTGAGCCAGGCCGGAGCGGTGACCCTGGGGCCCCAGCCTCGCTGCCGTAGCTCCCCGGGGGCCTCGGTTGGCCCCCGGCCCCCGAGGGGGCTGCTGGGGACGAGGCGGCCGCTCTGGCAGGAGCCAGCACCGACCTGGGGGCCCCCCTGCCCTGTGGGGAGCTGCCGAGGAACAGGCGTCTGGTGGGGGCCCCGGGACCAGGAGGAGAGCAGGCCCGGCTCCCTGCTTGTGGGTGCAGGCGGGGAAGGGGCGGGGGGCCCCCCCGGGTCTCAGGGCTGTCGCTGAGCCCCCCACTTGTCCCCAGGGCGTGGAGGACGCCTTCTACACGCTGGTGCGTGAGATCCGGCAGCACAAGCTGCGCAAGCTGAGCCCGCCGGACGAGGGCGGCCCCGGCTGCATGAGCTGCAAGTGCCTGCTCTCCTGACGTCCCCACTGGGCCCCGCGGTGCCGGATGCCGGGAGCAGGGCAGGAAGGAAGTGCCGGCAGAGCCCAGCCAGCCTGGGCTCCGTGGATGGAGTGACCGCAGGCCTCCCAGGACGCTTTGCACGGACTGTCGTGAACAGACGCCCCCGGCCCCCCCCCTCCGCTGCACCTGCCCCCAGCCCCGTCCTGGCCCCCGGGCGCAGGCGGAAATGCAGTAAATTATTTGATGGTCTTGACCCTGGCGGTTGCGCAGCGTGTGGCCACCTCAGCTTCGTGGGGGCCGCAGGGCTGGCTGGTGGTCCCGGCGGTGGTCCCTGCTGTGGTCCCGGCGCCTCCAGCAGAGCCCTCGCGTCTCACACAGGAACACTTCACGGCCTCTTACGGGTGAGGGCCCGTTGAGGTCAAGGGCGCGTCCTGTCCCCCTGCGACCGGAGGAGGCGGGGGGCTGGTGGGCTCACAGTTCCCGAGCTCTGGGGCCATCTGAAGTGGCAGATGACTGGCAGGAGGTGGGACCCGGCCCGTTGGGCCTGTGCCCGCCATTGTCGCCGGCCCGGCCAGGGGCAGCAGCTGGTGGGCAGCAGCTGGTGGGCTCTGAGCCAGGCTCCAGTGCTCAACTTGGCCTTGGGCCTCCGCCCGTCTGTGCTGGGTGGGCACTCAGGGCCCAGGTCTCACCCTGCTGCTCTGTGTGTGTGGTGGGGAGGCGGCCGGCCTGCCCCTGCCACCTGGTTGCTCCCAGGTCCCAGGACACCTGTTCTAAGAGGGCTGACTGGCCTTGGGCTGGAAGCCAGGACTGGCCGGGCGCAGAGGGCTCAGGTCTCACCCCAGCTCTTGGGGGCTCTGGCACCTGCCCACCCGGGGCCCAGGCTCAGGCCGGGCCAGGCCCCTATGGGTCAGGAAGGTCAGTGTGAAGCGGGTGTGCACTCCTCTTGCGACCACCCCGCCTTCCGGAGGCCCCCAGACATCCAGCCCCCTGTGGACATGTGGGGCAGGGGGTGTCTCGGGCCCCCAGTTCCACCTTTGACAGCCCGTCCTGGGGTGGCCCAGGCAGTTGTTGAGGGGAAAGGGCCTGGTGCTGTGGGACCACCAGCCCAGCCTCTGGGTTCACTGTCCAGTTTGGGAGTCCCATTGCCTCGGTCACAGCCGGTCCCCAGAGCTGTCCTGGGATGGGGGAGGGGGGCAGGCGGAGCCTCAGCCCCCAGGGGAGGCCACCTCAAGCTGCCACTCTTCAGCCAGGGGACAGCAGGGCCGGGCCCGGGCTGCTCACGTTGGGCAGGAGGCCAGGGAGTGTCTGGGTCCTGGGGTACTCGCTCTAGGCCCAGGTGCCAGGCGCGACACAGGGTCCTGCTGGAAACACACAGGCTGGCGAGGCTGCCCCCGGCTGGCTGTCCCCCCGGGTTGGCTGTCTCCCGGGCTGACTGTCCCCCGGGCTCGGTGGGGCTCCGCAGTGCTGGTGGCCTTGGCCTGAAGCCCCCTGGCCTGGTTTTCTGAGCCTCAGCTCAGAAGGGGAGAGGCATGGGGTCTGGGGAGGCCCCAACCCCTCACTGCCCCAGGAGGGGCCTTGTGCTCAGCGGCCCTGGTGCACGGAGGTGGCACGTCATCTGCAGCTCAGTCACCGAGGCCTGAGGGTGTTGTCCCTCAGGGCCCAGGCCTTCCAGCTGTAGGTGGTGCTCCGGGCACCCGCGTGGGGTCAGGCTGGGAAGCGTCCCCCTTCCCTGTGGGCACCAGTGTAGGTGGCAGTGTGTCCTGCTGTGTGTCACACTGCTGGGGGTCAAGCTCTGTCCCAGAGGGCCACGGCAGGGAAAGGCCACCAGCACAGGGTCCACTGCATTCTGGCCGCATGCAAGCCCCCCCGGCCCCCCCCAGGCCCCAGCATGTCCGTGGCTCCTGTGCCCTGAGGGCTGGGCATGCACACATGGCCTCCAGAATACAGGGGACCCAGAGCTGCAGGGTGGGGACAGCAGGTGTGGGAGGGGCTGGCTGTGCAGAGACTGGCCCATCTGCCTCTGGTCCCAGCTGGGGGGCAGTCGTGCAGGCCCTCACCTGCTAGGCCGCCCGGGTGGGGACGTGGCTCCTGGGGGCAGCAGACCTCGCTGGGCACACTGGGTGGGACGCCCTGGGAGGAGTGGGCCCTGCTGCGGGGTGGGGGGGCCAGCTCTGCCCTAGGGGAGCCCAGGAGGAAGCATGGCCCCCGAGTCCCTTGAGGGAGGTCATGAAGGGGTCCTGGCCGGGAACTGCAGCCTCAGCCTTGGGCGGGGCCTGCTTGCCTGTGGGTGGGGCAGGGCTGGGCCCCTCCTGGGCAGCCGCACCCCATCAGAGTGGCTCTGCAGGGCTGGGGTGCACTCCTGCTCCTGAGGAGGGCAGAGGGGGCCCGGGGCACCTGGCTGGCAAGACCTCTCTGCTGCAGGGCTGCTCCCGAGGGTGGCCAGCCCCACCCAGCCCCAGGTGCCCTCAGAAGACTGGCCGTCTCCCCACCGGACGGCCTGCTGGGCTCACCCTGTCCCCTCGCCTCACAGTGGAGCCCAGCTTGGCATCAGGCGCCACGAGGCCGTCCCTACAACTCGCAGGCCGGACCCCCCGCGCCGCCCTCGCTGGGCCCTTGGGGGTACAAGGGAGTGTGAGGGGCTCTGCGAGGCCCCCGAACCGACTTTCAACCCCAGGCAAATGGTGGCTCAGAGCAGACTTCACTGTAGTTAGAAAAGTAAATCAAAGTAATGTTTCTCTCACACCCACATCATGAAGAGCCTGGGTCCTGAACAGAAACTTGATTCCCCTTCCAGGTCTCCTCCCCACGAGGGTGGGGCAGGCGGACTTTGGCCCCAACCGGCCTGTTCTGAGCCGCCAGCTCCTGTCAGTAACTCATCAGAGCCGCTGGGCCACGCCCACCTGTGGACGGTTCTGGCGCTGAGCTTCCCAAGGGCGAGGGGTGTAAACCCAAGGACAGGTTGTACTTTGTACTCTTGAAAAGAGGGAGTTGGGCCCATTTCCTGAGACGGTGGAAGAGGGTGCAGATCACCCCTCTGCTGAGAACTAAAGAGCTGGGTACAGTATTAAGACAAAAACCCACACCTATTAGAAGTGCTTCCAAGACTGAGGAATTGAGCAATTGTGCGGCTCAGATCCACCAGAGGCTCCTGCTGACTCAGCAACAGCAGCTTTGAGGCTGAGAAGCTGATTAGAACTTTCCACAGTCCCGGGGCTGCGAGGGAAGAGTGGCTGTCCCGGCCCGTGCGAGGAGGACGGGCCCCGGAAAAGTCTCCAGGCTTTGGGTTGCACCTGGAAGAGCCACAGCCCAGAGCAGGAGACAGACCAGCCCCAGTCAGAGGGAAGCTGGACTTTGCGTGATCCCAACGCCTCTGCAAGTGTGCCTGACCCCGCAGTGTGTCCTCACAGTCTCTGGTCCCTTAAGCATTCACCAGAGGTAACCAGGCCTGCCAGGAAGTAAGACGGGATGAGAAAGACCAGACGATAGAAATAGACCCAACAGAAATGCAGATAATGGAGTTATCAGCCAAGGACTTCACAGTAACTGAATGTACTCAAGGAGCCAAAATGAACAAGGTTAACAAATTTGGGGAGGGGGGAGACCTGAAAACACATGAAATTCTAAAACAAATAATAGGGGAAGCCGGGATGGCTCAGCGGGTTAAGTGCTCACTTTGCAGCCCTGGAGACGAAGGATCGAATCCCAGCCCTGGCCCGTGTGGACCCATATGCTGAACTGGGGAGTGCCCCCAGTTCTGTTCTCACCGGGGTGAGACCCCGGCCCAGTTACTGCCCTGTGCAGCCCCGCTCCCACCTGTGGAATGAAACTATGTGGAAAAACCAATGATGTGCAACTATGAAGACTGCTCTGGGCGCTCCCCCTTCTCTCTGTCTCTCTGTCAAAAACAATAAAAAATAAATCTTTAAAACAATAAATTTAAGGATTTGATGGGTTTGACAGCAGATTAGATCGTGATATAGAGAGAATTAATGAACTAGAAGGCAGGTAAAAAATTACAATGAAAGAGAATCAAAAAGATATAAAATCTAGTAAAGAACATAAGTGACGTGTAGGATACAGTGAAAAGCTGACCATAGTTCTGAGTGAAATTCCAGATGAAGAGCAGACAGAATGGGCATCCAAAATGCCTGAAGAAAGAAGAGCTGAGAATTTCCCAAAACTGATAAAAATGTCAAGCTACAGGTTCTAGAAGCTCTATGAGCATTAAGGAGGATAAATACAAGGAAAAACGCCTGGGCACAGTGCCCCTGGGGATCTGTAGGGCCTCCATTCCAAGGCCCCCCCGTGTATGCCTGAACCCTAAATATACTGTGTTTTCTCCGATACAATTGATAAAGATGAAATGGGACCGTAAGGAGACTGACTGGGCTGGGAGGGGCTGAGCTCACGGAAGTTCGTGAGTCCACCTCGTTGAATTCTGTGGCCCCAACGTCCTTTTCATAAAACTCTGGTTCTAATGTCCTGTCTCCCTGCCTTGAATATCTTCCATCTCAGCACATGGGTCAGAACGTGCACCTGGCTTGCTGCGTCTGCTGGCCTGCAGGCCTTTCCCCTTTTTCCACATAAATCCTTTCGGCGACAGAACACCTGGTTGATATTATTGTTCTGTTGACAATATATACCTATGATAAAGTTTAATTTACAAGTTAGACACAGATTACTAACAATAATGGAATCAAACAATTATACTGTAATAAAAGTTATAAGAATATGATCTCTCACTCTCAAAATGTCTTATTCGACTCACCTTGTCACTTAAAGGAAGCCCCTTGTGGCTTCCGTCTGTCATTCTTGGTCTTGCACTTTGGATGCTTACTAAGTGAGATAAGGGCTAAACACAAGCAACACAAGACAGCTACTACGTGGCGAATGAGTGGGCAGCGTTTACGGCGTGGACATCCCAGACCAGTGGATGATTCATGTGCTGGGGGGGGACAGCACAAGATGTTATCACTACAGAGAACGACGCACAAGTTAAAACATTATTTCGGGAATTTCCATGTAGAATTTTGGACCATGGGTGACCACAGGTAACTGGAAGCACGGGAAATGGATCTGGGTAAGAAGGCTGCTGACGAAACAGAGGAAGCCCTTGGAGGATCCAGAAGGAGGAGCAGCAGTAAGATGGACAGAAAGTGTGGAAGCCAGAAGACAATGGGGTAACATCTTCCAAGTGCTGACAGAAATAACTACAAACCTGTAATTCCGTACCCGGTGAAAGTGTCCTTCAAATACGGGACACACCAAGAAATGTGCAGGGAAACCGACACTGGCAGAATCCATCGCTTACAGCAAATGCAAAGCTAGAAGGTGTTCTCCGCGACGTCTGTCTGTTCTGCTCAACATTGAATCCTCACTCAGTACCTACAGTGCAGCCGAGCTCCAAGGAGATACTCACTCAATAGGTGTTTATTGAACAGAGTGCATCTAGGGGGGACAACTGTCCACCGTCATTAACAATGTTACATGGACGACACGTGACCCGGATTACAAATGCTGCCGTAATGAATTAACGCCGACACTTTTCTACAAGCTCATGTCTGTCAAAGTATCTCCAGCTTCAGGACGCTGTGGGTGCTCGGCTGTTGTGCAGAATCTTGAAACTCAGACTTTGCTCCAAGTCACCGAACCCAGCCCCGTGCCCGTCACCATCATGTCACGACCCCGGAGGCCGCGTTTTCACCATGTCCATGGCGCATCCGTCCATCTGTTCCAGCGGGGAGGGCCGAGTCCGGTCTACGGCCCCGCTCCCACCAACCAAGCCCCGCCCACAGGCTAGGCCCCGCCCCTCCTACCAAAGCCCCTCCCACAGGCTAGGCGACGCCCCCGCCGGCCAAGCCCCTCCCACCAGATAGGCCCCCGCCCCCCCCGACGCATAACTCCTCTGACCAAAGCTCCTCCCACCGGCTAGGCCCCCGCCCCGCCAGCCAAGCCTCTCCCACCGCTAGGCCCCGCCCCCGCCACGGGGCTAGGCCCGCCCCATCCCCGGTCTGCCTCCCGGCTACAGGCCCGTGCAAGTCCCTGGACGTCTGGAGGTCCGACACCCTGCGGGCCAGTCACGGCCGGCCGGCCCGGAGTCGGCCCTTTTCCGCGCCGGCCATGGTCAGGCCACCTGTGGACGCGCTCCGGGCGCTCCTGCGGCACTGATGCCGGGCGAGGCGCGCGCTCGCGGGGCCGGACGGGGAGGCGGGTGCGCGCCGGGACCGGGGGGACGGGGACACCGGGGGCGGGGCGGGGCGGGCGGAGCGGGACCGCGCAGGCGCAGGCTGAGGCCGCAGCGCCGCCCAGCGGACGTCGGCGCGCCCTGAGGACGTCAGAGCGCCCCTGCGCGTGCGCGCCCGCCGCCGCCGCCCTGCTTCCGGCGCGGCAGCACTCGGCCTGCGCCTGCGCAGTTCCCGCCTTGGTGGGTCTTCCCCGGCGCGGCCGTGAGGTCCGCCCTGACCCTCTGGTCTGCTGGGGCCCCTCAGGCTCCTCTCCCGAATTGGGAAAAACTCATTTTATCCTCGCAAAGAACCGACCACCCAGGTAGCCGGTCGCGTCGGCGCCTCATCCCGCATGCGCAGTGTGCTGCCCCCTGGCGGCCACGAAGCTTGGGCCAGGTCTGCAGGGAGCAGCCGTGTGTGCAGGACATTGCAGGGGGCTGCTGTCGCCTGGGAGGGGACCCGCCTGACCCCGCCCCGCCACCCCAGCATTCCTGATCCTCTATCCTGCATTATGTACCCCTTTTGCACTCCCCACATTCTGGATGCTGTTGATGCACTTCATTCCATGCTCCCCTTTGGACGTGGAGCTCCATCAGGGTTTCGCTGAGACCTCTGCCTTGCTTTGCTCACCGACGTGGCCCCACAGCAGTGCCTGGCACACGAGAGATGTTCGGGAACCGTGGGCTGGATGGATGAAATGCCTGAGCGATGAGAACCCATGGAGCATCCCTGTTCTAACAATAGGCGTACAAGTCAGGAGGGGACGCTTTTGAGTCAATAACTGCAGCCCGTTGACAGACACTCGCTGCAGCTGTGGGCGTCCCCAGAGGTGACCTGTACAGGCAGGGCATCCACCTCGAGAGTTTTTTCAAACATAATGCTGTCTGTCTTAATATGCATGCTTTAAAAATTCAGCAGTGCGCCTTTGAAGTTCATTCCCTCTGCTTTTTTTTTTTTAATTTTAACCGGCAAAGTATGGATGTGTTATAAATTACTTAGCCATTTTCCTGCTGATAGACATTCAGATTGTTTCCAGTGTGGGTCAGTTACAAAAGGCTGCAAAAACACCGCTTAAACGTGTCTCCTAAGCTCATCCATGTGTCTCTTGATGGATACGTAGGACGGGGTGTGTGCGTGTTTTGCGCACGAAGCCAAACTGCGCTCTAGGACGCCTGACCAAGGACAGTCGCCCCCATTTCAGCACATCCACGAGCAGTCGCCACTCGCGGCCCCTTCCCGCGTGGAAGCAAAGGAGTGTCCGGCGTGTCGTCTCCGCTCCGGAGGCCGGGAGGAGGCGCAGGTGGGCCGGCGCCCCGCGCTCTCGGTGTGGGGTCGGGGCCGCCCCGCGCCTGCGCCCCGGTTCTGGCTGCTGAAACCGAGAGGCCCAGTTGGGGCCCGAAAGCGGACACTCCGATGGGCTCCGGAGGCAGCGGCGGCGCGGCATTGGGGGCCCGGGCCGTCGGGGTGGCGGGGACCGGCCTCCCGTGGGCCCGTGCGCCCCGTCCCGCCGGGACCCCGCCCCGCCCGGTGGCCCCGCCCCCAGTCCCGGCGGAAGCAGTGGGTCTGAGCGGCGGCGGCGGCGGCGAGAGGTGAGGTGCGGGGTCTGCGGGGGTCTCGGGGGCCGAGCGGGCTGGGCCAGGTTCGGGGGGGGACCCTCGGCGGCGCCCCGGGGCGCAGCGGACGAGCGCGCGCCACCGCCCATCGCGGGCGCTTCCCGCGGCCCGAGGAGGGCGCGGCCGGGCCCGGGGCCCCTGTCCCCGCGCCATCGGAGCGCGGCCTCTTTCCTCCTAGAGGGACCCCCGCGCCCACCCCGGGCCCGAGGCCGCCCGGAAGCACACGGAGCCTCGGGCCGGCGCGGAGGGCGGCCCTGCGCGGCCCCGTGCGGACCCCCGCGCCCTCCCGGCCGCGCCCCGCGCCCCCGAGAGGTAACGTGCTCCGGGCTCCGGGACGCGCTCCGGGCGCTGCCCCCGCGGAGTCCCAGCCGTAGCTCTGGCGCCCAGGGCGGCCCCTGCGCGGCGCCCCGTTTCCATATGGAGGCCGCTGACCGGGGGGCGCTCTGCTCCGGGACCCCGGGTTCTGCACCCCGGGGAGCAGCCCAGCCGGGGGGCCTGACTCCCGGTGAGGCCGCCGGCCTGGGCTGTGCTTGTCGGGTTCTAGATCGGGGGCCGTAGCCGCGGGCCTCTTTTGGGGGGTGTTGCCTGTGTTCATGGGGTTCGCAAAGGGATCATTGACCCCTTGGAGACTGGCCCAGAGGCTGCACCAGGGGACCCCTGGGGTCTGGTGAAGGCCTGCGGGGAACGGGGCTCAGCGGGTGGGGGTCCTTGCCCTGATCATCTCCCCTGAGACAGGACCTGGGGGGAGGCGGGCACAGCCTGGGGGTCAGCGATGGGTCCCTGGTGGGGTCAGACATAGTCAGCAGCCCCCGCCATCGCTGTTTCCCTCCACCCCGACTGAGGATTCTGAGTCAGGCTCGGATGTCCACACCCTGGGCTCCCACAGGGGTGGGTGGGAGGGCTCAGAGCCTCTGTGTGACCATGGGGGACACGGCCGGTCACAGACCAGCTTCCCCGCCATGTGAGCCGGCCCATCTGCCGGGCCCTGTGACATCGCCTGCCGGGACCAGAACCGGGGCCAGAACCGGGGCCTTGGCCTGGGCCGGCGCTCCCCACTGTGGGCTCCTCCAGGCAGTGCCTGGCCGTTCTGGGCCGTGCCGTGCTGGGCAGTGCCGGGCTGTGCTGGGCCGTGCCGTGCTGGGCAGTGCTGGGCAGTGCCGGGCCATTCTGGGCAGTGCTGGGCAGTGCCAGGCTGGGGCACCAACACAGGAGGCCGCGTCCTCAGGATCCCGGGGCTTTCCAGTGAGGCGTTGTTCTCAGGAAGCCGTGGGTTTTGGGGAACCAGCCCCTTACGTGGGGCTGAGTCACCCTGCGGGGCAGGGTCACGCTAAAGGGCAGCTCGGATCCACCATCTCCAGGGCTTTCTGTTGCCCTTGGAACGAGACCCACTTCCCTGCTCCTCCAGGTGCGGCTGCCTGGGGCTCTTCTGTGTTCTCACCTCTGGTCTCAGGTTACTGGTTCATTCCTGCTCCAGCTGCCCCAGGTGAGGCTTAGGGCCTGCGATTCGCTCCCAGCCCGATAGCCAGAGGCCTCACCCTTCCCCGTGTGGGGCAGGGGACATGTCCTGGCCTGTCCACAGCTCCGGGATGGGCATCACTGAGGCTGGTACCCGACTGGCTGTCTGTAATTGCACCACCTCGAGTGCAGGCCACCGGGCCCAGGGTCCCCACCCTGCCTCTCCTGTCCTGTGCACCTGCGCCTGGGCCCCTGGGGAACTGTTAGCTGACCACAGGTATCCGCCCCTCCCACCGGGTGGCTCAGGGCGGTGAGGCCGGGAGTCCTTGAATGTTGGAGGTGGGTGGGGTCTCTGGCTTTGGAGACCGGCCAGCTCATTCCTCTTGTTGCCATTAGGGAGAAGTGGGCTGAGCAGGCAGGAAGCGTGTCCACGCTGTGCCCACCCTGTCCCTGTGCAGACAGGTGAGGGGCAGGGGCTTCAGGTGGCAGGTGCCCACACAGCTGGGTGGTGGGGGCCGCGGGTGTCTGTGCCCCGTGGAGGCCTCTGCCCGGGGAGCCCATCTGTACCCCCGGAGGCCAAGGCTGTGCTAAGAGGAGACAGAGCTGGTGGTGGTGGTTGGGGGGGTGGTTCTCCTGAGGCGGCCGCCCGCCTGCCGCTCCCCTGGCCTTTCCAGCTTGAGAGGGGTTGGCTCACACGTCCCCCTCCCCCACCTCCCGCCTAGAAAACTCCGCGTCTTGTCACCATGAGTGTGGACATTCACTACGAGCAGCTGAGTGAAGCCCGGTGGACGGAGCTCCTGTCTCAGATCCAACAGCACCAGGTGGTCAGGTGAGACATGCCCTCACGGGGGTCCCTGCGGGGGGCTGGCGTGCGGGACCCCGAGAGCTCAGCTCCCAGACACAGGACGCACGCCCCACAGCTGTCCCCTGATGCCACTTGCTCTTGTATTTCTTCCAGTCACCTAAAAACGCCAGCCTGCTCCTGGGTGGGCAGAGCAGCGGGCCGGGTCTCTGGCTCCGCCCCAGCCTCCGGGATGCGCTCATGTCTGTGGGCCGTGGAGATGCACTTTGTCCCCTGTCCCCTGTCCCTCAGACCACAAAGCTCCTCAGGCTTCACAGCAGGACATAAGCTGCCGGCTTCTTGTCTCTTTAACTAGTTTGAAAAAGATTTAGGGGGAAGGCGGGAGGGCTCAGTGGGTTGAGCGCTCGCTTTGCAGCTCTGGGGTCAGAGGATCGAATCCCGGCTCCGGCCTGACCCATGTGGACCCATATGCAGAACTGGAGTGCACTTGGAGGCTCCTAGTTCGGTTCTTGCCCTGTGTGCCCCCCTCCCCACCTGTGTGGAAGGAAACCGTGTGGAAAATGGATGACGTGCAACTATGGCGACAGCTCTGGGCCCTCCCCCTTCTCTCTGTGTCTTGTCAGACACAATAAGATAAATCTTAAAATAAATAAATAAAAAAGGTCAGCGCCCCCTTGTGTGGGGCCCTGGTCAGTGAGGTGCCCACATAGCCACCGGACGGTGGTGTCACCAGCTTTCCCATGAGCCAGTGCGGGGTCCCGCGTGGCATCTGTCCCCTGCGTAGGCTGCCTCCTGGCCGGGACAGGCCGGCTGTCCCTTCTTGTCCTTGGCATCTGCCTTTTGGGCCAGCTCAGCTCTGCAGAAAAGTCCCTGTGACGTGTCTTCATGGCTGAGTCACACTTGGCAAGAAGACGCAGAAACGATGCTGTCTCCTGCCTGGCGGGTGTGGGGGTGTGGC
>PVKE010000203.1:0-182192 GCA_004027555.1 Craseonycteris thonglongyai
AACCCTCCAGCCTCCTGCCCCAGTCCTCCCCCATCCCCCAGCCTCCTACTCCAGTCCTCCCCCCATCCCCCAGCCTCCTGCTCTAGTCCTCCCTCCACCCCTTCAGCCTCCTGCCCTAGTCTCAGCCAGCAGTGACCAGGCCTCACTGATTTCACCTCCAAACACATCTTGGTCAACTCAGCTGCTTCATCTCTGGGACCTAAGCGCAGACTGGGTCCCCACAGCCACTCACCTGGACCACCCAGATACCATCTGACTCCAGAGCCAAGAAAAGGCATTTCTGTTATCTTAAGACTGGGTGTGAGGGGGAAGCCGGGATGGCTCAGTGGGTTGAGCGCTCACTTTGCAGTGTCGGGGACTGGGGGTCGGGTCCTGGTCCCGGCCCCGACCCGTGCGGACCCATGTGCTGGGCTGGGGATCTCCCCCAGTTCAGTTCTCTCTCTGTGTCTGTCTCTGTATCTCTATCTCTCTCTGTCAAAAATAAATAAATAAATAAATAAATAAATAAATAAATAAATATATTAATTATAAAAAAAAAAAAAAAGACTGGGTGTGAGTGGTCCTTGGTTATGGCAGACCTGGGTCACTCATCCAGTGGGCAAGGGTGCCAGACCCAGTGCTGATCACCCTTCTTGGCACACAGAGCATGGACACGAGAGCCCATGCTGTGGTGTGACAAGGAAGACCCAGCACTCAGGGTGTGGAGAGAGGTGCGAGAACCCACACCGTCGCTTTCAGTACCACCAGGAACTCCATAAGGAACAGAGGTCTCCTTAATGACTGGGCTGAGACGACTTGGCGTCCATGCGGGAAAGCAGTCTCCACCGGAGCCTGGCATCATGGCAAGGAGGCTCATGCAAAATGAGCCGGAGACCGACTTGTCGGAGCTAACAGTAGGTGACTTCTGGAAGGAAACACAGGAGAAACACCTACCAGCCACAATTCCTTAGTTAGGACACAAAAAGCATTCACTGTGGAAGAAAAAACAATAAATCAGACTTCATCAAAAGTGAAGCCATCTGCTTGTCAAAGACACCATTAAGAAAATGAAAAAGCAAGCCAAGAAGAAAATAAACATAGTATATAAGACAAAGAACTTGGATTGATAATTTATAAAGAACTCTCACATCTCAATAAGAAAAAAACAAATAGGGGAAGCCAGGATGGCTCAGCGGGTTAAGTGCTCGCTTTGAAGCCCTGGGGACTGAGGATCGAATCCCGGCCCAGGCCTGTGCGGACCCATATGCTGAACTGGGGTATGCTTCCTGAATGCGGTGAGGCCTCAGTTCAGTTCAAAAAAAAAAAGAAAAAACCAAATAACCCAATAAAAAGTGGCCCAAACACTAAAACACTGCAGTAAAAGAAGACATACAAGTGGCCAACAAGCTCATAAAAGGATGCTCAGCATCACTAGTCATAAGGGAAATGCCAATTAAAACATTAATAGACTATCATTGTACACCTGCAAGAAAAACCAAAATTAAAGAAAAAAAGTAAAAAACCTGACTATAGCAGAGGTTGGCAAGGATGTGGAGTTCCTTATACTCCCCTACATGCAGGTGGGAATGTAAAATTCAGAAAACAACTTGAGAAGTTTAGAAATTTCTTAAAAAAGTAAATATACCTGCAATATAATCAGCAATTCTACTCACAGGGATATAGCTGAAAGAAATTAAAATGTACATTCACAAAATGTCTTGAGCACAAATATTTACTGCAGCTCATAGTAGTAAAAAATGGGAAACGACCCAAACTGTGCATCATCTGTTGCCTCCTTGCATTTATCCAAGATAGTGTGTTCAGATGCTGAGATACTACTCAGCAAGGAAGAGAATGACCTGTTGACACACAGCACAAACACATCTCTAAAACAGTGATTGCCAAGGCAGCCAGAAACAAGTGCACACCACATGACTGGTCCTGTGAAGTCCCAGAACGGCAAAACTAATCTTATAATGATAGACATCAGATCTGTGATTGAATTGGGGAGGGAGGGTGGAATTGATTGTAAGGAGGTATCAGTGATGGAAATGTTCACTATCTTTTTGTGTTTTTTTTTTAAGATTTTATTTTATTGTTTTTAACAGAGACAGAGACAGAGAAATACAGAGAGAAGGGGGAGGGCCCAGAGCAGTCTCTATAGTTGTATGTCATCAGTTTTTGGACAGTTTCATTCCACACAGGTGGGCGGGGGGCCTCACAGAGCGGGAACTGGGCCTGGGTCTCCCACATGGGAAGCTCACCCCCAAGAGCTGGGGCTGAACCAGGGGCCTCCCACATGGGAAGCTTACCCCCATGAGAACCAAACTGGGGGCATACCTTAGTCAGCATATGGGTCCACACAGGCACTGGGATTTGATCCTCGGCCCCCGGGGCTGCAAAGTGAGCCCTTAACCCGCTGAGCCATCCCGGCTTTCCCCATGTTCTCTGTCTTGACTGGAGAAATGAATACAGAGGCTTACACATTGAACTGTATAGTTGAAATGTGTGCATTTGACTGTCTATAAATTATACCTCAATAAAGTTGATTTTAACACGTGTCCATGCAACGTGAAGTTTATACTGCTTAGTGTATTAGTCAGCTTTGCTGCTGTAACAAACAACCCCTCCAAGTGCTGTGACTTTCAACCATACACGTTTACTTCTTGCTCACATTACATGTTGGCAGTGGCAGGTTGACTGGCTATTCGCAGACCCGGCCCCACAGGTGACATTCATTTCTCACATAAAGGGATAAGAATGAGCTAGTGGTGGAGACCCTTGCTGACTCCTGAAGCTGCTGCATGGATGTGGCAATCAGTCCTCCCACATTTCACTGACCAAAATGACATGTGGCCATGTGACACCAACAAGATAGGATGAATCCCTCTCTCCCAAGAGGGCAGGGGTCCTTGGAGTCACAGGCAGGGATGAGTAGTAGTCCTGTCCAGGGAAGGCCAGGGTGTGAGTCATTGGAGATGTGCCACCCACCATCTGGGGTGCCACCAAAGGCCTCCCAAACTCTGAGTTGGGGCTGGGAGGCTAGGTGAGGAGGGGTTGGCAGTCTGGTGGAGCAAGGGTCCCAAGACCTGAGAGGATGAAGGTGTCAGTGGGCTGGGAACAATAATAATTGCTTCAGTTACTGAGCGCTACCTGCCCCAGTCTGCACTGGGCACCTGGCATATTTTAACTCCTCGATTCTCACACGACCCCATGGGATGGGTGCTATAAGAAACAGCTAGAAGCACAGACAGGTCGCAGGACCTGCCCGAAGATACGCAGTGAGCAGAAAAGCCAGCGTGAGGCCAGGCGGCCAGGCAGCGAGGTTCATGCCCCACTGCCGGTTCTTGAGTGTGGACAGTAGAAGTGAGGCCAGGGCCACCTCTGAGGCTGGCATGCCGTTTTGCCAGCCTTCTCCTCTGCCAGGGACGTGCTGGGACACAATGGACCACATGAAGGCCAGCCCGGCTTGCCCGGCCTGCTGCCAGTTGAGTGAGCTGCCAGGCAAGCCAGCTGTGAGCCACGATGCCAGTGGCCAGGGGGCACCGCTTCCCATCTGTCTCCTCTCCCAGGTGGCACCTATTTTTAGAGCCAAGGCTTCAGAGATGTGGGGTGGGCTCAGCAGGTGGGGTGCCCACCGAAGAGGGAGCTTAGCTGGGGCCAATGGCTGAGAGGCCAGCCGGCTGGCGAGGGCGCCCTGCCAGGCCCAGGTGCCCCTTCTACTCCTGAGCCCCATTTCCGCATTCCCTGGCCTTCCTTCTTCCTTTCTCTCTGGCAACACCTTTGCTTCCTGGCTTCCAAGACACCACACTTCCCGGCTCTTCCCTCAGCCCCTCTGCTGGCCCCCAAAACTTTGGAAGGTCTAGGGCTTGGTCCCTGGTCTCTGCCCTCTCGTTTGCACCTGTCTCTCCATGGCAACTCCCACGCTTGCGGTGCAGGAACCGAGCTGTTCTGAGCTCTGCTGCAGAGTACATCTCACCAACAGGCATCTCCAACAGAACACACAGGTGAGCGCTGATCCTCCTCCACCAGCCCATCTTGTGCGGGCAGCCTGCCCTCCCACGCAACCCCCACACCCAGCTCTCAGCTCTGCCTTAAGCAGCCCCCGAATCAGCCTCTCCACTCCCTGGCACCATAGGCCCAGGTCACCATCAGCTCCTGTGGGATTCTCGCCACAGCAGCCTGGCTCCCTCCTCCCAGCCTGACCGGTCCTTGGCTCCACCCAGGCAACAGCCTCACCCTTGACAGGCCCTGTGGCCTCGCATGACCTCTGATCCCACCTCCTACATTCTCCTCACCCCACCTCCTGCCCCGGGCCCTTCATTCCTTCTGTGCCTTCCTCCTGAGCCACTTCCCCCCTCACCTCCTTCAGATCTGTGCTCCAATGTCCACTCCTCGGGGAATCCCAGCCAAGCCCCCATACCTCCGTCCCACTTCTTTTCCTGACTGCAATTTCCTCCGTGAGTTCATCGCCTGATGGCAGAGTATAGCTCCCACTTGCTTGTTTTGCTTATTTGCTGCCTCCCATTGTGGGGATTTGTGTCCATTTTGCTCATGCTGTGTCCCCAGTGTGTAGGACAGCACCTAACACAGAGTAGATGCTCAGTAAATGAACATGAAGGAGTGTCTCACAATTATGCCAACTGGGAGGGAAACAGGTTTCCAGGAAGACCATTTCTGAATGGAGGGCGGGGTCAAAGGCTGAGGTAGAGGCATAGTGGGCGTGTCCTATGTGGAGGAAGATACCTGGTTGGATGAAGGGAGACCTTTGACCTCCTAGAAAACTAGGCAGGGCCCCCCAAGATGGTACCTGCCCCTTAATCTCCCCACCTTCCCTCTTGGCTCTGTGAGTGACAAGGGCAGACCCCAGCCTGCTGAGGGAGGTGAGGCCTGGTAAGAAGTGACAGGGTTTGGCTGACAGGTGCCGGGGAAGCTGAGGGCTGAGCAGGGTCAGACCCTGAAGCTTCTGGGTGGAGGAAAGTGGGATGATAGAGTTAATCAATATGGATATGGCTCCATGACTCAAGATTGTCAACCTGGTGAGAACCACAGAAGTCCCTTGTCGGTGCTTCTGCAGCCAAGACGGCTCTGGAAAGCAGGGAGAAAGGGAAGATGCCCAAGTTCAGGTGAAGTGTCAGACCTGCTGTGTGGATGGTGCAGAAAGCCATCAAAGGCCCCGAAGGAGGGCAGCGAGAGCCAAGGACACTCCCCATGCAGTGACAAAGAAGGCACAGGTGAGGGGTTCCAGAACCCAGAGAGGCTTGGTGATAGCTGTTCTCTGTGGGCCGGCTGGCCAGAGGAGATGGTGCCCAGAACTGGCCTCCCCGAGAGCTACAGAAACCACAGGAGCCAAAATAACAGAGGGCAGGTGGGCACCGCACTGTCAGAAGCCAGGTGGGAGAGAGGTCGGAGCCGCAGGCGGGGCTCAGCTCAAGAGAGCGGTGGAGGTTAATAGAACAGAGTGGCCACCAGGTGTTGCTAATTCATGAGGACAGGTGACCAGGGGACTAAGAGCCGCCATCTCTTCTCAAATAAGTGATGCTCCTTTGCCCAATTTTCAAAGCTGAGCCAGTTCTCAGATCCAGAAGCTACTGACAGAGGAGTGCGGGGCCCAGCGAGGAAGCCTCCGCATATACCTCAGCAAGTATGTGTGCAGGCCTTCCCCACGGGCTAGCTGCCGAGGGTCCGGTTATGGAGGAAAGGGAGCACCCAGGCTGAGAGTCATTGGAAACAGACCCAAGCACCACTCGTCCCCTATGAGAGTGGGGATAGGCAGGGGTCTGGTGGTCATCTTCCTGGCCACTGACTGTGATTGGGTCAATCAGGGCAAATTTCCTATAAGGATCAAGTGAATTCAACAGCTCCAGAGGGGAGACTCTGTGCTCCCATCAGCCCCATCTTCGAGGCTAATAGACTAAGGTGACCAGATTTTAACATTGGTAAAGCGGGACACCATTGACCGGGGAGGGAGGGGGTTCTTGATTAAAAATTTGGTCTATCTCCCGCCGTTCCCTAGCTTGTCGTGCATTCTTTCCAAAAATCGGGACTTTTTTAAAACACCGTGGGACATGAGACAAATTGTTAAAAATCGGGACTGTCCCGCCAAAAGCAGGACGTCTGGTCACCTTATAATAGACTCATCCTGTTGAGAGCTCATGCGGCAAGGAGTGTAGGTAACAAAGCAGACAGAGGGCAGGCTCTGGCTCCAGAAAGGCTGGGTTTCAATCTCAGCTCTGTGAACACACAATGTGGGCCTTGGGCAGGTGCCTACACTGCCCAGGCCTCAGTCTCTTCCTGTGTGAAGTGGGCACAACAGCAACCTTGCTGCCCACAGCCCTGCCGATGCACAGACACTCGTGGGCCTCTGAGGGGAGGTTTCTCTTATCATTCTGGTGGCCAGTCACATTGCAAAAGAGTGACGCAGCAATGGCATTGCTTTAGCACAGCTGGGAGGGGGAGAATGTGTGGCAGGAAGAATGAAAGCAGAGAGAGAAAGAGCAAGTGAGAGGGGGAGAGACAGAGAGACAGAGACAGACGAAGAGAGAGAGAATTGAAGGGGGACCTGTTGACACAGAGGTCAGCCCCCCTCCTACAAGTGGACAAAGGTCTAAAGAGCCCCTACTAGGCCATCAGAGCCTGGGAAGCCAGGCTGCCCCCTAACCTCACAATCAGGTTATGGGCGGCGTGTCCAGGCAGGTGAAATGGCGTAAGCAAAGGCTGAAGGTCAATTCCACAAGGGCCGGGCCACCTCTCTGCTCTGGACCACCACCATGGGAATCTTGGGAAGCCTGAAGCCAGATGGGGAAACCTACTGGACAGCCTCTCAAATCCTGGCCCGCCCCAGGCAGGAGCCTCATCTCAGACCCCACAAGGCCTTAAATTGAGAGCAAGCAGCCTTGGTAATGGAGAGAAAATTCATTCCCGCATGGCCTGCAGGAGACCCAACCTGCCTTTCCCAAGCTCCAGCAGATCTGAGTCCTTCTGCATCGGGTTGGCTGCTGGGCCTGGGGTTGCAGCCCAGATCAGCACTCATGGGTCATATTCAATCAGGGCTGTTTTTGACTCAGTTTCAAAACCCGTATTACTGTCCCACTGAGCCGTGACCAGCTACTCAAGGATCCATCCAAGCCACTGGAGTGAGACTAATGCGAAAGGTGCCAGGCAGGTGGCCAGAAGAGCAGCGCCAGGGGCTCAGCAAGTTTCCTAATAAAAAGAGAGAAATTTGGACACACACACAAGGAGGCTGCCATGTGAAGATGGAGGTAGAGATGGGGCGATGCTTCTACAAGCCAAGGTGCACAAAGGTTGGTAGCAAACCAGCAGGAACTGGGGGAGAGACCTGCACAGATGCTCCGTCACAGCCCCAAAAGGAACTGGCCCAGCTGCCGACACCTTGGTCTTGGACTGCTGGTCTCCAGGGCTGTGGGAGAACAAAGTTCTGCTGTTGAAGTCACCCAGTGTGTGGGCTTTTGTTATAGCAGCCCCAGGAGGCTCACACGCACTATCAGAGCAGGCTCGGCCATCCACATGGGGCTGGAACGGGGTTCCAGAGCTGCCCCCCCCCCGCAACCTGGAACTACCCCTTTATTTGCTTGACAGTGGGGAATCTTGGGGGTCTTGGACAGAGAGGTTGGGGTCTCCATGAATGTCACAGGGGCCTCAGAGGATGCAGCAGCTATTCAAGAATGTTTCAACATCTTTACACCCAAAGCAGTTCCATCTAGTTTTAGAACTTTTTCATCATCCCAAGAGAAAACCTTGTACCCATTGGCAGTCACTCCTCGTTTTCCCCAAACTGTCTGAGCCCTGCAACCACAAGTCCACTTTCTATCTCTATGAATTTGCCTCCTCTGGACATTTCATGTAGATGGAATCACACAACATGGTCTTTTGTGACCAGCTTCTTTCACTCAGCATATGTTTTATGACCAGTATTTTTAAATCTTTTTTTTTTTTGAAAGGTGAGAGAGAGAGAGATAGAGAGAGAAGGGGAGAAGGCCCAGAGTAGTCTCCACAGTTGCACATCATTAGTTGTGTCATGGCTTCATTCCACACAGGAGGATATGGGGCCACGCGGGGCAGGAACAAAAACCAGGAGCCTCCCAAATCACATAGGAGGCGAGAACCTTTGCCACTGAGCCATCCCGGGGTTACCAGTTGCACCGCAGTTCAACATATGGGCCTGGGCGAGGAATTGAACCCTGGACCCTACAACTGCGAGGCAAGATCTCAACTGCATGCCCAGCATCCCCACGATGAGTATTTTTATAGTGAAATCCTGTAGAATAAAATGGAAGCTAGGAGAGTTGGGAAGCATAAACCTAGGGCCCAGCACATCACCCATGCACCAGCAGATGCCAGAACACTTGTAAAGGTGCTTGTAATCATGGAAACCTGGACCAGCCTGGGAACAGAGAGAGAGAGAGAATTTCTGATAAAGGAATGCTAGGCAGGATGGCCGTGCACACACAACAGCTACGCTCATCAACACGAGACAGAGGAAACAAAGCCATCACAGTCCCAGTCACACACTGACAAAACTACACTGTGTTAGGGAGGAACAGAGAGATGGATAAATGATGACTAAAGCAGAGGGGTGAGCATCAGGCAAGTCAGGAGAATGGCTATGGGAGGAAGGTGACTCTGGAGGTTGCTGGCCACAGTGACACAAAGGTGTGTTTGCTTCCCAATAAAAAGATTTAAAAAGTGCTAATATACAAGTACATAAAACAGAAGCATCACTACTCCCATACGTATAAGGATAGTGTTTCATACAACATTTTTAGCATAAACATATACAGATCTGAATACACACACACATTTTCTAACTAACTACAAGGTAAGTAACATTAAGTGTTATTTATTCATTTATTTATTTTAAAGATTTATTTTATTGTTTTTGACAGAGACAGAGAGAGCCAGAGAGAAGGAGGAGGGCCCAGAGCAGTCTCCATAGTTGTACATCATCAGTTTTTGACATGGTTTTATTCCACACAGGTGGGCGGGGGCCGAGCAGGGCAGGAACCAGACTGGGGGTCTCCTGCATGGGAGGCATGTTCTGTGAACTGGGGGCTGAACCAGGGACCTCCCATATGGGAAGCTCGCCCTGGTGAGATCAGTTCAGCATATAGGTCCACACGGGCCGGGGCCAGGACTTGATCCTCGGACCCCAGGGCTGCAAAGTGAGGGCTTAACCCGCAGAGCCATCCTGGCTTCCCCTAAGTTTTATTTATAGAACACACTTGAGCATGTAAGTATTGGGCAGATATAAAATGTACAGTGGTACCTCGGTTCACGAACGCTTCTGTTCACGAACAACTCGGTTCACGAACAGAAAAGTTCATCAAAACATGCTCCGGTTCACGAACTCCACTTCGGTTCACAAACAGGAGCCGCGGCCATTTTAATGCTATTTCCTGGCTGTCACATGGTTGTGACTTCCTGTAGGAAGATCGTGGAGAGAAAGAGACACAGAAAAAAGTACACTGTGAGTACTTTCAGTGACCTTTTTTGATTTTTGTTGTGCTCTTTCTACATTACTATACTGTACTAATGTGTATTGTAATTTGTTTCATATTTTTTGTGCTTCAAAAACCGAAAAAAAAGGTCAGAACGGATTAACCGGATTTACATTGAACCCTATAGGAAATTGTTCACGACCAATTCGGTTCGCGACCAGTCAGTTCACGAGTTAAGTTCGTGAACCGAGGTACCACTGTATTTCTCACCATAGATTATACTCAAAAAGGCTTGAAAGTCATGGATCTGGGCAATGAAAACACCAGGATTCCCATTTGACAGATGGGGAAACAGAGGCTTTGGGGGGGGGGGAGCGTGACAGCAGGGGTCCTAGGTTCCCTGTGTGAAGTTGTCACTCTGAGCCCTGCCACAGGGTCTGCAAGAGCACTGGCTCTCAGCCGTCACTGCTGCCGGCGGGACAGAGCTTGGGGCACCTGTTCCCACTGCTCAGAAGAGCAGGGCTGGCCTGGTGGGACACCTCTCAACTCTCAGGGACCAGAGGCCGTGGATGTCTGGAACTTGGAGGAGGAGCTGGGTTCGCATTCCACATCTGCTGTCTCCCATCTGGGAGACTCTGGCCCTTAGTACGCAGCTCAGTTCAGTGGGAGGGGACAAGGGAGTGGAGAATGCGCCTTAAAAGGGGACTGCCCTTCTGCCCACCCCTAGCCTCCCTAGCCACTGTGAGAGGCCCCTCCCTGCACACCTGCGCCCCAGTGAAAACCAGTGGACAGGAGGTTGAAGTCCTGCTGTGTTCTCTCAGTGCCTGGACTGAGATCTCCCCACCTGTCCAGGCACGGGCTGAGTCCCCAGTATTCAGCTGCAATGGCCTGTCTCCCTCTGGGCAGGCCCTGCTTCCTACCCAGCCATTCAGCGTCCTAGAACTGGAACCACCACTCACTCAGTGTCCCTGGAACCGAACAGGCAGTGACTACAGGGGAGGCTTGTATGCAGGTGCCTGGGAGGGGGAGTGGGCACCTCACAGGAGGAAGGAGGCGGGGCGGGTCTCAATTTTCTCATGGACAGGTACTCCTATTGTTGCTCCTTCCAGATTCCAGCCCCTTCGCTCCACCCCACCACTGCCTCCCTGAGGCAGCCCCACCATCAGACTCCTGAATCACTGCCTCGTCTCAGGTCTCTGGCTTCCCTCATGGGGTGAGAGGAGCAAGGGGGAGGGGAATAGAGAAGGGAGCACCATCTCGTCTTCCTTGCTCTTCCCCTCTTGAAAAGAGTCCAGTAAGATGTTCACAATATGAAGTAGACAGGTCTTGATGTGAGTCTCAAAGCAAGATAAAAAGTAGTATGTGTTTAGTCCCAGCATCATCTGAGCAAAGATCTGAAGGGGTGGGGGGTGGGGGGAGCAGGCCACATGGCCCCGGGGGAGAGTATTCCAGGCAAAGGGAACTGCAGGTACAAATGCCTTGAGGTGGCTGTATCTGGTTCTGTTTCTATTCAGAGCAGAGCCCTTGACCCTGGCCCCATGGCCAGGCTGCCAGTCGGCTTAGGGCAAAGGGAACCAGCTGGACCTGGGGTGGGGGCGGGGGTGGTCCCAGCCTCCCAGCTGGTGAGCGAGGCTCTTTGTGGGTCTCACCCCAGCTGGGGGGAGGAGCCAGCCCCTTCCGGAGGAGGGGATTGTTTTGGCTGCCAGGATCCTGGAGCTGGGAGGGGCCGCGGAAGTGGGGGGAATGGGGCAGCAGGTGCCTCTTCTAACAGCCTTGACTGGCTGCCAGTCGCCTCGAAATCCAGAGCACATCTGCGTTCATCAGTTGGCCGACAGATGGGCTCTGGTTTAATATTTTTGGATTCGGTTAGACTTGGGGGCTGATGTGAACCCATACAGAGTGCAGGTGTGAGCAAAACAGCATCCTGCGGTAAAGTAGGATAGGAGGAGATTGTCATGGGGGAGGGCAGAGGGGCGGGGACAGGGACTGGCTTGGGGTGAGTACCAGGGGGTCTGGCTGAAGAAGTTCCAGGTGCCTCTGGGGAAGGATCCTCATTTTGTACTTTGGGTTTGGCTGAGGATTTTGGTAGAAGCTTCTTGCCAAGACACTGGACACTGCAATCCCCAATCCACCCTGGCGGTGATAACGGGCAGCAGACAAGGCTGGGCCAGGGAAGATAAAATGGGAGAGAGGCAGAGCAAAGGTGGGCGGGGCCCGATGGCAAGTGTGGAGGCTGATTTTCCCACCAGCAACTGCTTTTGTTACTTAATCATGTCACAGACAGGAAAGCACCCACCCCCAAGCATAGTATCTCTGGGGCCAGCTTCGCTTCGGGCCCAGGGGAAGTTCCCAGGAACCGAGATAAGGCTACCGGATGCAGCCTCCCACTTCAGAACTCCAACCAGTATCCTGCACACAGCGACCCCGCGGCAATTGTTTGGGATGAGACCTGGGGAGTTGGTGCTGGCTGAGATGCTGTGCAGAGCCCAGTGCAGGAAGGTGTCCTGCAGCCATAGTCCTCCAGAGGGTCAGCTGTAGGGCCAGGCCTGACTGGCCCAGGGTTCTTTCTGAACAATTTGCTTCCTCTCTCATAGGCCCCTGTTATTGCCAGCGGACAGTGGGGAAACTGAGGCCCAAGACAATCAGGAAGCCTGCCCCAATCATAGCCCCATAGGCCATGGCTGAGTGAAAAGCCATGTGCTTCACCAGCACAGTGCTGCATCTCTCCCAGCACTGACGGTCCTGCGCAACCTATGTATTTCGGGCTCATTCCCTTGTTCACAAGGAAGGTGGGATTCTCCAGGTGTTAGCCAACCATCTCCTGCGGCCCCAGGATTGCATCTGCGTGTGCAGTTCTCAGGAGCAGGAAGAGCTCCTACCCTGCTCTCTACTCTACTCAGAGGAGACTCACAGAGGGCCCCACAACACGTGGAACTGAACACGGACATGTGATAGTCACATCTGGCTTCCAGGGCCCAGTGTAGGCTGCAGCTCACTCATTTGTTCGTTCATTTGTTCATTCATTCATTCATTCATTCACTCATTCATTCATTCAGCAAGTGCTTATTGATCACCAACTGTGTGTCAGGCATGGCCCCAGGTACTGAGGAGATAGCCATGAAGAAACAGACATGCCTGCCCTCTATAAGTGTAAATATTACTCTCGGGTGATTGAATGAAGAGCTAAAGGAATCTGAGACATGTCGTTTTAAAAGCAAGAACTGAGATTTTCAGTGGAAATAGTAACACTAATCTCTTCTGAGCTCTTAGCACGCACCAGACAATGGACACGCATTGACATGAAGCCACGTGGTCCCCCTGGAGGGCCCAGGAGGAAGGCATCACCAAGGGGACACTGGGTTCCCACAGGGGCCCAGCACACATCCCCTCACCAGCAACAGCCAGCAGGAGGCCAGACATCGGGGGCCACTGGAGGCAGAGGGAAACCCCAAGGCAGCTCCCCAAGGGGCCTCTTGAGAGTTTACCAGGTATGTCTGTTGAACAGAGAGCTTGCTGCCTCCTGACCCTCCACCAAAAAGAGAATAGCACTCTCCCTGCACAGGTGTGCGTTTGCTCCTCGGCGCCGGGTCACATGCTGCGTTTGTCTAAATCCCAGCAAAGTTGCCCTGGACCCTCTACAGGACAGGCTCCTGCACCCCATTGTCACCACCCTAAGATGTGCTGTCCCTGCCCAACGTCCACCATAAAGAGTTTAGCTCTGAGCCCCAGGGCCCAGCAGGGCCCAGGGCACTGTCACTGAAACTAGGGGCCTGGTATTAGCCCCCCTGACAAACCCACAACCTCCCACAGTTCTGGATGCTAAATACCAGCAGGATCCAGGCCTCCACCCTTCCCTTCAAACCTACCCCATCACAGCCTCAGGGAAGCTCCACTGCCTCTGGTCCTGCCACATCGGCCTCCTCTGAGCCCTCTCCTCCAGCCATACCCTCCTAGCTGCACATGGAGAGCTCATCCCTTGCCAAAGGCAAGGACCATATAGCTATTCCTTGCACATAGGCACAGCCATGTGACCCACATAGCCAATAAACTGGAAGGGGAAACTGCCTGAAGGTTTCTGGGAGAGGTTTTCCTCCCTGGCTTCTTTTCTTTCATCATTGAATGCAGTGGTCAGAAATTGTGATAGTTGGAGCTACAGCAGCCATCTTGGAACCATGAGGCAACAAGCAAGCACACAGGGTGTGGCAGAACATAAAGATGGAAAGATCCAGGGTCTCTGATGACATGATTGACTCCCAGTACCTAACCTAACACCCCTTCCTCCAGGTTGCCAGATTGTAAATGTCTGTATTTGTTCAACTACTGTTAGCTGGATGCTCTGTTACGTGTAGCTAAAAGCATCCCTGTGGAAATGCAAAGCTTTCCCCCCATGAGCCCCTGGGCTCAACCTGGGCCACTGCCAGCTTGAAGAGGAAGAGACCAGGATGGCTCTGCCAGTCACTGCCTGGTGACCTTTGGTAAGTCACAGAGCCCCACCCCCACTGGGCCTGTTTCTCCATTGGAAATTGGAGAGGGCCCTGCAGCCCCACCCCCAGGGAAACCTCCCTTTAGTGCACCCCAGTCTGGAACCACAGTGTTGGGCCATCTTTGAGGGCTTTGCCAGTTCAAATCACTCGTAACCCCATGGCTTTAGGAGAGGGCACTTGAACTGACAGCGGAGGAAGAGGTGGTGGTGGACATCCCAGGGGAGGGCATTTCAGAAAAACTCTCTGGAGCCACAGAATAAAGATGAGCATGGAGGATGGCTTGCTCAGGTCCTGGAATGCTGGCTCCAACTAGGCCTCACTTCAGTGGGAAATGGGAACCAGTGAATGTTTCTGAGTGGAGGCATTTCCTTGGTCCAGTCTGAGTCCTGACTCTGCTTCTATCTCCCAGGGCTCCCAGTGTCTCTCAAGCTGTGCTGGCAGGAGGCTCAGTCTGTTGGGAGAAGGAGGCAGGAATTCTGAGGTCTTCCATGTGGCCAGGAGAAACATCTGAACCCTTTTTCTCCCTTGAGAAGATGATTCTGCAACAGGCCATCTGGTTTACCCGCGGGGCTGCAGATGAACACCTGGTTCTTCCCCTGGCCTGGATGAGAGCCAAGAGTGAGGAAGAGAAAAATAATAACAATGTTGCTTGGGGCTGCCAGGCACGTGCATGCATTCACTATGGCCAGAACTGGGCCACGCTCCTCTCACTGCTCCATCTCATCTTCAGCACCAGGGCTGTAGGCTTGGTAATGCCCTGCTCAGCAGACGGGGAAAGTGAGGCTCAGGAAGGTGACAAGGCAGCTGGCGAGAGGCAGGGCCAGGACCTAGGCCCAGGTCTTCCAGACACCTCTAGGGGCCCGGCAGCTGCTAAACCCTGACAGGTGGAGTCACAGTCTCCGTGAGGAAGGGAGGCAGCTTGAAGAGGAACCATATGGTCCAGCTGCCCGGCTTCCACAGAGGACACACAGGAACAAGACCTCATCTCCCAGCTACTCTTGCGGCTGAAAATATTTACATCCAAATACATCCCAATATGCCATATTTTTGCTTCAGGCAGCCTGGGAGTGTATCCTTACCAACTGGGAGGAAGCAAAGCCTGGTTAAGGTGGGCCTAGCCTTCCAGGGGAGCTGACGACAATCATGTGAACTTTCTAGAAGTTTGGTTGGGGTACCAGAGCCAATCTCCTCCCCCTTTTAAGCTGCTGCCAACCCCAAGGCAGGAGGGCAAGGAGAAAAAAAAAAAAAAAGGTTAAAAGGGGAAAAATGACATCCACGCCCAGGGGAGGCTCCTTTCTGTTCTTTCTGAATCAACACACTGCGGCTAGTTTGGCTGAGCTCATGGCCTTGAGAACTCAGAGGGAATGGAGTTAAGGTAGCTGCCGAAACAGGGGTTGGATGCAGCTTCTCTGCAGGCAGGGCACCTCGGCCTCAGGGGGCGTGGGAAACTTCAGAGAGTCAGAGAGAAACCAAGAAGCCAGGACAGGGCCAGCGGCCCAGGGTCACTGCCACCCCCACCCCACCCCCCGCCACCTGGGGCTTCTTAGAGGGGAAAGTGCTGGGGAGGGGCTCTCCCCCTTTGCAGCATGGCTGCTCAAGGGAGCAGGGTGGGCACACCCCAGGACCCAAAGGATGCCGCTCTGCAGGCAGGTGGCCTGAGGTCTGGCCCACAATCCCCCAGCAGTGCTGGGTCACGCAGAGGTGACACCCTCTAGCAGTCTTCTCTGAGCCTCTGTTTTCTATTCTGCTGAATGGGCATTCTTGCCAAAGCACGATGCCTCTCAAAGATATGGGGGCTGGTGAGGAGCCATGAGACCAACAGTGGAGGCCTAAGGGGCTGTGTTGAGGCAAGGTTGGGATCAGAATCCTCTGCCCCTTTCCCTGGCCACCCTCTGAGGTCTGACCTGAGTCCAGCCTGGGTTCCAACCCTCAGCCGCATGAGTACCAGCTGGTGACATGGGTAGGTTGCTCTGCACCTCTTAGTGATGGACTCTTAACAGTGTCCCTCTAACTGGGTGCTGAGCAGACTCAATGAGACCTAAAGAAGCTCCTGGCACATCTCAGTGCTCAGTACGTGGGAGCCGTCCCCGTTGGCATTCTCATTTCCTTCCTCAGACTTGGCCAGCCATACATGTGCCACCTTCCCCAGGGCTCTGAGTTTGCTCAGCAGCATCCTGAGTTGGGGAGTGGCAGGCGAGTCATCCGGCCCTGGACTGACCTCACTCACTCTGCCCTGAGCAAAAGCATGGGGGCAGGTTTCTTCCTGCCTCATCTCGGTCTCCCAGCACCATCTGACCATACTTCATCTGGGACCCAGAAGAGGTCGGCTGCCTGCCAGGCATTGGGTGAGAGGGTGCTGGCCTGGCTTGGCTCACATGGAACTGCCCACATCTCCCCATTCAGCTTCCTCTGGGGCACCTTGTGACTTATATTCCTCTTTGGGAGCTCTGTGACTGTGGATGTCACCCCTATAAAGTAGCTCCCTCTTGTGTAAAGCAGGGCTGGCACAAGACTTGCATATCATTGTGTTCCTATTGGTTCATCCATCCTCCCATCTATCTCGCCATCTACCTACCCATTCATTCACTATCCATGCATCCACTCATCCATCCATCCATCCCTCCATCCACTCACCCACACATCTACCTATTCAGCCAGTCAGTCAGCCACCCACCCATCTACCCATCCATCCATCCATCCATCCATCTATCTATCCATCCATCCATTCACTCACCCATCCATCTACCATCGCCCACGCATCCACCCATCTACCCATCCATCTTCCCAGAAGTCATGAGGGCTCCTATATGCTAGGAGCAGAGGCAGAAATAAGAAACCCAGTCCGGTGGGCTTCCCTGCCCACCTCCACATAGTGTCATCTCCCCTACTGGCCTTCATCCAGCTCTTGGAACATCCTAAAGATTCCTAAAAGCCTGAAGGTGAGATCACCTCAGGGCCCTCCCCACTTCCCCAGGCACAGCTCCAAATAGATCTCTCAGACACATCTTCCCTGACTGCCCCCATGGGCCACATCTATTGGGGAATTATTGATTGAATGTCTGTTTCCCACAGGTGCCCAGAGAGCAGGAAGAGGGCTGTTCTGGGCCCCATTCCTGCTATTAGTGGACCCTCATAGTATTTGTAGGAAGGAGAAGAGAGAGTGGGGAACATGGTGGGGAAAAGAAGGAGGGGAGGTCCCTGGCTCCCTCCACCCCTCCCCCATGCAGATGGCAGTGGTCTCTGGAGGGAGCAGCCCTGGGACCAGGAAGGAGCAGCCCAGCACCCTACCCCTTGTACCCCTTCCAGCTACAGCCGCTTCCTCCTCAGCTCCTTATCTCCCAGGCCGCCCAGCTCCAAAAACCACAGCCAACGTCCGCTTCCCCACAGACACCAACTGCCCAGCCCAGGGGGAGTGGGGAGCAGGCAAGCACCCCACTCCACACTCATGGGCAACTTGCTTCTCTTTCCAACCCAAACTCTGTCAGCCCCGCTAATTAGAAAACCAGGCAGGACAGAGGCCTTGTCACAAAGGTGGAAGTGTCCCATCTGTGGGGTGGGGTCTCCCACAGATGCAAGCCACCTGAACATCTGCCTGGAGCTGGGGGTGGGGGCTGCCCCACCCAGGCTGCTGTCCCATTGCCTCTCCCAAACCCCTCACTTCCCAGCTCTGATCCCCGTCCCCCCAGCACCACCTTTTGCAGCCAGGAAAACAACAGTGATAATGACAAGAATACTAATACCTGCTACATTGCTGCGTGCTGACCGTGCGGCAGACCATGCTCAGCGTTGCAGGGCAGGGTCTCTGCTCCTGGATACAGCCTGGGAGCTGGGACTGCTACGATCACCATGTCGCACCCAGGAGGACAGCAACCAGGGAAGAGTGACCCTCAGACCCTGAATCCCACCCTGAGTCAGAGCATGGGAAGCAACAGGGGCCCTGAGGACAACAGTGATGCCCAGGGGCTGGCCCGACTCCCAGAACCCTCCTCTCCCCAAGAGGCCTGGGGGCTTGTGTGGAGGACATGTCTGCGGCAGCCCCTTTCAGGAACAAACACAGTCTTGTCCTTCTAGAAGGATGCCAAAGCTACTGTGACAGGGCCAGCCTCTAGGGAAAGACCCCGGGGAGGGGAAGTGCTCACTTTTCTCTGTGCTCCGATCTGCATGACTTGAATGCACCGTGTGCAGGCATTACCTAAAAACTCGGAGCAACCAGAAAAGCACAGAAGTCCATGTGCCAGCCCCGGGTCTGTGGGCTGCATGCTCTGGCCTGGGTAAGGCGGCTGAGGCTGCAGCCTAGTCCGTCCCCAGGGAGCCGGCCACAGGATCAACAGAGGGACCTGGGGCACAGGGCAGGACTGCCTCCTTTGTGAGGCCACTTGTTATCCGTTGACTTCCCACAGTTGTGGCTTTTCTTTTTAGTGCTTATGATGTGCCTCTTCTTTGCCAGGTGCCCAGTGGGGAGGGGACTCCAGAACTCTCCCCCACACACACACACACATACTTGTGTCTGAGTGGTCACAGAGGGCTCTGACATGGTTTGTGAAGCCCCTCAAACTTGGAAGAAGCCTGAATTCCCCCAGGAAATTCCATCCATGGGTCAGAATTGGCCCTGGGTCCCCCAAGGCATCCATTGGGAAGTGAGTGTAAAGAGATCTCCAAGGAACTCCCAGCCAGGAGCCTGGAACCCCCAGAGCCCCAAGCAGGAGGCCAAGCACAGAGAGGGGGCTCCCTGCCTGGCCTGCTGGGTGGTACTTCCAGGGTGGGTGTGGGCTAGGAGCCCCAGGCAGCTGGGGAGAAATCCTGGCTGGAGGGTCACTGGTCAGAGTAGCCAGACCAGGAGGCCCAGCTCAACCCAAGGTCCAGCTCGGGGGTATGGCTGATGCCCACGGATGGTTGGCCCTGGGAAGCAAGCTCTGGGAAAAGTCTGGCTGAGGGCAGGAGCCGGAGGAGACCCCCAGACTACCCCAGGCTGACTGCAGGGCCAAGCCCAGGAGCAGGGAGGCAGGTGGGCGGGGCTGCAGGCAGAGGACACGGCCACTGACCCCATGTGCTGACCTGTGCCCCCACCCAGGTCAAGGAAACACGTCCAGGAGGCCAGCACTCGGGTGGGTGGGGTGTCACCGGCTGGCGGTAGGAGGAAGTTGTTGGAAAGTCAGACCGGAATGGCTGTGAGGGAAGGCCAGGCAGGGCTGGGCCCAGATGGTTCCTGTTGAGGAAGCGGTGTGGGCACAGCTGCATGGCTGCTTCCCTGTCCCCCAGCCGCACTATCACAGTGACACAGCTGGCTGCCTTGCCTGCAGGCTGCAGAGAGACCTCCCCCACTGCCTGCCTCTCCAAGCACGCCCTGAATCACATGAGCCCCTGTGGCCTCCCGCCCCTTCCCCAAGCAGGCGGGCAACAGCTGCTAGAAGGCCTGGAGCTGTATGGGGGACAGAGGCCTCCAGCTCTGAGAAACCCCTCGACTGTCCGGCCGGCACCCCTCACCTATCCCTCAAGGCCCCACGAGGTCAGTAAAAGGCACTCAAAGCCAAGCTTGACCCAGGCCCCCCAATGGCCCCTGTTGGCCCTTGAAGGACTGGCTGCCCGCCTCACTCCCAGGTCAGGATTCCATCTCCCGGATCCACCTCCAGCTCCATGTCCTATGCATCCCCTGTGCTGGAGAGCAGGCTCCTGGCATCCACCAGCTGCTCGGCTCCCTGGGATCCCAGGAAGGGCGGCCAAGGTAAGGGGATGGGGGGTGGGGAGCAGTGGGAGCAGGTGGCCGGAGAGTGACATCTCCAAGCTGCTGCCCGCCCAGCTCTGTTGACAGCGCGAGCCTGCCGTGTTGACTCACCTCAAACATCCACACAGCCTCCCCACAGGGCACAGTCCCACACAGCTGGGGCAGGTGGCCCAGGGAGGATCTGGCAGGTGCCAAGCTGGGCATGTGGGCCCTACCCTGAGGCAGATGCTGGAGACAGGGGCTTCTGAGCTCCACAGAGGAGGGGGCCTCTAGCCTCCTCACTGGGTAGGTTCCGGAGTTGATGAGGGAGGTGGTGTGCAGATGGGTGGGGGTACACAAAGCCCTCCTCCTGGGAAGCTCCAAGACATGGAGGTTGGATGAGAAAACAGGCCAGAAGGAAGAGGGCCTGGCCCAGGGCCCCAGGAGGAGAGTGATGGTTCAGACTGAAGGCAGCCCTGCCAGCGTTCCCGCCCATTGCAGCCGGTGCCAGAGGGAAGGAGGGAACCTGAAAAATCTGGCCCCTGTCTTCCCCCTGACAACCCGACTCCTGTTGTAAAGCCCCAGGGGGGCCTCGTAGGACCTCATCCCAGGACTCAGGGGCTGAAGAGCTGCAAGCAGATGGCCCCGCTCCTTAGCCCACGGTCACGTGGCCAGGCTCCAAAGAGGCTTTGGAACCTTGTGGAGCTCATAGCCCCAAATCTCACTGTTGCAGTCATCTCCAGAGTGTAAGTAGGCCCCTGACACCCACGCCCACCATCCCAACCCAGGGGTGGCCCTGCCTCCTCTGCCTTCCAGGGGCCTGGGCTTTGTCAGTCACCTCAAACATCCAAAAGCTAGAATGGCCCAAATCCACACACAGTAGTGAGTGCATTATTGGCTTCTCCCAAATGTAAGTGATTCAGTGATGCCTACCACGGGGAGCCAGGTGGCTGGCGTAGGAGGTGGTCATCCTGCCCCTCGAGCCAACTGGAGGCTCTGGTCCTGTCCATCTCCAGAGGGCACCACACAGCCACCCCCTCCTTTCCTGGGGCAGCCTCGCCTGACCCCACTGTCCTGTAACCAGCAGCCTGGTTCTGCCACTCGTCACTGTGCCCCACACCGGCCCTTCCTCACCTGTGCCTCAGTTTCCTTGTGTGTCAGACCCGATCTTCCTGCTTCCTGAAGGAATGTAGGAGTGGCTCTCAAAGGCCAGGCCAGGAAGGAAGGGAAAGGCGAGGGGGTTGTGCCTGAGAGCTGCTGGCTGCTCTTGTGTTTGGATGGTGGGGAGTAGGGGTTGGAGGGGGTTGACCCGCAGAAGGCATTTGAGGCTATGAATCCGGCTGCACTCACATTGTTGCCCATGGTGTGTGTTGGGCTGCAGACACCTGGAGCAGGTGGTCTGGGTGGACCTCTGATGTAGAATGGCAGTCATCAGTTTATTGATCCCTTGGTCTCTGTGCATCCCAAGATGGGACCGCTCACATGGGGCTTCATGAGGAGAAGGGAAAGCCATGAGCATTTGGCTAGTGCATGGGGTTGAGGGCTTCACAGAGTTTGGAGGTCCCAGTCCTGTAATACTGGCTTTTAGGAGCTCAAGTCTTATCTTCGCTAAATCACCTGGCCCCACAGACCGCCACAGCCACATCTGGAGACATCCTGCCTCCCTGGGACATTTCCCAGGTGGGGACAAATGTTGGGCCCTGCCATGACAAAAGGCACCACCAGGGGAAGCAGCAGTGGGGGTCTGGGGTGTGGGGGTCCAAGACAGGCCTGTAGGCAGCATAGCTCCATCATGCAGCTTCTTGGACCCACAAGCATCTCAACAGTCTGCGAAAACCCTTGAGAACTAAAAGCATGTGAAGTGGCTCTCAGCTACGGAAAGAATAGTAAGTCATATCTTTTAAAGCTGAGGTGTTAAAATCCTTCTGTTTGAGACAAACGTGCATGAACTACTCTGCTGCCCTCCTGTTAAGTAGGAAGTAGGGAAGAAAGAGGCTGAGGATGGGGGAGGCAATGAGGCTTTTGCCCCTCTGACCATCAGATCCTAAGGCCAAGCCTAGGGCAGCCCGGAGCAGCCTGGCCCCTCCCTTGGGGACGGGCACCCTCTCTAGGCCCACTGTGGCTGAAGGCAGGTGAAAGCCCAACAGTGGAGGTGGAAGGAACGCATCATCTAGAGAAGGATTTGCTGCGCTCAGAGTTATTAGACACCTACTGTGTGCACTAGGAGTTGTGCAGGGACTAGGGGATCGTCCTCACAGCCGACTTTCCAGATGAGGAGGCTGAAGGTCAGGGTACTGTGCCTCCACCGGAAAAAGAGGAGGGAACCAGGACACCTGGCGGAGGTGCCAGAGATAGAATCATGGCAATCTGCTCATCAGCCAGCCTAAAGCTGAGGAGGCTGGGAGGCACGGGCCATGCACTGTGACCACCCTGAGGCAGGCCTGTTCAGTACCGCCTGAGAGGCCAGCGTGGGATCCAGGTAGCAGATCTCAGCTTAAGCGCTAGGAAGTGAGCATCCCGTCACAAGAGGAGTCCAGGCAAAGACAGGCTGGGATATTAGAGGGTTCTGGGAAAAATCCTGTGGACGGCACCATCCTGCAAGGAAGCCGGAAGCCAGCCAGAAACCAGCCTTGGGTCACCTGGTCCAGCAGGGTTCAGAGGCCACCACAGTCCCCCAAGTGGTGTGGGCTCCTCCTCCCCACCTTGCCCTCTGTCCACCAGGCTCTTCTTCCTACAGCTCCTACCTGACCACCAGCTTTTTTTCTGGAATGTTCTCTGCTTGGGATGCCCTTCCTGCTGTATTAATTTTCTGGGGCTGCTATAACACATTACCACAAACCGGGTGACTTAGACCAGCGGAAATCTATTCCCTCTCAGTTCTGAGGGCAGAGTCTAAAATCCAGGTGTGGAGAGGGCCACAGGTGTGGGGAGGGCCACAGGTGTGGGGAGGGCCACCCTCCCTCCAGAGGCCCTAGGGAGGATCTTTCCTGCCTCTTCTAGTTCCTGGAGGCTCCAGGTGTCCTTAGCTTGTGGCCACATCACTATAATCTTTGCCTCCATCATGACGTGGCCTCTCTGTGTGTGTCTCTGTGTCCCCTCCTCTTGTAAGAACTCTTGTCATTGGATTTAGGGCTACTCCAATCCAGGTGACCAGTGTTCCGACTGTTCTGTCTGTGTTTCAAGCAGCAGGATTGGGGGGAGGTGCCCAGAGCCTGCACAGACCTCATCTGTCACGGCCCAGGGTGAGGGTTTGGGCACATGGCCTTCACATGCTCAGGAGGTCATGTGCCTCCAGGGGAGGGGTGAAGTCTAAATCCTGAGAGACCTCTGCTCTGACCCCCTTCCAGCCCTGGCCCCTATGAGGAAATGGTCAGCTATGGATCCTGGCACATGCACACTGGAAGGGCCCAGGGCATCTGCGGTTACAGTATGTGTGAGAGGACATTGAAGTCACAGTCCCCCTCTCTGCAAAGAGGGACTGAGGGCAAAGCCCACAGGGACCGTCTGACCTGTGCCATGTCTATCTGTCTGTCCGTGTGCAAAGTGCTATCAGCACTTACTTGATTTCATCTGTACCGCCGCTCCTGTCCCTACCCTTCTCACATTCTGCAGGGGATTCTCCCCTCACTCAGGCCTGACACAGACCCCAAGTGACAGACCTCATCTCTGACCTCCTATTCCCTCCTTGTTGACCACACAGCGCTGGCGACTCCTGTTGTCAGGATTGTAGCTCAGGGCCTGCCAAGCCCTGCATGCTGCTCTAACTGACATCACAGAAGAAGATACTGAGGTTCAGAGGGGCACACAGCAGGCGAGAGCAGAAGGGCAATTGACCCTGGCTCTGCTGACCCTGTAGGATAGATGCAGAAACACATGGCTATGGGGGTCCATTTAGGATGGAAAGCTAGCCCCAGACCCCCTGCCAGTTCAGGTGATCCCGACAGGAAACCAGTAGCACAAGGACAGGGTGATGGAGTATGGACAGCTAACGGAGGAACCATTTCAAAGGTCAAACAGAATGGCAGGGACAGCACACAAGTCTGGGGGCCTATACCTCTAGCCTGAGGGGTAAAGAGGAGAGGGGAAAGGAGCCGAGACAGGGACCAGGAAAGGGTGTAGACTAAGGTCTATGGCCATCCAGGGAGCCAGGAAGCTCTCAGGAGAGTAGACCAAAAAATAAGCACCTACCTCTCTCCCCTCCTACGCTCTACATCTCCCAAAGTCCCCTGGAGGGTCCCTAGGGCCAGCCTCCAGGGCACAGAGCTGGGGAGCAGACTCAACTCTCGGCCAAATGGATGCTCTATGCTGAGCCTCACAGCCAATTCCAATGGCAGAGCCCCCATCCCTGTATCCTTGCATCAGGACAAAAGAAGCCTGTGGAAGGACTATTCTGCCCCAGGTCCTGGGAAAGTGGGGCTCTTTTCTTCCCCTGGTAAGTGTGGAATGTTCTTTTCCTGGGACATACAGTTTCTGTTGGAACTTGCCCATTCCTTCCCCCGGCCAACCCTATCCCACAAGCCTTCTGGGCTGGGCAGCAAGAGGGCACAACTACCCATATCCTCCAATTCATCAGAGCCTGAATCCAAGCCTAGGAAGACATAGCCAAAGGGCAGATGTCAACCAGGGGGGCAGGGTGCAATCTAGGCCAGCTTCCTGGAGGAAGTAGTCCCACAGGGGAAGCTAGAGGAGGCAAAGAAGACTTTCACTTCTTGACACGTCCTGACTGAGAAGAAAGGTGTCCTTAACCTTCCTGCACTGGGCTTAGTGGGGCTTTCTCATGCACTTTCACTTCCGTGACGGCAGTTGATGGGAGAAGGCACAGCCAGGAAGAGTGGCATGGGGGGAGGCTCGACCTGGCAATAGTTTAGCCAGGACTCTTCATCCAGTGCTCTTTCTGGAGATGTCCACTTGGAATGGGGCTGAGGAAGAGGAGAAGGTTAAGGGCAGCCATGATGGGCAGAGAAAAGAGTGCTCTCCCAGCACCACCCACTCTCTGAGGACACTCCAGGCCGGCCAGGTGCCCATGGACTCTGGGCCATTTATACTGATTGTTATGGAGTTGAAGTTGGACTGCAGTGGGCGTCAGTGAAACTTTCATCATTAAAATACTGCAAGCGTGTTCTGCCTGCACAGCCAGGACGGGCTCTTTTCCTGCCTCTGTCCCAGCACCCACTCGGTCATAGTACCCGGGCTGCCTGAGTCAGAAGCCAGTGCTTACACACACCCCTTCCCCAGAGCTGGCAGGTCAGGGGGGGAGGGCAGCCAGCCTTCAGACGTGCCCATCAGGGTTGGCCCCCAAGAGACCTGGGGCAGGGTCCTTCCTCAGGTGTGGCCACCTCTGCTTCAGGCTGGAGGGCACAGGTGGCATTGCCAGGGGCCCACACTGCTTGGATCTTGAGCTGACTGAGCACCAGGTCTGTGTGTCGGGCAGCACAGTCTTCCCAGTGGGCCCTGACCTGCCTTGGACTCAGCAAACCCGGCTAGTGAGAACACGGGAGAGGTCTCCACGGTTATTCCCGAAAACTCAGGCTGCTGGAAGGGAGGGTGCAATAGAGCAGGACCGGCTGTTTCATCCCTGCTCCTTCCTAGCCCCAGGTATAGCTTCCTCTCAGCTACCCTTCAAGGGTATCATTGACCTAGTTGTACAGATGAGGACACAGATCAGAGAGGTCAAGAGACCTACCTAAGGTCACACAGCATTGCTGGCAGGGCTGGGGGCCTCCCTGTCTGCTGAGCACCTGCCCCAGGAGGAGATGTAGCCAAGGGGAGACCTCAAGAAGGGAATCTCTTTGACACCCACCACTCCTTGTGGGAAAGCCATGCCCGGCAGCCCATCACTTCAGCAAGACCCTCCACGAGCCTATCGTGGGGTCTCTGCTCCACGTTAGGGAGCCCAAGGCAGGTGCTACTTGACCCCCACCTCTGATACCTGCATTGAACATGTCCCAATTGACCCAGCAGAGCTGCCTGCCGGCCCCAGGGTCCTCAGAGTGAACCCCTCCCCCATCCCTTCACCGGCTGCTGCTTTGAAACCTTTTGAAAAGTGGGCCCACCCCTGCCCAGGTCTAACACCACCCACCACTGAAGTGTACGTGTGTGTTTTGTCTGCTCATTCCATGCAACTGAGGGTTGTAGGACGGTGTGGGCCACCAGGTGCAGCTTTCACTCTCGGGTGTGAGGGGGCAGATGCAGAAAGGGATCCCTCCCTGAGAGGGCCACCTGTGCATGGAGTGCACAGCTCCGAGCGGACATGGGGCTACATCCCTCCCCAGGGTCTGCACAGCTTCACCGACGCATCCAGGGCAAGGACTGTGCAGGGGTCGGCTGAGGCTCCTCTGAGGACGTGGCCTCTGGCAGGGGTCTGCGCTCTGGTCTGTGTGCTCTGGCTTCCCAGCTTGCTCACTGGCAAGGGCAGCGGGTCAGACCAGATCCATGGCTGAGATAGAAGGGCTGGGCTGGGGACCTTACAACACAGCAGGCCTGTCTGTGATGTGAGGATGACAGCCAGCATCTAGAAAGCCAGGGTAAGGGATGGTGAGGGACATTCTCCTACAGCTACCTACCTGTCCCAGTGCCCAGCCCACCATGCAGAACCGTCTCTCCCTCCCTCATCCCAGGCTTCCCTGCTCTCAGGATCCTGGCTGTGACCCTCTGCAGTCCCTCCCCTGGCAAAGGGCACTTGGGGCAGCTGAGAGGGAGCCCATGGAGAAGGAAGTGGGGGTTTGTCAGAGCTTCCTCCTTCCTCCCAGATTGGGTCACATTTTGAGTGCTATGGAAAGCCCCAATTTCACAGACCTGAGGAGGGGGAGGAAGGACAAGCAGGAGGGGGCAGCCAAGACCTTACATATCGGCCCACCTGGCGGTGCCCCTCTCACTCCAGGCTGCTGGGACCTTGGATACCAGGCCAGCCATGGCCAGGGCCCCCCGCCCCCCCGACTGTCTATGGCTCGGGGCTTCCTCAAAACGAGGTCCCCTCTGCTGAGATCTGGAGCTGGATGCTGGGGTTTTCTCACAGCTGGGTTCTCTTGTTAAGAGAAAAGATCTAAGGTTTCCAGCTCCTGTTCTGTGCAGGGGGCCTGCAAGCGAGGGCATGGGATTCCAACACCCAGGCCCTGGACTTCAGTTGACTAGAGCTCAGACAGGTTGCAGTTTGCCTGAGAATCCCAGGGCCTGCCTCCCCCAGAACCCTCCATCACCCCATTGGTGACCACGCATCTACTCCCACCTCAGCCGTAAGAGGAAAGAGGCGTCCTCCACTGGTGGCCCCATGCAGCCCGACTCCTGCCTTCTTTCCACCTGTTTCCCAGGAGCCCTCAGTGCAGAGTGTTGTCTTGGCCTTCCCCCAACCCTAGACCACCATAGCATTTTCTAGACCAAGGTTGGAACCCTGCATTCTAAAAACAGGTGATAGGCAGGTGACTAAAAATACAAGTCAGAACCCATGTCAGTCCCCTGTTCTTGGTCCCCAGGAGCATTGCACCCCCAAATCCTCCAAGGCCCAGAAGGCCGGCAGAGGGGCTGAACGTGGCCCTGGCCTCTCAGCCAGGGCTTCTTTGTCTACAGCTAAAGGGACTGTCCCCACCTGGGGGTTTCTCCAGGCAGGGGCTCCACCCAGAGCTTTGGGGCAGAGAGCGCAGCTGCTGCAGGGAGCTAGGAGCAGGCAGCTTCCTGTCGGAAACCGAAACTGCCAGGTGCTTCCCTCCCTCCCGAGGTGACCCAGAGACAGCTGGACCCTCAGTCCTGCAGCTCCCCAGCCCCCGTCCCCACGTGGGGCTGGGCAACCCCCCTTTCAGGCTAGCACACTTGTGCACCCCGACTAGGGCTCTCTCCTCTCACCACCCCATGCATCTCTGAAATGCACTGAAGTGGTGGCCTCTGCTTCCTGGGCTGGGCAAGTGTGGGCACCTCCCAGCTCTGCCACGGCCTGGGGCTGCCCCTCCCACCTGAGCCTCTGCGATGAAGGATTTCTAAGTCTTTGTGCAAAACCCAGGATGCAAAATACCTTCATAATTTTTAGCTGAAATCCATGCGAAAACAGTAGCTTTTCAGAGAGATCAAATTTAACAGACCATTAAAGCCAATTTTGCTTGTTTCTTCTTCCCTCTTTGCTCTGTCTGCCGGTATGTGAAATATTTCACACACGGCTCATGTCCAATTCCCCCTGGATCAGCCGCTCTGAGTCCACGGGACCCAGGAAACAGGAGGGATAGGTCTCACACGTCAGCAGCCTCTGGGCCTGTCATGCTCCCCGGGGGTTTCCATCCCTTTGTCACCATGGCCAATTAAATAATTAAGTCTTATTTAAATTATGAAATAATTCATACACACCAGAAACGCCCCAGCACTGGTAGCAAGCAGGGCAAGCATGCTGCACTTCATTTCAGAGCCTGCTCCCTCCCTGCCCCTTCTTCATAAAACTGAATTGTGATGGATTCAATTCCCTCCATCTCAAACACTGCCCCCCTCCCCCTGGAGCTGGGATCAGGAGCTGTTTCAAGCCAGCCTGCTGGGGTGGGACCCAGTTCAGTGTTCTTGGTGGGGTCTTGGCCGAACCCCGACCCCCAGTCCTCATTTCCTCATCACTAAAATCGGGCCAGTAACACATGTCAGCCCTTACAGCCTGGCCTGGAGCCTGGCCTGCTTGGATTTATCCAAGGGGCTGCTTTTAGCCGTGTCTTTCCTGGGCACATTGTGATTTTCTGTGGTTTTCATTGTTACCTGTTCTATATATTCTTTTGCAATTTTCTATTTTCTCTTCCTGCAGTCACTTTATTTTTTTGTACTTTTATTTTTAAAGATTTATTTTATTGTTTGAGAGAAGAGGGGATGGCCCAGAGCAGTCTCCATAGTTGTACATCATTAGTTGTGACATGGTTTCATTGCACACAGGTGGATGTGGGGGCACACTGGGCGGGAACCAAACGGGGAGCCTCCCACATGGGAGGTGAGAACCTTCATTGCAGGGCTCTGCAAACCTTCGCTGCAGGACTCAGCGGTTAGTTCAGCATATGGGTTTGCAGGACTGGGGCTGGGAATTGAACCCCAGACCTCACAGTTGCAAGGCAAGAACTCAACTTGCTGAGCTATCTGGCATCCTTGTGGTCACTTTATATGGCATCAGTGCTGGTGGTTCCTTTACTGTGTCCTGGTGGTCCCACAAACCCATGCAGGGCGGGAGGATGGAGCTACAAGGAGAGTCCCTCCCAGTTCCTGGGGGAAAGCCTTTCGTACAAAGTGTCCAGCAATGGCATGAGATGTTTCTGGGGAGTGTGAGCTCTTGGGGGAGTTCCCAGCACAGGAGGTGAAGCAGGAGGCAGGGCCCCTTCCTTTCTGAACATGGGTTCAGGTGCAACATTGCTGAGGCTGTGGGGAAGTCCAGCTGCACTGAGCAGGTGGGAGAGAGGCCAGGGTGGCTGTGTGATGTCACTCCCTGCGGCCATTGTCCTCCATGACTCCTGCAGGGGTTAAACCTGCAGCACTCTGGACCACAAGTCTAGGGGAAGCTTCTGATGTGAGACTCAGGTTATAAGAAGTCCTGGCATCGTGTGGGCATGAGAGAACCAACCTTTGGAGCGTGAGGCCTCTGAGGAAGCTAGGAAACCCCGCTCCACTCCAGGAAGCAAGAAACAGTTCTGAGCAGCCAGGGAACTGCCTTGGCCCCTCCACAATACTAGAAGGAAGAGGTGGCGAAGGGGACTTCTGAATCTGCCTTTTGCTGGCTGAGCCCCTCCTTGCTTCCCCCACATCAGTCCACAGTACAGAGGAGAGGGTCAGGAGATGGAGCGAGATAGCCAACACCTCCAGGAGCCCTTGATGAGGCCAGAAACGTGCCTAGTAACAGAGTAGCGCCTCATGCTGAGGTCTGAAATGTCCTTCTGCTGGGGTAGCTCTGCCTCTTACAGCTGGGCCTGGAGTGGGCACGACGAGACTGTGGTTGCCTGTGGCATCAGAACAGCGGGCGGGGCACCAGGGGGCCGTGGGAGCCTGGCAGAGGGTGCCAGGGCAGGCAGCATTGTAAAGTAAATGGTGGCGGTGTTCGCAGCCATGTTTCCAGTAGCCGAGCTCTTAGGGAAACGCTTCCCCTTGTCCCCTCTTGTCTGTGAGGGAGCCTCGTTGGCACTCAGCTTTGCTCCCATGGCACCGAGACGGCTCCACAGTCACCTGGTGGGGTAGGGACCTGTCCCATGCTGGACACCAGGGTCTATTCTCCAAGCTGGTGGTTTGGTGGGGTTTTTTTTATTTTTGCTTGCATGGCCCTCAAAATGTTTTTTTGAAAAACCAATTCTCCTTTGAGATGATATTTCTCACAGAATGGCCTCATCCAGTTCAGTCACACCCGGCCCTAGGGCCACTTCTTTTTGGGTGGATAACAGTGGCCCATGGCTGCTAGAGAAGTTTGTGAAAGTGACGGTTAGCTATTATTATATGTGTTACAAATGGCCACAGGGTCAGGTTTAACACTCCCAACCCCCCTCCATGTAGATGTGCATTAGTGAGACACACAGGGCACACACCTGCTTCACAAGCTCTCTGCCCTGTAGGGGCCTGGCCCATTTGGTATGAAACACAATACTGTGGCAGAGCCGGGACCCGGGGTATTGTGGGAGCATCACGCCTTGAACATCTTTAAAAAGAAATATATATATATATATATATATATATATATATATATATATATATATATATATATATATATTTATTTATTTATTTATTATTATTATTATTATTATTTGAGAGAAAGTAAGAAAGAGAGAAAGAGAAGGGGAAGGGCCCAGAACACTCTCCATAGTTGTACATCATTAGTTGTGACATGGTTTCATTACACACAGTTGGAAGTGGGGCGTGAACTGAACTGGGGGCCTCCCAACATGGGAGGTGAGAACCTTCACTGCCATCTCAGTGGTTACCAGTTGCACGTCAGTTCAGCCTATGGGTTTGCATGGACCAGAGCCAGGATTCGATCCCTGGTCCTCATGGTTGCAAAGCAAGTGCTCAAACTGTTGAGCTATCCCGGCATCCTCTTGAGCAATTCTAAACCAATGGCCAGGTGTAGGACCTTTGGCAATGCTACTAATGGGCTAATTTGCAACATCTAAATATTGTTTAAACAATCACAAAGGTTGTGTTGTCCAGCATATTGTATATTTTATTCTATACATGTGCTTGGGCCTATTTTCATGAAAACCTTAAGGCTGCAGATTTCGGGCACTCAACTAATGAAAATGTTACCACAAAACCAAGCCAAGACCAGCAGGGTTGGTCTTCACTGGAAACCTTTCCACCCAGACTGATGTTTGTCAGTTTTTAAGTCAAATCAGCATATTATTAAATGGTCCAACTGTCTTACTTCTGAATTCCAATTCTAATATGGATGGATGGAGAATGGATGGATGAATGAATGGACAATGGATGAATGAACAGGTAAAAAAGAAAGTAGGAAGACTGACAGGAAGGAATGTTCAAAGTGTACCTTTCAAAAACTTAAATGTACTCACTCATATAATTCCTTTTTCTGAGATTTATTATTATTGTTTTTAACAGAGAGAGAGATACAGAGACAGAGAGAAGGGGGAGGGCCCAGAACAGTCTCCATAGTTTAAGGTGACCAGATTTTAACATTGGTAAAGCGGGACACCATTGACCGGGGGGAGGGGGCTCTTGATTAAAAATTTGGTCTATCTCCTGCCGTTCCCTAGCTTGTCGTGCATTCTTTCCAAAAATCAGGACTTTTTAAAAACGCCACGGGACACGGGACAAATTGTTAAAAATCGGGACTGTCCCACCAAAAGCAGGACGTCTGGTCACCTTACCATAGTTGCACATCATTGGTTTTTCCACATAGTTTCATTCCACAGGTGGGCGGGGCTGCACAGGGCAGGAACTGGGCCGGGGTCTTCACCGGATGAGAACTGAACTGGGGGAACTCCCCAGTTCAGCATATGGGTCCGCACAGGCCGGGGCCAGGATTCGATCCTTGGTCCCTGAGGCTACAAAGTGAGCGCCTAACCCACTGAGCCATCCCGGCTTCCCCCTCATATAATTTTTAAATGAGCACATAGCCAGTATGTGTCGAAGATGTGTCTCCCTCATTGATGAGGAAACCAGTAGGCTGGCAAAGTTGATTAAGGGAGGACATGGGCAGCTCTCAACCCCATGAAGGAAGAATGCTGCTCTAAGACTGCTAAACCAGTCAGTAAAGTGCCATCTTTTCTATGGAACAAAACTTGTTTGCAACCTGTCCATTTCCTATAAGTTAACACCTAAATTAATTGAGTCTGGAACTCAATCGGCAATGCACGGAAAATCAACACAGGCATGTCTTCGAAGGGCCGCTGACCCTTGGCAGCCTGGCTTGACACCAAGAGGGCATGAGAAGGGTCAACCAGGCATGGAGGCTAATGGTTTTTACACCCTGAGGCAAAGCATCAGGCTGGATTAGGCTGCAGGAGGGGCAGGGCTCGCTAAGTCAAAGAAAGAAGAGGAAGGAGAAAGGAGAATGGGCAGACCACAGGCCCACTTTTTTTTTTGCCAGAATAATCTGAAAGTTGAGGACCTCATGGACACCTGTAAGCTATCTTGCCCAGGTGCCTGGAAAGCCTCATGTGCATGCTGGTTTTGAAGAAAAACCCTGGCTATGGGCCAAGAGCTGGGGCACGGCTTGCGGGAACAGGAAAATTTTCTATTCTCTTTTCACTGGAAGACAGAACCTCTCTTCTTTCTGAGGAAACTACTGTAAGCCAACTGCCCTCCATCCATAGGGTCCCTCCCCCTCTTCATGGTGAAGAGACATGGGCTCAGAGAGATGAAGAGCCCCACAACCTCTGGGCCTGGCCTGGAACCCCATTTGCTGCCTGCCTCTTCTCCCACTCTGCCAGCATCAGGTGCTGCTACCATCTGCAAATCGGCAGGAGGCAGTTCTCATCCAGGTCTGAAGTTGGCCTGGTCATTTCACTGCCTGGAACACACCCAGAACACATGCAACACCCTCTGAGAGAGAGCATCTGGGAGAATGCTTGAGCTGGTGGAAGTGGAAATGAACCCAGAAAAGTTATACTAAGTGAAAGGAGCCAGACACAAAAGGCCTTATATTTATTGTACAGTTCCATCATATAAAGCCGAAAATCGGCAAGTCCACAGACACAGAAAGTAGAGGAGTGGTTGCCAGGGGTTGGGGGAACAGGTTAATAGGGAGTGACTACTAAGGGGGGACAGGGTTTCCTTTTGGAATGATGACAAATCCTGAAACTAGATAGAGGGGATGGTTGCAAAACAATGTGGATATACTTACGGCCACTGAACTGTTCATGTTTTAAATGGTCAATTTCATGTTCTGTGTATTTGATCACACACAAAAAATATCTTCAGTTTCTTTAAGAAACAAACAAAGAAGCATGACAAGATGAGCACTTAGTCCAGGCTTCAGGACTCCCTCTGACTCCATGTGTCCTGCAGATGGAATAACTTATCAGCACCCTGTGTCACCTCCCCTCTCCAGGGCTCGGCCATGTTACGTCCCTCCAGCCCTGGGCCTGTGCAGCTTCCTCTGGCTTCCTGGCCAGATCTGCTGTGGGAGGTGCCAGCCCCCAGCCTCCTGCCTTCCTGCTGCCCCAGCTAGACACTTATTTGCGCTGGGACTCCCCACCACCCTGGGCTCAGGGGGCTGAGAAGACAGGGCACAGAGGTCCCATCTTTCCTTGCCCCCTCCTCTGCACATTTATGTCCTCCAGAGCACATTTGCTGTGCTTGCTGTCCACCCTCCCAGAGGCACCTCCACAGGATGCGTGGTGCATGCCAGTGTTACCCCTTCTGAGCAGGCAGGAGCAAGGTGTGTCTGTGCACAGAGATCAGGCAGGAAGTTGGAGCCTGTGACTCTCCGGGTGCCAGGGGGCATCCTCCCCATGGTAACACCCGGTTTCTGGGATGTCTGAGTGGGGAGCCTACTGAGCACCCGCAGGACCAAAGGAGATGCTGAGCATGACGGCACTGTGTTGGGGCTCACACAATGTCACCTCTCAAAGGCCACTCCTGAGAACTACTCAGACATCTGTTTTTGGTCCTTTCACGTAGACCTTTGGGGATCGTCCCCACTGACCAGTCCAGGCTACAGGTCACCCCACCAGTGCCCTGGGTGCAGATATGGCTAATCTATCTCAGTGCCTTTCTGCTGAGCTCAGATGAGGCCTCAGCATCCTTCTTCACGCAGTGCTCCCGTGGGCCAGGTCGTTCCCTGCCAGTCCTGGGCCAGTAGTCACACACCATCCATGGGGAGCAGCTGCCCCCCACCCCCCACCACCCCGCTCTGGTCCATTAAAAGGCTGAGTCAGGGTCAAATCGCCACACAGACTTCCACCACTCTCTCTGCCTGTCTCCTGTTGGAACAATACCCTTAGTTGCTCTGTCCTGGGTGAGGAGTCACATGACCTTCCTGAGTCTTCTGTGCACATCCATTATGGCAGGTTTAAGACATCATCAGAGACAGCAGAGCAGGATAAAAACAAGGGAGTCCCAGAACAAAGAGCACACAGCCTATACCCCACCCCTGGCTCAGGACGAGATCTTAGACAAACCTCTCTGGGTTCCATTACTTCATCCACAAATAGGGTTGCAGTTAAGGTCAAATTTCAGATAAACAGTATTTTGGTATAAGTAGGTCCCAAATATGGACACGGACATACTTGTACTGATAATTCTTCATTGTTTATCTGAAATTCAAATTTAACTAGACATCCTATATTTTTATTTCCTAAATCTGTCGGCTCTAACCATGATGGATTTGAACTCTGTATCTGATAGAATTGTGTTCAGCTGCAAATAGCAGTATAAACAGGGTTGTTTGGTTTTGTCCACATAACAAAAGCCCAGAGGCAAGTGGTTCATGTTGGTATAGTAATGAATGATACAATCTAGGATGAAGGCTTTTTCTTTTTGCTCTTTCTGTTCCACCATTCTCTTACTTGGGCTTCCTAACTGCAAAGTGGATGCACCATCTCCAAGCATCACATCTGTATTCCAAAAAGGAATAAAGAGCAAGAGAGACAGTGCAGAGGACAAAAACTGGGCCAGCCCCCTTTTGTAAGGAAAATGGAGGCTTTTATAGACACCCTACTCAGCAGACTGGATGATAGGATCCCAAATCCCTTCTCTAAGGCCTTTCCCACACCAGGACTTTCTGCCTCCTAATTTCACATATTCTCTGCTGTCTTCAAACAGCCTCCCTACCCATGATCCCATCAACGCAGCTGTGGTCCTCATGTCAGCAGACAATGGCCATCCTCAGTGAACTTGAGGGGTGAGGAGAAAGAGACCACACTGCCACAGCCCCCATGCTAAGGAGTCATTACCACACAATTCTTGTGAAAGGGATGCCCTAGAGAGCAGGTGGTAGGAGCTGTGATCTGGGCCCCTAGGCTCTTCTCCAGATGGTCTTGCCTTTCTCTGAAGGTTTCTACTAAACATCAGCTGAGGGGGCAACAGACTCAGCTCCCCTGGAACTTGGATGATCTTTTTAAACAAAGATTCAGCCTCCCCCTTAGGGGTCTGCATGAAGCCCTGGGCCCCCTGGGGTTCTGAACACAGGCGTTTCCCTTTTCGATAGTCTCTCCATCACCTTTCCAAGCTGCCAGGAGGAAAGAAGAGGACCAGGCGCTCCCATGGGGCCCTTTTCTCCCAGCTTTTCTCTGATTCAACTAGTTTTCCTCCACCTTGTTCCTTCCTGCCCTCTCTGACAATCACAGCATCATGTTGATTTATTTCTAGAACATTCTCTCCTGTGGCTCAGCTTTACTGGGGTGGCATGCTTCATCCCAACTCCTGCCTCTGTCCTCTGTCCAAGATCTCTAGGCCCCGTCAGAGCTGGGTACTGCTGCCCATGTGACAACCCCTGAGTGTGCTGCCCCTGGCCCACCAGCCTCCTCTTGTGCCCTGACTCCCCCACACTCCTTCCAGGCCTGGCTTTGCGATCACAATCTCTCAGCCAACCCCCACCCCACAAACCTGCCATCATCTACCAGGATGACTCTCCTTTGCTTTCCCAAGGAGGGCCCTCTGCTCCCCAGTAGGGAGGTACCCCCACCTGTCACAGCCTGCCAGTGGTCACAGCACCTACTATGTGACAGTCCAGTGCCCATCTGTCAGAGCAGGGCAGCAGTGGTCCCATAGGTCAGTGCCCTGGCACCTGGCACAGAGCGTGCCCCGGAGTGGCTGCAAATAAACAGATCTGGGAGTGACTCAACCCTCTTATCGATGGAGGTGGTCTTGGCCCCATTCCTACTTCATTCCTCAGATGCTTGTTGAATGTGAACACTGTGAGGTGAGGTTTCCACTCTGCTCACCTCAAATCTCCAGCCCCAGATAGAGCCTGGCACAGGTGGGCACTCAGCTCACAGTGGGTGAGCAAATGAACACATGGACAGTGAAGCTGAGGTAGGGGCTCAGAGAGGAGTCAGCATGGAGCCTGGGGTCCCTGAGCCCAGGGGAGTAAGTTCAAATCCTTCCGAAGGCCATGTGAGCTGGTAAGAGGTGATGGAGCTGGACTCTGTCTGCCCCTGGCCTCAGTCCCCTGGTGTGAGAAATGAGAATTTCTTCCTCTTCACCATTGGGGTTCTTTCACAAACAAAGCAGCGTGTGGTCCTCGAACATCGAGAACTTGAGTGAGAACTTCTCGTGAGGTTCCACACAAGAAACCTTTCTTCCTCCATCCCACCACCATCCCCTGCCTGGCTTCACCCTAACACCCTCCACCCCAATAAAACTTCTCCTTTCCCTCCCTGAGGAGTTCCCCATTCGAGGTGACCACACCACCCTCAACTTCTCCCCGGAGTTTCAGGTTCTTAGTTATTTTAGGTCTTCTTCCCCACACAGCCGGCCCTCAGAGCCCTTTCCTCTCTGGACAGGCACCGTTGCTGTGGTTCCTGGGACTCCCAGCACCCCGACCTGGCTTCCTCCAGCCTCCCTGAGGTGCACCAGCCCTGCCTCCCTCCCCTCTCCTCTCCTGTGCTGTCCCTTCTCCTGAGCAAGGGAAAGTGCCTGAAGTTCAGAAGATACTTTAGTTCTGGGTCTACTTTGATTTTAAAACAGCTTTCTTGAGATAAGTCACACAGCATACCATTCACCTATTTCACATGTACAATTTCCGTGGCTTTTCATATAGGCTCAGAGTTGTGCAAGCACTATACCATCTAATTTTAGAACATTCTCATCTCCTACAAAAGAAACCCTAGACCCCTTAGAAGTCACCCTCAGCCATGGGTTCCTCATTGAAGGTGCCCTGGCTGACTCCCAGCTATGAACTCAAAGGTAAACCCCATGGGACAAAGCAGGAGAGTTTGCAGAAGCTCAAGGTCTTTCTGCCTCTTCCCTAGACAGCAATACGACCAGCCTTCAGGGTCTGAGTGTGCTCCAGGCAGCAGGGTAGTTTCCGGGGCCAAAGAGCTGACCCCGTTCCCCAGGCAGAAGCTGGGGGCATGCTGTGTCCACGGGGCCAGGAGGCTGGGGGAGGTGAGCAGTCTGACCGCCCCCATTGCTATGAGCTCTGCTTTTACAAGATTTTCTCCGTGATGACGATTGCCATGAACACCCGCCCTGCCTCAGTGATTACCCTTCACTATGCACAAACAAATAAGCTTCTGCTCCACAGGGGTTCCAACCTTGTCACCCAGAGGGTCTGCTTAGCCTCTGGGGGCTGGGACCAGGCCTGCGACAGCCACAGGAAGCCAGGCCACTGTCCTCTCCGCCATATCCCAGAGCTCCCTTCTCAGATTCCCAGGGGGGCAGTATATTGTGCTGGCCTGGCCTGAGTCAGGGACCAGACAGCAGGGTCGTAAGTTGATCCTTGACTGGGGTGCTGGGTTGTGGGGATGGAAGGAGGTGGGACATTGTGATAGGTGGGAGCCCTGCCATGGTGGTTGGGCCCCACTGGGGTTGGTGGTACTTGTAAGTGGCTGTGACCATAGGCAGGTATGTCCAAGGGGCAATGCACACAAGAATATCTAAGGACCTGGACTGTTTAGCTCAGAAGATGAAAAAAGCCTCGCCAATGTGTGTGGGGACAAGGGTCGCTCAGTTCTGCTCATTTCCCATTTGTTTGAAGGCTGGATTCTGCAAACCAGCACTAGCCCCAGGGCAGGCAGGCACCCCTGACAGCCCCGGTCACAATCATCCTGGCTCAGCAACACAGAAGAAAACCGCCTCTGCACGTTCAATACTTGACCCCAGGAAAGATCAGGGTGTTGCTGGTCAGCCCCGAGGGGCCAGAATGAAGGAATCTGCCCAGGGGCCCTGTCAGGGGTCCACCCTGTGGCCAGAGGGCAGGTCTGTCCACCACACAATGTGGGCACCACAAACCACACAGCTCTTCCCACCCCAAGCTTAGGAGCAGGTCAGGGGGTTGCTCAGCTCCCATGTGACACATGATGGCAGAGGCTCTGGAAGGGACTGAACCCCACAAGGTCCAAAAGCCAAAGCAAGGGCGGAAGCTGATCCCCTCCAGGGAACCCAGAGAGCTTACACTGTTGAGATTCACAGTCACAGCAACACAAACCCAAGCATTTGTTTTCCCAGGAGTGAAGTATGACTTCAACAGGCAGAAATTCTGATTCCTGGGCACTAAGTAGCAAGACAAGGTTCTTTGCCATTCAGCCATCACACACAGCTAAGAACTGGGCCCACTGGGTCTACTCTTCCTGCCATCACTCATTTCATCAATCCCCGGGCACCAGCTGGACCAGGAACGAGGCAGAAATAAGTGCACGGGCTCATCGGTTAGAAGTGTCTGATTTGGGGGACCCAGGGCTTGCTTCTGGTCTTTGCTGCCATGCTTTATCTCACAGGCACCCAGGCAGGGCAGGGGAGGGAGGGCTCTGCCGTCTGTAGCGAGTGTTTTCTGTCAAGAAAACTCAGCTTTCCTGGCAGCACCGAGAGAGCAGACGTGCAGGAGGGACAGCCCGGCTCCCATGGTCAGACCCTCTGTTCCCCCAAACAAGTCAGGGCCCCTAGGCAAGGAGAGGCCTTCGGGATCCCATTCTCCTTCAGACTCCTGCAGTGGGTCGACCAGATGTCCTGTTTGAAACAGGACAGAAAACAATGGTGCTGTCCCGTTTCAAACAGGACATGTGGTCAGCCTACTGACACCTTGAACTTGGCCCTGTGAGACTAGGCTGGCCAGACGTCCCATTTGAAATGGGACAGTCCCGTTGTTTTCTGTCCTGTTTAAAATGGGACAGCTAGTCAGCCTACCCAGCATGGCTCTCCGGGTAGAACTGAGACACAGGGGCCAGGTGGAGGGAGCAGAGAGCCTCCCTCTCTGAGGGTCAGTGTGTGAAGTGGTGAACTCCGGGATCTTGTTGTCCCCTGTATGACGAGTCCCTCTCCCCTCCCCTCCTCAGAGCCCGGCAGCATGGGCAGGCGACGGCTTTTCTTCTCTGTGCCCTGCTGTGGAGGGTCACGGACTCAGGACGCTGTGGACAGACTAAAGGACAGGGAGGACAAGGGGGATGCAGGGAGCCCACCACCGGCAACCCTTCCGGGCCTGGCTCCTCATCCTCCCCATTCCCCTGGGGCAGGCTGTCTTTGTGGGAATATGGAAGAAACACATCAGGCACCGCTGGGCTTCTGTGGAGACGGATGGCCACCCGTTCCCGCGGTTGCTCATTCAGTAGCAAACACAGCAAGGGCGTCTTGACAGTGCCCTGTGTAGGTTCTGGATGCTTCATACCCAAATGCACAGTGGGGGCAGGGAGCACCAGGAGGTCCCCTACCTCTGGGAGAACCCGCAGATATGTGAGCGGCTGTGACTATGCTGTTGAGGAGGGCTCACCGGATGGGAAGGCCTCAGCAGCTGGGAGGGGCTTGCAGGCAGGATGGTCGGGGGGAGACAGCTTTGTGTGTACCTGAGGGGGAGCTGGAGAGGCTGGGGAGGGGAACGTTATCTCAGGTGGAGTGACAGCACCCGATTCATCTTCCCCAACGCTCTCCTGGAGCCCTGTGGAAGGACTGGAGGGCGTCCCGGCTCCAGAGATAATAGACAGCCCTGTCGTTGAGGGAGATGCATGTGGGCTTGGTGATCATCCATCCCTGGGCCTGCCCGGGTCTCAGGCTGACAAATGGACCGTCTCTACCTTGGCCCCACGCAGCAGGCAGGCCTGTTCTTATCACTCACCCTCAAACAGAGCTCAGCTGCCTGCAGCCGCTCCCGGCTCAGTGGGCACAGTGAAGCTGCCAGGGCCAGAGCGGGCACAAACCACCTCCCTACGGGGGCAGGGGGCAAGTGTGTCAGTCAGGATGTGATGTGGCACATGGCAGAAACCCTGCTCACTTGGGATCGGGCAGGCAGGACCCAGGACCAGGAATGTGTTGGCACAAGTAACAGGCCCCAGGAAGGGCAGGGTGGCTTTCTCGGCTCCTGGCAGATGGCCCCAGGCAGCTTGAGGCATACCCCCGTTTAGGTTCAGAAATTCCAGAGAAGAATTGGGACTCGCCCAGCTTGGGTCACATGCCCTCTCCTTAGCCCAATCACTGCGACCGTAGGGGTGAGTGTCTGAGACTGGTCTTCTGAGCTCTGGGGCCAGGAAGCAGGCCCGTGACCTGAACAGGGGCTGAAAAGCTCATCCCTTGCAGGGGCGGAAAGGAGGGGGCAGCCACCCCAATTACATACTGCAACTGCGCTGGTAAAGCTGTGACCTTTTCTTATTTACAAAAGCCGAAGTAAAACAAAACATATTTATAAAAAACCCAAATATGAGGACAAGGGATAAGAAAGGGAAAATTAAAATGAGAATTGTGATATTTCTCAGAGAGTGACGTGAAGATTAAATGAGATCACGCAGTCACGCCACCAATACTCTGGACATGATGATAAACAGACGGGCATATCCGTGCCTAGGGGAAGAGAGAAATCGTGAACAAATAAGCCACAGATAACTGTGCTCCCAAGTGCAATGAAGGAAGAGCAGGTCTCACAACCCAGCTCAACGGGAGGGCCTCCTGGCCTCTCTGAGGCTGCAGCAAAGGGACAGGTGTTCCTGGTGGAGGGTATAGCCTGTGCAAAGGCCCTGAGGGAAATGCAGGTGGGCTATCAAGCAGGCCACATCCCAGCACCAGGTGAGCCCTCCAGAATGGTGACTTATTACAGTCATACCCAGGGGAATGTAATGCAACTCCATCACTGGCTGTCAAGGGAAGTTGGGGAGGAAAACCGTAAAAATGAAAGAGTTTATTGTCTCTTGTATTTCTTCTTGTGGTACCTATTCATATACTTTGCCCCCCCCCCCCCATTTTTAATGTATTTTTGTTTGAGAGAAGGTGAAGGGGGGGTATGTGCCCAGAGCAGCCTCCATAGTTGTACATCATTAATTGTGCATGGTTTCATTCCACATGGGTGGATGTGGGCAGCATGGGGCAAAAACCCAACCAGGAGCTTCCTGTATGGGAGATACTTTACCTGATTTTATGTTATATGTTTATATTTTTCTTACTTCTTTGTAGCAGTTTTTGTATATTAGAACTTTGTTATATGTGTTGCTAATATTCTCTCACAGCCTACCTCTTACCTTTTAGGCTTATTGATGGCCCCTTTTGATACATAGTAGTTAATGCTTATGTAGTCAAGTCATCCATCTTTTTCCCCCCCCAGGTTCCTGGGTTTCCTTCATTATAAACAAATATTATGTGTTGACCTATATTGTCTTCTAATACTGTCATTGTTTTGCTTTTTACATTTTATGCTTTAACACAAATAGAGCCTATTTTCCCAAGTGAAGTGAGGAATATATAAGCTTTTTGTCCCCAAAATGGAATAAGTTGCCCTGACAGCACTTGTTGTAGGGTGCATGCTTCTCTGGGGATTATAAATGCCACCTTGGTCCCACTGATATTCCCTTTGACATGTACACAGTGGCTGATTTTCCTGCAGGATGTTTTCTACTGAAATTGAACAACAAAAAAAAAAAAAGAGGAAAGAACTTGGAACTCTTTTCAGGCCACACCACAAATGTGAGAGATAGTCAGCAATTATCATTCTCCTCTGAGGAAACTGAGGCCCAAAGAGCTTCATTTAGTAACTGACCTCCAGTCGGGATGGGAGAGTGAAGGAAAGGGAGAAGGAAGAAGTGAATGAGGCTGCTTCATGCTGCAGACACAACAGCATAAAAACTGGAGGCTTAGGGGATGCAGGGAGAGCTCAGCAGTAGCGTGCTTGCCTTTCAATCATGAGGTCCAAGGTTCAATTCCCAGCCACGGCCCCTGCTGAACTATGGTGCAACTGGTAACCACTGAGATGGCTCGATGGCAAAGGTTCTTGCTTCCCATGCGGGAGGCCCCTGGTTCAGGTCCTGCTCCGCACGGCCCCACATTCACCATGTCACAACTAATGATGTACAACTCTGGAGACTGCTCTAGGTTCTCTTTATCTCTCTCTCTCTTTCTCAAACAATAAAAAAAAAAAATCTTTAAAAAACAAAAAACAAAAAACAATGGGAAGCCGGGATGGCTCAGCAGGTTAAGAGCTCACTTTGCAGCCCCAGGGACCAAGGATCTAATCCCAGCCCCAGCCCTTGCGGACCCATATGCTGAACTGCAGTGTGCTTCCCATGCAGGAGGCCCCCAGTTCAGTTCTTGCACCCAGGTTGGGCCTCTGGCTCGAGGGGGCGTGCCTCCCATGCGGGAGGCCGCCAACCCAGTTCCCACCCTGTGTGGCTCCCCACCCAACTGTGTGGAATGAAACCATGTTGAAGACTGATGATGCACAACTATGGAGACTGTTCTGGGCCTTCCCCCTTCTCTCTGTCTCACTCTGTCTCTGTCTCTCTGTCTCTGTCAAAACCAATAAAATAAATCTTTAAAAATCAAACAAAAGCAAACAAACAGAATTAGAGAAGCAGGGAGAGTTGGCCACTCACGGAGTCCTCAGGCAGCCAGGTAGCCCCTTCGGACCCTTCCTAGGCCTCCACCTCCACACCAATTTGTTCCTTACTCTTTGTTTGATGACAGAACATGGGTGTATCCTGCTGTGTTCCCTTGTTAAATAGAGAGATGGTATTCCACACAAGGTACTAGGATTTATCTAACTATATCTTTCAGTTGTATCACTTCTAACTTTTCATTTTTACACAGTGCTATTTATATAATAAACATCCTCTGTAGATAAGCCTGAGTGTAGAAATTGTTGGGCCAATGTACAGCTCTTGATAGTTATTGGCAAAATGCCCCATGGGGAAATATTACCAGTGAACATTTCCTTAGCCTGCTTATTCCATCATTACCCACACTGGACATCTCCATTTTTAAATTTGGCCCCTTTGTGAAATTGGACAGCACCATTGTTTTCTGTCCTGTTTAAAACGGTATGTCTGGTCAGCCTACCCATAGTGCTTTGAACCAGTGAGGTTCAGTGTTTTCCCACACCTTGTGGTTCAGGGTACTTCTTAGGTGAGAATCTGTGAAAACCTCCTTTCTCTGACTTCATACAGAATCCCTGAGGAGAACTAGGGGTGAGGATGCCACCAGAAGTGCAGGGGTGCCAAGAAGCAACTGCTAGAGTGAAAGTGTCTAGTCCTGCAGGTGAGAGCCCTCGAAGCTGTGACGGACTTACCACCCAGAGCACAGAGGCCGCATCTGGGTCTTCTAGACCTTCCCCAGCAGAGTCCCAATGCTTTGAGAGCTGCCTCCTCCTGGGCTGCTCATGCGATCTGGAAGTTGAGATGGGCCATGCTTCCATGGCCTCCCTCCTGTGACCATCACTCACGGTGTAGACAGGCTGGTGGACAGGCAGACCAGGCGGTGGCCAGGGTGACTGGCCAGATCATAGGAGGAAGGAGCAGGGTAGGTCAGGCAGCAGTGAAGCATAAGGAGATGTGGGCTAAGGCCCTGGGCAGAGCTACCTCCATCCCAGCACAGCCACCTCCTAGCAAACTCCGGATGTCCTGGATCTGTGTTCCTTATCTGTTTGTAACCTGCTACGGGGCTTGTTCCAGGGCTTGAATGACAGAGTGTTTGAAATCACCTAGCCCTGCACCTGCACCTGCACAGGTGGGAGGTGGCAGGCAGCTACTCTGCACAAGAAAGGCCCTCTGAGGCCGCCTGTCTGGAGGCTGCATTTGGCCCCGCCTGGAACTGGGATTTTAGCTGCCTGGCTTTGCACACACCATAATTAATGATTTTGCCTGGAGAACTTCACAGGTCTCTCTCAATGTGACCGCCATCCTAATTTTTTGTTTGATGTTCCCAACTAAAGCTTTGACATAGCTAAAAACAAATGACCTGGAATCAAATGGTTGGGAAGGATAACGCCTACGTTTCATGTTTCTGTGTATGTGCAATATCCGTAGGAGATGCCTCGGCAGGGTTCTGGGGTGCACTGAGCTAAGCGGAGGGAGCCCCACGGAGAAATAGGGGGTCTTGTCTGGCAGGGTCTGTCCAGGTTGTGCTGGTATCAGCCCATCCCCAAGCCCTGCCCACATCCGTAGTCCCTGTCCACACACCATGCCCTCACTTCTGCGCACATGCCCTGACACCAGGCCACCCTACACCCTCCTCTGTGACTCTCCTTGGCCACCGCACAGAAGGACTCAGGCAGGGAGTGAGGGTCTGGGACAGCCCTCACCCAAAAGGGACAGGATCTGCTATGTATATACGTGTCCTTCAGCCTCTCCAGAGTTGACTCAGAGGGCATCTTGGGAGTCTCCTAGGGTCACCTAGAGTCCCCAAAGGATGTAGTTACAGCAGGCCTAGCTGGAGGAACTAACTTTGTTGGTGCCCTCCCTTCTGGTCCCACTCCTACTCCCCTGCCTGGGCGCCAAGCAGCAATCCCTGGGCAGCGACTGGCCTTGTCCATGCCCACCTCTGGGGAACCAAGGAAGACAGTGTCTGCCCCCTTGTTTGCCCCCTGCCCCCAGACAAGTCGTTTTGCCTCCCAGGGCCTGTTTTCCATTCTCAGCATCCAGGTAGGCCTTTAGCCCACCTGCAGGGCTGGTGCAATCAGGAGAAGGAGACTTGCTGTGAATGGTTTGAGTCATGCTGTGGGGCCCTGTGTCCCAAACTGTCGCCTTAAGACCACCCAGAATCACCTGCAGGAAAGGCCAGACTGATGATTGTAAGAGGCAGGTTTCTGGTCCTGACAGCCCTTTCATCCCATTTCATCCCAGGGGAAGGAGCTGAGCCATATGGGGGAGCCTGATCCAAAGGGAGAAGAAATTTGAAATGGAAATCTGTCTTCATTTAAAGCTTTCATATTTGTCTCATCACGGATTTTATTGTCATTGATTCTAATATTTTCAGTATCGGGTTAAAATGTAATTTATCTTTTGAATACTGAGTTCTTTGGTTGCCCCTCAGACTTGGTGCCTGAGCACTTGCCCCTCTACTCCTAATCTTTTTTTTAAGATTTATTTTTATTGTTTTTGACAGAGAGAGAGACAGAGACAGAGACAGAGAGAAGGGGGAGGGTCCAGAACAGTCTCCATAGTTGCACATCACTGGTTTTTCCACATAGTTTTATTCTACAGGCGGGCGTGGGGCTGCACAGAGCAGGAACTGGGCCAGGGTCTCACCCCGGTGAGAACCTAACTGGGGGCACTCCCCGGTTCAGCATATGGGTCTGCATGGGCCAGGATTTGATCCTCAGTCCCCAGGGCTGCAAAGTGAGCGCTTAATCCACTGAGCCATCCCAGCTTCCCCCTGTACTCCTGATCTTGCCTAAGTCTTCATTTGTACCATCGCTCCAGGTAATTTGGAGGTATATTAAAGTCGGAGACCTTCTGCAACAAGGGTGATGATTAATAAACCACAGCCCCTCTCAAATGGCTGAGGGTGTTTTTGGTTGAAAGAAACAGAACCCTCAGCTAAAACTGGCTTAAATAATAAGGAAATTTATTATCAAAATATTAATAGCAAGTTCAGAAGTAGGGTGGGTTTCAAGATTAGTTGATTCAGCAGCTTGACGGTGCTCTGAGGGACCCCTGTCCTTTCTGTCTATCTGTGACCCGGAACCCCCATAGTCAGTGTCATCCTCAAGGTGGGGGCCATAGGGCTAGTTCACAGTCACCTCCAGGCATTGCAGTGGAGGGAGTTTTCTCCCTGCATATGGGAGCCAGAGAAGTCCCCAGACGCTCCTCCCCTCACAGTTCATTGGCCAAGGTTGGATCACATGCCCACATCTGAGCCAATCACCATCAAGGGAATGAGCTTTTTTCCTGAACAGGCCGAGGGGTGGGAGCTGACCCGGCCAGGTTCAGGGCAAGGCCAAGCCCAGGAGTGGCTGGAGTGGGGAGGGATGGAGACTTAAAACCAAGTGAGGGTTGTGTTTACCTAAAAGAAGAGGGGGATTGTGCCGGAAGGGGGATGGGGGTGCAGCAGGGGCCCAGGCAGGCAAAGTTCCCCGTAGAGACGCCAAGAAGGCATTTCAGATGAATCTGACAGCAGGGTCCTTGCTGACAGGTAGAGACACCTTTGTGCACACAGGAAGGCACTATTGCCCCTGCTGCTGCTGCTGCTGCACCTGCCTCCCCTGCCTGTTGGCCGATACAGTGCACTCCTTGCACAACTTTATGCTGCTACCCTGATGCCAAGGTGGACAAGATGATACCACAGCCCTCCTCTTGGCCTTCCTGGTGTTGTCTCTGCCTGGGTTCTAGGTGAACCTCTCCTTCTGCAAAAGGGGTCATTCCAGGATGTGGGTTGGGCCAGTCTTGGGTAAGGGTCCAGGGAAGAAAGCTAAGAGATGCTCTGAGGGGCTGGAAGCTCCCTGGCTGGAGCCAGAACTTCCTCTGCTTTAGGTTTCTTTCCCTTTGTGGTCAGCTTAAAGCCCTGGAATCTGATGCCCACACCAACCTCAGCTGATGGCCAGGGCAGGACGCCGCAGGCTTGGACCCGAATGCTGTCCCTTTTCCGCAGCTTCCCTTGTAGTCACCCCTCTCTCCCTTCCCAAAAGAAGGCCTGAGCCCGGCCATGACACCTCATCTTGGTCTCCATGCTTGCAGCAAGCACATCTGTTAACAATTCGGGCCATTTCCAGACTTTGCTTGCAGCAAAATTGAAGGAGGACTATAGACCTGTCAGCTGACAGTTATTCAAAATCATTTTTATGACCAGTTACCATGTGGTTCAGGGCATCTAACTGTGGGAAGGAGGCCACAGTGATGTCACTAGAGCACAGCAGCCTTTCATCCTGATCTATTTATGTGATTGAGGTTTCTTGGGCTTTCACATTAAAAACCCACACTAAGAATGGAATTAATACTGAACCCTGTCTTTTCCTGGCACTAAGACGTTCATGCACAAATGCACAAACTACTCAAAAGAAGAAAAAACAAAAAAAATAAAACCTTGCCTCATACCTCTTTTTTTTTTTTTTCAAGGTTTATTTTTATTGTTTTTGACAGAGAGAGAGAGATACAGAGACAGAGAAGGGGGAGGGCCCAGAATAGTCTCCATAGTTGTACATCATTGGTTTTTCCACATAGTCTCATTCCACAGGTGGGTGCGGGGCTGCACAGGGCAGTAACTGGATTGGGGTCTTCACCCCAGTGAGAACTGAACTGGGGGCACTCCCCAGTTCAGCACATGGGTCCACACGAGCCGGGGCCGGGACTCGATCCTTGGTCCCCGGGGCCGCAAAGCAAGCGTTTAACCCACTGAGCCATCCTGGCTTCCCCCATACCTTTTTAAAGGAGGCATTTTCAATAAAAATATACTTTTTATGTTTAATAATTCTCAAAATGTATGCTAAATTCACATTGTTTGTATCAGTTGTATACTACAAATAACTATAATGATAACCCAATCCAGAAGATAAACAAATTTTAACATAAGAAAATGTTCAAACCTTGACATTTGGATTTATTTACATAGTTCTGTGTGATAGGGGAATCAAAAGACTTTCAAACTGAAAATATACAGAGGGTGCCCAAAAAATGTATACACATTTTAAGAAAGAAAAAAAATTATTAAAATTGTAATACTCAATATATACCGATAACAAAAGTTGGATACAAGTCACGTTTGACCTCTGCAATGACAAGAGGTGCTCAAAGTGGTTCCCGTCAGCATCCAGACACTTCTGATTATGGTTAACTCCTGCCTGAGCTACATTGACCGAGGTGTCCACTTGTATCACTGCACATGCATCAAGTTACCATGTGTCTCAAACTTACCAGGAATGCGTGCAATTGTTAGACGTGTTGGAGGTTCTGTTGCAAACTCATGCCTCCATTGTCATTGTACTTCCACAATATTCTTGAATTTCAAATACCACTTCAAAATGGTCTTGTGTTCCTCAAATGACAACCGTGCTTCCTCCATTTTCTTTGACTGTCCTGCCTGTCGCATGTCCGGTGATGCTAACATTCATTTGATTAACGCCATCGTTTGAGTGAACGTCATACTACACATTGCTACTGTAATTCAATTCAGCTTCGAAAAGTAAAACATAAATAATACCTCTTAAAATGTGCATACATTTTTTTGGCACTCTCATTAATTGGATAAATTTCTGTCAGGTGAAATAGAAAATGGAGCCGTGTAAAACTTCAGGTGTTAAAGGAGAAGCTGTTTAGGTATGTTTTTACAACTGTGCGTAACCTTTAAATGTCATTAATACCTCTTTTTCCTTTGGTCTCCTTTCTTTTTAATTAATAGAATTTATTTTTCAGATTAATTTTGGATTTATAGAAAAACTAAGCAGAAATCATGGAGAGTTCCCAAATATCTCCCAGTTCCCCGTATTATTAACATCTTTCCTTGGTGTGACAATTTGTTACAAGTAATGAGCCAATACTGATACATCATTATTAATTAAAGTCCACAGTTTACATTAGGGTTCACTCTTGGTGTTATACATTCTATGGGTTTGGACAAATGTATAATGACCTGTCTCCACCATTATAGTGTCACACAGAGTCAGTAGTTTCACTGACTTAGGAAGCCTCTGTACTCTGTCGATCCATGCCTCCCCCCAACTTCCAGCAACCACTGATCTTTTTACTGTCTCCATAGTGTTGCCTTTTCCAGAATGTCAGAGAGTTGGAATCATACAGTGTGTAGTTTTTCTCAGACTGGCTTCCTTACTTGCAATATGCACTTAAGTTTCTTCCAGATCTTTCCAGGGCTTGATAGCTCATTTCTCTTTATCACTGAATAATGTTCCATTGTCTGGATGGACCACAATTTGTTTACTTCTTCACCTTTTGAAGGACATTTTTATTTCTTCTAAGTTTGGGCAATAAAGCTGCTATAAACATCTGTGTGCAGATTTGTGTATAGACATAAGTTTTTAGTCCTTCGGGTAACTACCAAGGAACATGATTGCTGGGTCATATGGTAGGAACATGTTTCATTTTGTAAGAAACTGCCAGATTCTTCCAAAGTGGCTGCACCACGTTGCCTTCCAACCAGCCGTGCATGAGAGTTCCTGTTGCTCCACATCCTCACCAGCATTTGCTGTTATCAATTCTAGATTTTGGCCATTTCTAAGAGGTGTGTAGTGGTATCTCACTTTAATTTGCATTTCCCTGGTAACATACGATGTTGAGCATTTTTCCATGTATTTGCTGTCTGTATATCTCCTTTGATGAGGTGTCTGTTCAGGTCTTCTGCCCATTTTTTAACTGACTTGCTTGTTTTCTTATTGTTGAGTTTTAATGTTTTACTATTAAACGTATTGGGGTGACACTGGTTAGTAAAATTATATAGGTTTCAAGTGTACAATTCTATAATACCTCATTTATATAGTGCATTGTGTGCTCACCACTCAGAGTCAGTTTTCCTTCCATCCCCGTATATTGCTGAGTTTTAAGAGTTTATATTTGTATAACAGTCCTTTATCAGATATGTGTTTTGCAAATATTTTCTTCCATCCTATAGCTTGTCTTTTCATTTTTTCAATAGTGTCTTTTATAGAGCAGAAGTTTTAAAATTTAACAAAGTCCAAATTATCCATTTTTTTTTTCATGGGTCATGCTTTTGGTATTGTATCTAAAAGCTCATTGTTTCACATACAGAGCTATGTGAAAATTGAGGTGTTAAAGAAGAGTTTGGTCATGCATTTTTCAGCAAATAATGGTGGCTATCAAATCACTATGGTTTCTAATCCATCAGCCACCTTTTTATTTTAAAATATTTATATTTAGAGTATATCAGATTTTCAACTGTTGACAGCTATTAAACTTCTGTTGAGGATTTTTAATTGCAAGAAAAACACAGTTGAGGGGGCTCATAGTTACTCAAAATAATTTTTAAAGACCGGTGGGTCTGCAGTGGCTGATGGCCCAGACTCCTGGGCCAGGTTCAGAGAGCCCAGTTCTGCCTAAGACCAGAGCCCAGTTCTGTCACGTACTCACACACTTGGGCTTCAGTGTCCTCATCAGGTAAATGGACTGGTTGCAAGACCCACTCCCAGGGTGGTGACGAGGGTCACCTGGAACTGGCAGGAACTGGCACATGGAACCGGCCAGGACTCTTTATGGCAGCTTCTATTCAGTGTCCGGGGTAAGAAAGAACCTTTCCTGCAGCAGAGATGTTTCTAAGTTGCGTCTTTGTCAAAACCCTGAGCTGGGAACTTGTGGGGGTTGAGAGAGAACTTAGGTGTGGATGCCGCTCTTTAGGGCTCCCCATCCAGAGGGCGGACCAGCATGTGCAGAAGCAATAGAAATTGCAGTTGGAGGGACCAAACAAATGGGGTTGTTCCCTGACAAGCAGCAGAAACAGGACTCCAGAGAAAGCATCCAGCTGCAAGTCAGAAAGTCCGGGTGCTGGCCCAGCTTTGTCACTGTACACCCTCAGGCAGAGCATGTTCCCTCTGTGAGGGAGTGAGGGGTTGGGGGGAACTAGAAGCTTGGGGAGAGCTGGCTTCACCTGGGGTGGGGGGGCTGCAACCCAGGAAGAACAGTGATTTTTAAATGACTTGGACTCCTGCCTCTATAGACACTGGCACCTTGGGGCGGCACAGGGGTGGGCACCCTGACTCCCAACCCCACGGCTCTCTGCTGCTGCTCTCCCGCTCGGCACCCCTGTCTAGCACTTTAGGGTGGTGCCTTACTTTGGTGTTCACTTGGCCCATGATTGGGTCTCCTGGTCGGTGAGTTCTGCCTCGCCCACCAGACTGCATATGTCTTTGGGGGCAGGAGTGGGATTCTTCTTATATGTCATCTCACAGTGCCCAGGAGTTGTTGACTGGGCCATTTCCAACGTGAGAAACCAATCCATGGAGGCAACAGGAAGACCAAGTGAGTAAGAGGGAGGCATAGGCATTCAACCTCCACCTGTGTGGGCTGTGTGGCTGTGGACGACCTGTCAGAGCCTCAGTCTGTCCACCTGTAAAATGGGAGTTCCAGTAGCATCGACTTGGCAAATGGGTAAGAAACAAGTGGGAAAATGCAGAGATGGCGCTCAGCTCAGTCCATGTCCCTAGCAAACCTTCCTGCATGCTGACAGCGACTGTCATGACTGTGGCTGTGATGTACCTGGGCTGGACAGAAAGAAACTCTGCACTCGCCACAGTTCTCTCAGGTGGGGACAGGGAGCCTTTCAGATTGACAGGCCCAGAGCATGGTTTCTGATGATTGCAATTTTTATTCTCAGTGTTGGTTGTCAGCACCCTGCTTCAATCAGTGACACTGCAGCTGGTAATTTTTTTTTTTTTAGCACAAAGAACTGAGTCAATGATGTGTTGTTTGTAAGGGTGGAGTTGCAGGGGACCCCAGGACTGAATTGGGTCCAACTTCAGCTAAAGCACCATGTGAATTCACTGGTTGTTTGGGGAGGTACTTACCTCCCTTCCCAGCTGAGAATCCCCTGAGGCTGCTTCCAGCTGTCTGTTTGTTGCTCAGTCACCCCACCTGGCCCACTTTTTGCATGATAACATTTCCAAAATTTAGAGGCATCTAAGGATTATAACAGGGAGTGTGTTCTTTTTTACTAGCACATAAAATAATGGTGCATCTTAAAATCGACGTTGTCTCAGGATCCATGAACTAAGGGAGTTGGTATCAGTACATATTGGTGCCTAAAGTCTGTGGCCTTAAGCAACATGCCAGCTGCTTTTAGATCCCCGTTCCTCATTCTTCTGTGAAATGGGCTCAGGACACTGCTACTCCTCAGGGACTGGATTGAGCCCACATTGAATCACATTCTGAAATCCAGGGAAATGTACATACTGGACATTTGTGTTACAATAAAGTCATTCAGCACACCCCCTCTTATTTCTACAAGGACAAAGGTCCAGGAGGTTGAGGATACTGGCAGGGGCTACGCAGCTACTTGGTGACTCAGCTGACCAGACACCTGCTCAGTGCCCCTGGGGGAGGCCACAGGAGAACGGGGAAGGAGTGGGCCTCTCCTCTCCCAGAGCCCCCCAGCCTGTATTCTGGTGGCTTCCTCCACCCAAATCAGCTCTGGTGGGCAGAGCTCAGTCAAGGAGAGGCCAAGGGTGAAGGAGAAACAGGTCCATGAGCTAAACCCAGAAGAGGGACAGTTTTTGTCACATTGCTGTATTTTTATGCTTGAGAATTGGGGACCTTGGACCTTCACATGCAGACTTATGCCAAATGAGATGGAAATCAGGGTCCTGCTGTTCTGAAATTCTGGCCCCTCTGACTCCTAAGACCCTGACACTAGGAGCCCAGTGTGTCTCTAATAGAGCGTGCGAGTTGGGAGAGGAAGGAAAGAAAAAGACACCGATTTCACTGAAACGTACTAACCAGGCAAGGGCATCAGATATGTCTCAAAGCACTTCAGGTAAAGAGGTAAAGCAGGCCGCTGAAGGGAGCCCAGAGCCAAGCTGGGTGCTGAGAGACCCGGGCAGCGGCCTGGGGCATTTCTGCGGGTTGACAGTAAATGAATGTTAGCAAATGAGCGCCAAGCCCAAGCACTTGCTTGGGCCCGCAGCGGCCCAGAAGCGCTAGATCGTGCGCCTCCTGCATTTTCGCCTCCGTTAACTCAAGGCAGGAGCAGGACCCCACATGCGGGACGCGCGGGCCCCGGCCGGCCGGCTGCGGGGGAGGTCGCCCCCTGCCGGTCGGTCGCGGAGGCGACCTGTCCCTTCCCGGGCCACGCGGCGGGCCGGCGGGCGGGCAACGGGAGGAGGGGCGCCTGCCTCTCGCCTCCCGCCTGGACGCCAGGCGCCGCGACTCCTAAAACTGCGAGGCGGGCGGCCGCGGGCTGCTGGAGGTGGGTGTGCGCGGCGGCGCACTCAGCTCCAGGCCCCCGCCCGGGGCGCGGCCTGCGGAGTCCGCGGGGGTGGGCGCGAGCGGGGGGCCCGCCACGAACGGCACCCACACTGCTACCCCCAAGACACCCGCGCCGCCACCCCCACCCCGCCACGGCGCCCCGCGCTCTCGCACCCCCCACTCCGCCGCACCCGGCACTACCCTCGCGGGCACCCTCCCCCGCAGAGCGGCGCGCATCCCTCTCGCCACCGCACCCCGCGCTCCAGCACCCCCATCCGCTGGAGCGGCCCCCACGTTAGCCCCCGCGCGCAGGACCACCGGCTGCGCCCTAGAGCCCCCGGCCGAGTTCTCAGGGCGCTCCTTAGCGTCCGCGGCTGCCCCAGCGCGGGGACGGGGGCGGCGGCTGGCGGAGCCCCTCTCGGGCGGCCGGCGCCCCGGGGCGGAGCCGAGCGCGATGGGCGCCGAGCTGGAGGCAGGTGGCGCAGCGGCGGCGGCGGCGGGGGGCAGGAGGCGGAGGCGGAGCGCGCGGGGCGGGGGCCGCGGGGCCCCGTGAGACACTCGGGCGAGCGCGCGGCAGCCAGAGCCAGGCGCCCGCGAGCCAGAGGCGCGGCGGCTGGACCGGGCGCGGGCCGGGGAGGCCGCAGACCGCCCGGGGCGGTGCTCGCGCTTTGTTCCTGCGCGGGCGGCCGGGCGGGCGGAGCGAGCGGCCGGAGCCGAGCCCGGGCATGGCCCAGGCGGCCGCCCCGCGCGCCGCGGCCCCGCCGCGCGCCTGAGCCTGGCGCGGCGGGAGAAGACGGCGCGCGGCTCGCCCCCAAGTTACGGAGGCGGGGACCGAGTTCGAGAGAAGGGCCACTTCAGGAGCCAGGTCGCGAGAGTGCGATCGCCTCCGTCCGCCGGACCTCAGGACCGTAAGTGCCCCGTCTGTCCCGCGCGCCACGGTCGCTGTCACCCCGACTTAGCCCGCGGCTGCCGTCCCAGGGTCTTGCAGCCGCACCGAGTGCACCGGCCGCCCCTGGCATCCCCTCCCCACTTTGTAAAGTTGGAGCCCACCGTGGGGTGGGGCCAGCTCACTCAGCGTCCACGCACTTGGGCTGTCTGTCCCCCCACCCCAGGTGAGCCAAGAGCTTGACCTGCCCAGACATGTGGTCAAACTTAAGGTGAGAACTGCATTAGGACGGTGGGGAGTCGGGCAGGCTCCCCTGGGGTATCTGGGCTTCCTGACAAAGGCCCTGGACCAAGTGACAGGGGGCTGGGAGAGGACGAAGACGAGGGTGACCCTAGGAGAGATGGAGGTCCGGTGGCATGGCTGGAGAGGGGAGTCACCGCTCCCTCGAGCCCCTCCCCCTCTTGTTTTGGTTCCTGGTCCTGCCACCCAGGGTTAAACCATCTTGGGGTGAAGTCTTCTCAGACACCCACAGGGGGCTCTGCTCCACTCCCTGTGCATGGGGAGAGGGGTCTGAAAGACCTTTCCTGGGGTCTTGATATCCCTGGTGCCTCCGGTGCAGCCCTGTGGCAGCGATTATGCTCACACCCTTTGGGAACCGTCCATCTGTGTGTAGGGCAGGCCTGGAGCCAGGCTGTGGGAATGGCAGGGAGGGAGGTGTGAGCCGATGTAGAGGGACAGATGGCTGGAAATTCAGCCCTAGACGGGCTTACGTGGAACAGAAGGCAATGGGGCTGGTAGCAAGCCACACTGTGAGCCACTGGGCTCTGAACACACAGCCCCAGGCTGTCCCTCCTTCTGGCCCCTAGGAATGTGTGTGCTGGACACAACAGTCACAGAATAGTGGGGACAACCCTGTAAGTATAGGGACCCTTGCTTCCCCCACAAAAAAAACCTATATTCCCCACCATTAGGGCCAAGGCTGATTGACTTTATGCCTGTTTCAGAGGCCAGGGAGAAAAATATTTCCTTTAAGAATGGAGGAGACCATATGCTCCTGTGCAGGGTGATCTGAATAACTGTCAGGCCCCGTCTTTGACCCTGTGGCCAGGATACCGCTTCATTATGTCTACATGGGCGTGTGTTTCCTCCCCTGAACCCAGAAACAGGAGGTTCCCAGGGCGGCCACCCTCAGAGGACAGGGGTTGGCTGGAGACAAAGGGGGTTAGCTGTTCTGTGTCCTAGCATTGCTTTTGCAAGTTGCTGCAGGGCTTGAGAAACTTCTTGAGATTGGGACCCCAAGAGGAGAGGTTGGTTGGATCCTCTTGGGCCCAGCCCTCACCTGTCCCAAACACAAGGCAGCCCCTGGCATCCTTTCTCCAGCAGGGGCAGGGGGTCGTACCTACAGTTCCTGGGCACAGTAGTGGAGAGCTGGTGCTATGACATGCACTGAAGTGGAGCTGTGTCGTTTGCCCCACCACCCCCATCCCGCCCTTCTGTCCTCTGGATGGGGAAGCCTGAAAACTCAGTTGGGCCCAGGAGGCAGAGGATTCTGTTCTGTGCAGCCAACCACCCTGTGCCTGAAGAACCATGCTACCTGGGGCTCTATTGCCAGCCACTCTTGTATGTTGAAAAGGAAAAGGGGAGAAAGAGGACAAGCTTTAGTAGTGGGGACAGATGTATTCTGTGCTTCCCTGTAGCTAGACAGACACAGGGCAGGGGAAAATATCACATAGGACCAATTTTCTGGCAGAATCCGGCTCTTTCTGGCAGTGTCTTGATCTATGGTGTGATGGGAGAAAGGGACATCACGTGCGTGGTCCCTGCTTGCCCACAAGCCCAGCCAGGGCTGGTGGGCTAGAGGATTTTAGCAGGGTGTCTTCCTCCAAGACCCTTTGGGGCTGCCTCAGGCCACCCACCAGCCCCTTTGAGTCCCCAAGCTCTGCCTCTGTCACTGGGTTATCTGCATAATTGAGTTACCACCTCCAGGAAATCTCTCTGATTTGGCTCCACATATTTTCATTTCTGCATGACTGGAAGAAATTAATTTCCCTTCCTACCCAAGGACTTGGAGACGCCGGAAGGCTGGGTCACTAATCCACAAGATTCATGCCAGCAGGGTTGCCACCTCTCAGAGGGCCAGCCAGCCACTGCTTCTGGGGGTGGCAGGAAGGGTGGGGTCTGGGCAAGGCATTTCCCTGCTGCCTGAAACTATTGTGGGGCTCCCTGCCAACCTCCCCTTTCCCTGTGGATCTGTATGCGGGTTGAGTTTGGGGTCCTCTGATTCATCCTCAGCTTCCCATGGCACCAGGAGATACAGGATGGTGGTGGAATTCAGCTGATCTGAATTCTCTCCCCAGTCAGTGTGTGTGTGTGCTCACACATGTGTGTGTTCAGAATCCAAAACACGGGAGAGGCTCTGTGACCCAGCTCCCTGGGGAAGGGTGAAGAGCTGCACACATGAGGTGCTTAATTAGTGGCTTTCTCCTGGAGGGAGTTGGCGTTCCTGTGGGACAGCTCTGTCCTGCTTGTTGCCTCCTGCACTCATGCTGCTGGCTGCACCACCGTCACCTGTGCGTGCTTCTGTCCCCACTAACAGCCTGAGTGTCAGCGCCTTGTTGAGCAGTTACTATTGGCCAAGCCTTGCTCAGCAATCACACTCGCTGTCTGAATCCGCATGACACCTGTGAGGCTGGTGGAACCTTCCCTATTTCGCAGATGCCCAGAGAGATGCGGGCCCATCAGGCCCAGGAAGGGAGCTGGGTCTGACTGCCCCCTCCCCTTTTCCCACACAGCATGACAGTGGCCACCTGGCCTCTGGTCCCACCCCCTGTGCTGGCCTCCCTTTGCCTGAGGCCCTCCTGCCCTCATCTCCGGCCTACCTGACAGCATTCCTCCCACACCTGCAGGGACAGGTAGCTGACTGCTTGGTGCTGACAGGGGTTAATGCCCCAGATGTCAGAACTCTCACCTGGAATGGCCTCAGGCAAGTGGGGCACAGCTATAACTGACATCAGGGGCTACCTGGGGCCCAGGGAAGGAGAACACCCTGCCCTGTCTGGGTCACAGAGGCCCAAGGCCAGCCCCATCCCATCTGTTCCTGGTTCCCTTTGGGCTCTGGCCAGTCCCATTCACCCTCCCACTGTGCCGGGGGGCAGGGGGTGGAGCTGGGAGGTGATCATTGTTGTTTGAGACCCTCTAGAAGCCACTGGACACTGTCTGGCTATTATAACTATATCCAAACATAACATAATGTTGGTAGGAATCCACTTCTGGGCAGTTGGTATCACCTCCTAGGTTTCGGGGGAAGGGGTATCCTGAACACTGTCTCTTGTAAATGCAAGAATGTGGCCTTGCCATGATTGTACTTACTGCACAAAATTGGCCATGGGAAGTGTCTGTCACCCACTGCTCATTCACTGGGCAGATAGTGCCAGGCAGGGAGTAGAATGATATAATAATAATGCAATGCCAACAAAAGCTCACTGGCATGCTTCCTTTCATTTGACCTCACAACAACCCTGAAGGTGGATACCCTTGCTGTTCCATTCTCCAGATGGGGATGCTGAGGCCCAGAGTGGATCACCAGAGGCAGGTGGGCAAGTACTTTGTCCAAGTTCTGAATCTGGAGAAACAGTATGGGGCCTGCAAGCATGTTCTTACTCAGAATCCCTACAGATCTGATGTGCACCCCATCTGGAGCCACTGCATCCCAGGGAGGGGTAGGAAGAGGTTAGAAATTCATGTTTGCTGGGTATCCATCTGGGTGCGGCCTTTGAGGGCCTGGACTCACTGGGGGCAGTTCTTGGGCATTGACTGAGGCTCTTCTCTAGACTATGTCACAGCTTCTGGAAGACAGGGTCTCCCGGATTCTGGCCAGACTAGGCAGGCACCACACTGTATATTCCAAGAAATCAGTCGCTTGCTGGCTTATTCTGGCTTATTCTTATGGCTCTCAGTCTTCTCAGGACGGTTGGAGACAATGGACCACACCTCCAAATCCTTTCCTGGTGTCATGCCCCCAGACTTTGGGGCAAGATGAGCAGGCCTGATTCTATTTTTATGGTTCCCCGAGGCTGAGTCCCCCTTTACACGGGGCTCAGATAAGGGCGTGTGATGGGCAGGGGCTGCAGGAGAAGGCCCAGCCCCCAAGTGCCTCTGAGGGCTGCCTTTCGCCAAGAACGCTAATGCAAGCAGGTCTCTGCTGTCTGGAAACAAATTCCTGGAGTGGAAGCCGCCCTTGCAGCATCCGTGGAAAGACCCAGGCGGAGACCTGGCGTTCGAGATGGAAACTTATGACGATGAAAGTGATAAATAATTGGTGCCTGGTTCCCCACTTCTGAGTTCACAGCCAGACCCTGGGAGCGGGGTGTGCAGGGTTGGGCTGGAGCCTCAGACATGCGAGAACCAGAACGTGCTTCCCGCCTCGCTCTTTGCAGCACAGTTTCCTGCAGCAATAAAACAGAAGTTAAGACTTCTGCTTTTTGTAATTCGTGGGACCTCACGGTGAGCCAGATGTCACTGGAAGGAAAACAAAGATGTGTAATAAGGAAGATGCCTCTTCACGGAGGCGCCAGTGCCCCCTGTGCTGCTCAGCCTCTCGCTCTCTGCCGCCTGCATCATCTGTCCCTTTTCACTGTCCCCACACCCTGTCTGCCTCTCAGAGCCAGGTGCTCAGAGCCTCCCAGGCTGCCCCTGAAGTGTGGTGGACGTGGCAGGAGGAGGTTTGGGGAGGATGTCTGGGCACTGGGGCATTCTCCTGTTTACTCGGGCACAGAAAAGTCCACAGTGGGGGCAGGGCAGGAGAATGGGCAGGAAGCACTCCCGGACCTTATAGGGACAGGTCAGGAAGGGCTCCTTGTGTCCCGGTGGCCCTGGGCAACGTGTGGGATTCACAAGGAAGCCCGCTCCTGGTGGTCCTGACCTGGGAGCAGCCAGGAAAGGGAAGTCCTCCAGCTGTCTTGGGCTCCTCTTACAGACAGGGAGGGGCAGTGTTAAGAGGCAAGGGGCTTCTTCAGGGCCAGAGGAGGCTACAGCCCCCAGCCCAGCTTGGGGAGCCCCTAACCCATTCACTGAAGCTGTGCAGAGACAGATGGGCAGCGCACTGGCTTCTCTGAGCTCTGCTGGTTGGATCTGAACTCCAGTTCCCCTCCCAGTGGCTGTGTGACCATCAGCATATCACTCACCCTCTCTGTGTCTCTGACTTCAAAAGTAAAATGTAATCACAGGGCTCCTGTCTCCTTAGGTTGTGCTGAGGTATGAAAGGTCCACATGGGTCTGGCATGTGGTTACTGGCTTGTGGACATGGCTGTCACATCCTCTCTCTGGGAGAACACCAAGTGCCATCCTGGGGTTCACTGGTGGGTGGAGCATCAACCAGCTCTGAACTCAAACCCTGTTTCTCCTTCCCAGCCAGACCTGTTCAGGAGGTTTACTCTCCCTGTGCCGGTGTCGTCCTATACAGCCCAATGCCTGCTGACCCACCTCCCCATGCGTGGGGAGACAGCAAGTTCAGAGCCAAACTCTGAGTGCTCTGTGCCACCTGGAGTCACAGAGGGGAAACTGAGGCTGAGATCATCACACCCCATAGCTATTTGGTGGCAGAGGGGGATATTAATTTGGGAACCCAGTCATCTGACTCCAGAGCCTCTGTGTTTTCACCACACCAGGTCCCCAAACAGATGACAACGACTTCTCACTCGTCCTTGGGGTTCCGAGGCCCCCGCCACCTGCCAGAGGGTTCACAGCTCCCTCTGTGGACCGTGGCTGAACTGCCACCTGGTCTCAGGAGCCCTTGTGTGTGTGACTGCGCATAGGGGGTGGGGGTGAATGTGAGCATGCCGTGTGTGTGTGCAGGTGTGGAAGTGTGCCTCCACCTGAGTGCCCTGGGGCATCCATAGGAGAGCCAGCCCATGGCTGATCTAGGTGTCCAGAACTGATGACAGCTGAACAGCGCATGCCAAATTCTGATCCCCAACCCCTACTCCTCCTGGCCCAGCTCACTGTGACAACATGGGAACTTTGTCTGAGTATGGCCAGGGCTCAGGTGGGGACCAGCACAGAAGTCAGAACAGACCTGCTCTACCCAGGGCCCCGCACCCTGAAGACTGAGGTCGGTGTCCACTGAGGGGACCAGCAAAGGCCTCAGAAATGGAACTTTATCCCCAGAACACCTGTCACTACACACCCACATGGACTGTCCCAAGATGCCTGTCACTACAGCACTACATGGACTGTCCCAGGATGCCTGTTACTACACACCTAATGGGCTGTCCCGGGAGACCTATCACTGCACATCAACATGGACTGTCCCAGGACGTCTATAACTAGGACTCTTATTACTCTACATCTACTTGGACTATCCCAGGATATCTGTCACTACATATCTATATGGACTTTCCCAGGTTGTCTGTTACTACACGCCTACAAGGACTGTCTTAGGACACCTGTCACTACACACATACATACACTGTCTTAAGACACCTGTCACTGCTCATCTACATGGACTGTCCCAGGTTGTTCATCACTACACATCAACATGGGCTGTCCCCAAGACACCTGTCGCTATACATCTATATGTACTCTCTAGGACACTTGTCACTATGCATCTTCATGGACTGTCCCCAGGACACCTGTCAGTGTACACATATATGGATTGTCCCAGGATACCTTGTCACAACACACCTACATGAACTGCCCCTGTCCCCAGGACATCTGTCACTCTATAGCTACTTGGACTGTCTCAGACATCTGTCACTCTACATATACATAGACTATCCCAAGATACCTGTTACTATTACATCCACCTGGACTGTCCCCAGACACTTGTCACTGTACATCTCCATGGACTGTTCCAGGACAGCTGTCACTGTACATCTATGTGGACTGTCCTAGGATGCCTGTCAACCCACATCTCTATGGACTGCCCTATGATACCTGTCACTATACATCTATATGGACTGTCCTAGGACAACTGTCACTCTATGTCTACATGGACTATCCCAGGATGCCTGTTATTATACATCTGTATGGACTGTCCCAGGACATCTGTCGCTCTACACATGCATGGATTAGTATCTGGAGAGCCTAGTTCTGGAAGTCAGTCCTCCAGATTCTGAACCCGCCCACATGCTAGCCCTTCACTTCGGCATTTTTGTGGCTTCTTGGAGCTTCCGTTTCTTTCTGTTCACATGAAACCTCCTTTTAGAATTTCAACAATCATGGTCATTATATAGCTGGTTGAGGGACCCCCCACAGTACCTGGCATGGTCTGGTTGGGGTGACTCAATTTCCTTTTCTGAGTCAAAGTCAGAGCTTGAATGGCCCTGGGGGCTTTGATGTTGAGGGGAGAGGTCAGGGAGGGGGTATCTGTGAAGTCCTGGACTTGATCTGTATTAATGTCATGCATATGGAGGGCTTTTATCTGATTTTCATAGAGCCTGAGACCCCCACCAGGTGGACCCCTTTCCTGTGTGGTATTCTATACATCATAATGGCCTTCAGCCCAATTAGACCTCTTGGTTTAGGAGGTTATTTGATCAGACCTTCCCTTAGAGTCTCTCCTCGCCCCTAAAGGTTTTATATATATATATATATATATATATATATATATATATATATATATATATATATATATATGGTGTGTATGTATGTGTGTTCTGAAGAAGAGATAACAAGACTCTCACATCACCAGCCTGCTGGGGCCTGGCCTGCCCTCCTCATTCCCACCAGCCTCAGGGCAGCCGCCCTCCCTGCCCACTTGCTCAGTCCCCCAGGTGGACAAGAGCATAGAGTCTGGGAAGAGGGAGGCCCTCACCTTCCCACATTAGCGCTGCCCACCCAGGGAGGGAAGTCAGCCTGGTCCTGTCACACACCTGTGTCCCTCCCCCTGAGCTTGGGATCCCCATCCAGTGCTGTTAATGATGCAAACAGGCTACTGGAAAAGGGGAATGGAGAGGTCGCAACTTGCCTGGCCTCAGTCTCCCCACTGGGTTTTTTTTAATTGTGGTAAAATAGCATAAAACATAAAATTTACCACCTTAACCGCTTTTAAGTGTGCAGTTCAGTGGCTTTAAGTACATTCCTGTTGTTGGGCAATCATCCCCATCAATCATCTCCAGAACTTCTCATCTTCCCAAACTGAAACTGTGTCCCCAGTAAGTCCTAAGTCCCCCTCCTCAGCCTCTGCTGACCACCATTGTACTTTCTGTCTCTACAGATCTGACTCCTCTAGGGACCTCGTATAAGTGGAATCATGTAGTATTTGGCCTTATTTTCTTCAGCATAATGTCACCAAGGTTCATCCATGTTGTAGCATGTATCAGAATGCCCTTCCTCTTCTTTAAGGCTGAATGACATTGCATGGAGAAACTGCACTTGGCTATCCCTTCTTCCATCAATGGACACTTGAGTTGTCCCACCCTTTGGCTATTGTAAATACTGCTGCTATGAACATAGATGTACAAATATCTCTTTGAAATCCTTCTTTCAGTTCTTTTGGGTATGTACCTAGAAGTGGAATTACTGGGTCATATGATAGTTCCTTTTTTTCTTTTTTTAAGATTTATTTTATTGTTTTGAGAGAAGGGCAGGGTGGGGTGGGGGGGAAGAGCTCTCTCCACAGTCACACATCATCAGTTGTGACATGGTTTCACTCCACACAGGTAGACGTGGGGCCACATGGGGCGGACATGGAGCTGGGGGCCTCCCCCATGGGAGGTGAGAACCCTCACCATGGTGTCATTCCAGTAGCCACCAGTTGCACCACAGTTCAGCACACGGGGCTGCATGGGCTGGGGCCAGGAATCAAACCCCAGACCCGACGACGGGGGGGGGGGGGGGGGGGGGGGGGGGGCGGGGAAAGTTCAACCTGCTGAGCTATCCCAGCATCCCCGTATTTTGAATTTTTTGAGGAACTTTCTTATCACCATTTTAACATTTTTAAGTATGCACTTCAGTGGCATTTAGCACATTCGCAACCATCATCACCATCCCCCAAATCTCTGTCACCCCAAAAAAGAGACCTCATACCCCTCAGTGTTCACTCCCCGTGCCCCTCCCTCCAGCCACTGGCACCCACTGATCTTCTTTCCATCTCTATAAATTTGTCTGTTCTGGACATTTCCTACTAGAATCATTCAATATATGGGCTTTGTGACTGACTTTTTCCACTTAGCATAATGTTTGTGAGATGTGTCCATGTTGTCACATGTGTCAGCACCTCCCTCCTTTTTAATGACTGAATAATGGTTGGTTATATGGATAGACACATTTTGTGAATCCATCCTCAGTTGATGGACATCTGGGTTGTGGATAATCTGTTGCGAGCATTCATGTGCTAGTTTCTGCGTGGACATATGTTTTCAGTTCTCTTGGGTATACACCTGCAAAAGGAATTGCTGGGTCATGTGGTTACTCAAAGTTTCACTCGTCCACTGGGTTTCAAGGGATGGATTAAGAAGAGCCTCCTGCCCTGGCAGCTTGGGCTTCTCTGTGTAAGTCACCGGGTCTTCCCACAAGCATGAAGGTGGTCACCACCATCCCCTTTCCACAGGTGACAGACAGCATCATGTCCTAGGATGGTAAATGCAGTTGCCCAGGGTCACCGGCTGATGGGGACGCCCTTGCCGGGTGCCTGGAGAGGATTGTTTGAACAGCAGCAGCTCGTCTGCCTGCAAGCTGTCATTGTATTTGGTTCCACAAACAGTTACTAAATCTCCCTGGCACCTGTGTCTAACCTTCATGACATGAACAGGATTCTGCACCTGGTCTCCCAGTTTCATCTTCGCCCTCCCCACCCCCTTCCCCCCTGGTGGAAGGTAGCTTGTGGTCTCCCCATATGGCAGCCAGAGAGGTCCCCTTCAAAGCCAGCCACATGTGGCCCCTCTAGGAACAGACCTGACTATTGGGGCAGCTTTGAGGCCACACAACCCCACCCCCAATTGTTTACTGAAATCTACCTTCCTTGCTGTTTCCCAAACATGCAGGCACGTTCCCACCCCGGGGCCTTTGCACTGGCAGCTCCTCTGTCTGCAGTGCTCTCCCCTCAACACCTGCTTGGCTCCCACCTGCCCTCTACCCAGTCTCACTCAGGGGCCCACTTTCCAGTCAGCGCCCCACCCTTGCGGTTTCTTCATAGCGCCCCACACCCTCCCTGTGCTGTGCCTTTGCTTCCACTACTCCTCTCCCTCCTAGAACAAGTCAGTTCTGTGAGGACAGGGCTTTTGTCTGGGTGCTCCCTGCTGCCCCCCAGAGCCCAGACAAGCACCTGATGCAGGAGGCCCTGGGGCACAGGAACCTGTCCCACCTCAGGGCCTCCACTGTATCTCACAGGCACTGATGCCTAGCGTCCGTGGCTGGTGGGGACGCCCTCGCTGGGTGCTTGGAGAGGCTTGTTTAAACAGCAGCAGCTCATCTGCCTGCAAGCTGTCGCCGTATTTGATTCCACCAGCAGTTATGTCATCGCCGAGTCAGCCTCCCAAGCCCTGAGACTTGCCGGCCTGGGGGCCATGGAGGAAGGCAGCTTGGGGTCAACCTGGGCAGTCTGTCTGCACACCTGACCTTGTTCCCTCCCAAACAAACGTTTCTTGAGGGCTCCCTCCAGGCCAGTCCTCACTCAGAGCCTGGAAGGCACCAGGTGATCCCAGAAACGCTTGCTAGAACAGACCCTGCATGCTCACGGGCAAGTCATGCAGTTCTGACTGCTGCTCAGTGGCTCAGAACAACCATGTGCACACCGTGCTCCCAGATGCTTGAGTGGGGAGTCCAGACAGGGCCTGACGGGGACGCTGTGTCTCTGCCTCGGGATGTCCGAGGCCTTGGCCGGTGGCCTTGGCGGTTGGGGCTACTGGCACAGAAGGCCCGGCTATGCAGGGTGTCCTGGGCCAGTGTTGGTGCCAGGTGTGGCCGACTGTTGACACAGCACCTCCATGTGGTTCCTCCCTCTGGCTGCCAAGGACAAGGGAGTCCACATGCAAAAGGAACCCGTGTGGCATGAGTAAGAGGGGACCAGAGCCCATCCCCTGCAGTGAGACACCCACAGAAGTATGGAAGCTATCAGATGTGAAATCAGGACTGGACCCTGGCAGTGTGGCCCCCATCAGCTGATGTCCCTCTGGGAACCCAGGGCTGACCCCACACAGGGCAGGGGGCTAATGGGGAGATCCCTGGAGAAGGACGAGGGACCTCCCCCTTCCCCAGGCTGTCTGGATATAGAGCAAAATCAGAGCACTCAGACGCTGTTTCATTTCTCTCCAAACTGGGAGACAATGTAGCTCTCAGTTCATCCCTCCCTCATCTCTGGACACCCCTCACACTGTGGGGGAGGGGCAGGACGAATGGACCACAGTCATCCAGTCTCCAGCTGTTGTCTTCTGCCTACACAAGGCTGACCCCAGGGTGGGGGTCATTGCTGCCCAGCCTGTGAGATGCTGGCACAGAGCTAGGTGACATTTAGCTGAGACAAGTCTGTTAGAATATAACTGGTTTGGGTGCATATTCACTCCTTTTCACAGACAACCAAAGAGCACCTACTTCTCAAGGGCACTGTTCCAGAACCAAGCAGACAGACCACTGCCCTGGCCCATGTGAACCCATATACTGAACTGGGGTGTGGCCCCCAGTTTGGTTCTCGCCAAGGCGAGCTTCCCATAAGGGAGGCTCCTGGTTGGGCCCTCAGCTACCTCAGCCCAGTAGCGTCCCTCCCATACAGGAGGCCCCTGCCTGGTTCCCGCCCTGCGCAGCCCCGCCCACCTGTGTGGAATGAAACTAAGTCAAAAACTGATGATGTACAACTGTGGAGACTGCTCTGGGCCCTCCCCCTTCTCTCTGTCTCTCTCTATCTCTGTCAAAAACAGTAAAATCAATCTTAAAAAAAAGAAGCAACTGTGAGCTAAGGCGTGGAAGAGGAGAGAACCTCAGCCTCAGTGCACAGCCTCTCTGGTGTAGGTGGCAGCAGTGCAGACCCCCTGAGGCACATTTGAGGACTAACAAGGGACCTCGTGGGTGGGAAGGTGCAGGGAGCAGGGCAGGGAGGTGACAGAAGGCCAGCATGAGGACTCTTCAGGTTAACCTATGGTGAGGCCCCGCAGTGCACCTGGGACAGTCCCTCTTTGTCAGTGGCCTCATGGGGGGCAGGTTTGGCGCTCACCCATATTCTTAGGTCATCTGTGTTGAGATGACATGTAACGAACCTCTGTGTCAAAACGTTTCCCGTTGCATGTCCCCTAAAACCTGCACTACACAGCGAGGGTCAGAAGAGGGACATTTCAGAGACTAGGCCGGGCCCTCGGGCATTCTGAAGGAGTCTGGTGGGAGGGGGAGAGTCTTGACCTGCTAGATCTCAGGAGAGGAATTTATTGTTCCTTCTGGAGCCAGAATAACCCTGACCTGAGCCAACAGCCTCTGCTCGCCTCTCAGGCATCAGGCGTGTTACTGCTCTGACCAGACAGGCCCGCTCATCTTAGCTTCTGGAAACTCTGTGGTTGGCATATCAGGTCTCAGCTCCCTCGCAGCAGCTTGCCCCAGTGGTAGGTTTGTCCCCATTTCACAGAAGGGGAAAGTGGGTCCTACAAACACTGCTGGAGCACTCCCCTCAGCAGAGGCCACTCTGCAGCCAGAGACCTTCCTCTCACCTCGTGGAGGGTCCTGCTGTTCAGGACAGTGCAGGCGTGAGGACACCTTGTAGATGGACACAGAGCCTTGTCGTTGCCCACTGTCCTCCTCAGCCTCTCAAACACAGTCATGAAAACTTCCACATTACCCAGGGGGCAGGGGATGGGGTGGCAGTCAGGGTCCCCCCATTTCCCAGCCTCAGAAAGCCCATCCCAAGGGTCACACAGAACATGAGAATACAGGGGCCCCAAGAAGTTGATGTAGCTGTGGAGCCCCAAGAAAAATGCACGGCTCAATTCTGCATGTGCCACAGGGGCTCACGAACATACCCCGCCCAACCTGTCAGGGTTCAGAGGAGGTACCCTGGGGCCCATGGTGTGGCCTCAGGCACGACCCTACCCTCTCTGAGCCTCAGTTTTTCCTGCTGTCAAATGGGGAGATGACCTCCTTCACCAGCCTCCAGGCCTCTCACCCCAGGGTGAGAAGAGGAAGGGACCCTCACACCTCCGCAGAACCCTCCCTGAGGGCTTTTTCCACTCTGCAGGGCTCCACCCCAGATCTCCTCGAGGTTCCAGGCTCCGAGACCATTTGGTGGAGAGTCAAAACATCCAGAAGGTTCCTGTGCTCAGGAGGGAGGCAGTGGGGCCTGGCTCCTCACTCGTCTCCCCCACAGCAGCTGCCACCACGGCTGCACCAGCGCTAGGCCCATCTGCCTGCCTGGCACCTTCCCAAGGCTGGGGGAGGGGGCCTAGGCAGGGCTGGAAGCAGCCCCTCTGCCGCTGCAGACACGGCCTGTTGTTCTGGGGTCAGGGGAGGGAGGGCTTGTGGATGAGGCCACGCTCTGTGCCCCCCCAGGCAGGCTCCTGCCTTCTCTATGCCCCTTGGACTCAGTGCTGAAATTCAGCCTGGGGGGCAGGGGGGCGGGGCTGGTGCAGCGTATGGACACACTGAACCCTGGACTTGACCCCAGTGAGTGCTCACTGACCAGTGGCTTCTTGTTTCTCTCAGGACTGTCCCTCTGTTATAACTGTCCCCCCGTCCACCCCCCCCCACACACACACACACACACTGCCCTTGTCCCTTTGCTACCTTGGAGGAGGAATGTTTAGTGGGGTGGAAGGAACCCCTGCCCTCAGATTTCCATGAGGTTAGCCACCCCGAACTCATTCAACAGCTGATTGCCTGCACTGGTTCCCGCACTCATTCACGTAGAGAGGTTAAATCTTTGCTTGAGGCCACTGGAATTAAACCCGATGGTGCAGCCCTCTGCATGGCAACGAGCCCAGGCCTTGACTCTGGGTCCACCCTCGTGAGCCCCTGCCGGCCTTTCACCCCTTGGGCCTCAGATCCCAGAGTAGGAGTGGTGCTGGGCCTGAGGTCCCCGCAGCCCTTTCCCTGTGCCCAGCTCCAATTTGAAGTCCCAGCCGGCGAGTCTCTGAGCTCCTTCCCATACGAAAGGAGGTGCCCCTGCTGTCTGGACCCCCCAGGATGGCAGGATGCCAACGGGGTGTCTCTCACCCAAAGGGCAGGCCTTGGGTATGGATTCTACTTCCTGCCTGCGCCTCACAGAGCCTCCCAAGTGTGGATGTGACTCTGGCTTTGTTAGGGTTAGCCTGCTTGGAATCCCTGCTCAGACAGGCCCGGGGCCCCGACGTCCGCCCACCCCTTAATGGCTTCACTGCTTGTAGGTTGATTGGTTAAAAGACCCCAGAGAAGTGGCCCCAGCCCTTACAATGGCTGGTGGGTGCTGAAAGGAGACATTCATTGCAGAAGGTCTGAAAGAGGCTCCCGCATCGGCGAGGTCTCAGGGTGCAAGTCCCCCAGCTGAGTGTAGGGTGGGCACCCAGCGGCTCAGAAAACCCCCAGGCAACATGCAGGAGTTCAACCTGGTAGCCTGCTTGGAGGGGGAGGCAGGCGGGGAGCAGTGGGCAGAGAGACCTGCAAGAAAGCCCCAGAATCCTCATGCCCACTCAGTGAGGCAGAGGCAAGGGTCCCCCCATTTTGGAGGGGGGACTCAGGCCCAGCCAGGCAAAGGGACCCACTCCCAGCCCATGGTCAGACAGTGAACAGACACCTGATTTCAAACCCTAAAGTTGTGCCTACTTCCCTCACCAGCCTGCAGCCAGCCCTCACCATCTGGGGCCCCTCTTGGTCTCTCCCTCCCCATTTGCCCAACTGGGAAGACTGGATATTTGAATACACGTTGGATCCACGCAGCTGTGTGAGCTCAGGCTGGGGCCCCTGCAGAGTTGTGCTGACTGGGTCAGAACCCCAGCTCTGCCCTTTCTTGCTGTGTACCTTGGGCAGTTACTTAACCTCTCTGTGTCTCAGTAATCCCGCCTATAAAATGGGAGTGAGATACTTTTCATCACTGTTACTATGGAATAGAATGACCTCACAGGGCTGTTGGGAGGATTAAATGAGTTAGTATTTTATTGGCCACTTAGTTCTGGCTGTACCCCTCTCCTCTCTTCAAAGTTGGGACAGGATTTCAGGCGGGGGCTTGTAGCTGGTATCTAAGAGCTGCAAGCACGGGAAAGCCAGGATGGCTCAGCAGGTTAAGTGCTCACTTTGAAGCCCCAGGGACCGAGGATCAAATCCTGGCCCTGCCCTGTGCAGACCCATATGCTGAACTAGGGGGTGCTTCCCACGCAGGAGGCCCCCAGTTCGGTTCTCGCCCCCTGGTTCGGTCCCTGGCTCGAGGGGGTGTGCCTCCCTTGCTGGAGGCCCCCAGCCCAGTTCCCGCCCTGCGCAGCCCCCACCCACCTGGTGGAATGAAACCATGTTGAAAACTGATGACGTACAGCTATGGAGACTGCTCTGGGCCCTCCCCCTTCTCTCTGTCTCTCTCTGTCTCTGTCTCTCTCTGTCTGTCAAAATCAATAAAATAAATCTTTTTTAAAAAGGAGCTGCAAGCAGTCTGTGGAAGGGATTTGCCCCTAGGGACAGACATGAGATGGACTCTAGCCTGTCCATTTGTGTATTGTTGTTCCAGAGAAGGCCCCTGCTGCAGACAGCCCCCTGAGCAGACATCTATGGGTAGTAGGAGAGGCAGACTGTTCTAGAACACTGTGGACCTCAGGTTTCTCATCTGTGAAGTCAAGGGTGGACTAATGCACCTGTACATGAGGTGCTTCTTCATTCTGGTGCCCATGGCAGACATGGCCAATTGATCTCTGCCCAGTCTGATGCCAGTGGCAGACATCACCAATAGATTATGGCACTCCTTTCCCTGTAAGCCTGCCTGGGATAGCAGTGTGCTTCTCCTGGAGGCTCTGGTGTCTCCGCTTGATTGAACTTGCATGCAACTGGAAACCTATTGGCCACTCTGGCTGGATGGACTCTGAGGGCCAGCCAGCCTGGACCATCTCAGTATCTATAAGCCGTAGAAACCTGGGGGCAAAGATGGGGACAGTGTCCGACAACCATGCGTGTCCATGGGAGGTGGGCTGTACTGTACTGTCCTGGTAGAGCAAGGAACGGGAAATGCCCCTGGAAGGAGAGACCTGGGGTGGGAAGCAGAGCCCCCATCCCACACCCAGCTTTCTGGGACAGCATCAGCATGTGAGTTTGGCCCTGTGATATATATAGGTGGTGTACTCATTACAAGCCCTGGAACTGGAGTCCTGGTTTCAAATGCTGCTCTGGCAGGCGCAGGTAACGTGACCCTGGACAGGTCATTGCCTCCCGGCATCTCCTGGAAATGGGAATAACAATAATGCAGCCTCAGTGAGGGTTCATAGGTAAGGTTGCCCCCACTCACTTGGTGACCTTGTGCTGAGTGCTCCCTGAACGCCCTGGGCCTGGCAGGGGAGGATGTGTCATTACAAATCCAATGAAGGCTGAGGAGGAAGACAAGCCAAATGAGACACTGGTGAGGGGGAAGGGGGCTGAGGACGCTCCCCCTGAGGCTTCCAGCCACGTGCAACACTGTGGGAGTGCTCAGCAGGTGCTCAGTGAGCAGAGGTGCCCTTTACGGGGACTCAGGTCTTCCCCCCAATCCCCCAAGGCAGGCCTTTCTGGATGAGATCCAGGCCTCCGTCCCTCTGGCCGCCTCCCTGTCCCAGCAAAACACGGCCAGGACATGAGTGGGGTGTCTTAGGGCCCCTCCTTTCTCTCCATGACAACAGGGTCTAAAGATGGAGCCTTGGGGCTGGAGTAGGCCAGGGTAGGGGTGGGGGTGGGGGCAGAAAAGGCATGCAGAAGGCAAGGGGGCTCCACCCGCCCTGGTGTGAGCCAGGACCCCCTCCCTGCTGGCCCCCCACCCAGGGAGACCCTGGGAAGAGGTGCCCACTCAGCAGCCTTGATCGGGGAATCCCGGCTGGCACCGTGCCACCACCTCCCTGCCACCCGCATCCTCCAGGAGCCAGACACATTCAGGATCCTTGCCAAGTGGGGGGAGGGATGGCACTCAGCTTCCCTACTCCAGCCATCCTTTCTGCTGCCTGCGTGTAATTAACAGAGTAATTAAAAACAGGATGAGTTAATTGGTATTCATTTATGTGGCAGATGTTTTTAATTGAGGCAGGAAACAATTTACCTGTTTACATAAACAATGGCAAAGGCAGGCTTGTAAAACACGTTTTTTTAATATTTTCCTCCCCCTTCTGAAAAAAGAAGAATTGAAATCACTTGGTCTCCTCTGCGCCTGGCCTAGTGTGGGAGCCGAGCGGCCCGCCCGCCTGGAGGGGAGGCCCGGCTGAGGGAGGTGCGGGAGGTTCAGGCCAAGAGGAAACATCTGTTTAAAAGCTTTGCTTCCAGAGGAGCCTGTTTTTCTTAAATTCAGAGAAAGGATATGTTGTTCCCAGGTTGAGGGGATGCTAGCAGGGCTGGGAAAGGACACAGGATCCTGTCCTACCCAGTTGGGTGCCCCTCGGGGTGAGGAGGGAAAGGCTCCCCTTTTTCATCGTCATTGTTGGTGGCTCCACATTGCACGGTGGGGCCTCACATATACAGATAGTCACCATGTTCCTCTGTCACACACACGGCCACCTTGCTCATGGGACCGCTATGTATAGTACAGACCTAGAACTTCGTCATCAGACACTGTCAGTCACAGCTGGGTCCGGCGGAGCTTCTCAATGACCAAGGAGGTGTGGCGTGTGTCCGGCGTGTGCTGGGTGAGAACAGCGGGCTTGGGGCCTCCACCGGTCCTCACAGGGCCCCACCCTTTTGCCACCTGGGTTCAGGAGTAGGACAGATGAGCCCCTCTGCATGGAGAGCTCAGTGGAGGGCCTTTGAGGAAACATGTACTCAGGGAGTTAGTTGCCTGTTTGTAGACGCATTAATTGAGCCCCTGCTGTATGCCCAGCTACAGCGGTGAGCTTTGTGTGTGCGCGGCATGGCTTTGATTCTCCTGATAACGCTCGAGGGAAGGGATCGTTATCCCCATTGTACAGGTGAGGACACAGACCTGCAGACTGAGCTCGGCCTCCCGGTCATCAGCATCAAGTGGAGGAACCCCGATAACAAGTGTCTGACTTGTAGGCACCTGTGTTTGCCTTTTCTGAAAGGGTAAACGTGCACGGGGTTGTATGTACACAGAAATGTCTGGAAGGTCCACGAGAACTGTCTACAGAGGTGACTTCGGGTGGGGGCGGCTGGAGGAGTGGGGGCCCTTTTCCTCACCCCCTGTCTCTTTCTTTGCTTCGGGGACAATGACAGTCTCTGTCAGGGCCAGGTTTCCAGGTTCACCATGGGCACATTGCTGACTTCTCTAAAAATAGGGGGTAAATAATGGGGTTCATGTACACATGTGAGAAGTGATGCAGGTGAAAAGCTTGGCACGAGGTATTACCAAAGATCGGGGGGGGTATCCCTGAGGTTCTTGGTACCACCTACAGTGGGGGAGTCTGGGCTGCATCCTTTGGGTGAAATTCGATTGGAATTTCTATGGAACCACAAAGGAACCACATTTCTATGGTTCCTTGGGCAAGAAGATGGAACATTCTGGAATCCATCAGGGAGTGGGGCTCTGAGAAGACAGCACCCCAGAGCTCCAAGTTCAGAATGCCCAAAGAGTCTTGTCAGCAGCCACCCTGAGGCTGGGGCTCAGTCCCCTCCCTCCTGGAGGTGGTGTGAGGCCACCCTGACTCCTGGCCTCTCTGATGCTGCTGGAGTTAAATCATAAAATCAGCTGCAGCCATGAATATCTGAGGAGGTGAGCAGCCTGCTGGGACCAGCAGTGCCTGTGGTGATCTTGGGAACTCACACCTTATACTAGTGCTGTGTGACTTCAGTGAGGACCTGTGCCTCTCTGAGCATCTGGGAAGTGAGGACAGTAATGACCTCCCTGGGCTGTGAGCTTTGACCTCAACAATGACTTAGCTGACAAGCCCCCAGCATGGGGCTGGTCCCCAGAGGGTCTGCCCTCCTGCCTTTAGCCATTCTCTGCAAGAGGGAGAGTGAACTTTTCCATCCACTGCCAGCCTCCCCCACAAAGGCAGTGGCAGGAGGACCACCCTATGATGCCAGGGGCAGAAAGCCCTAGAGTCCCCGTGGTGGTGGGGCCTTCTCGTGGGCCTGGCTTTGTCCCTGGGTTTGCAGGATCAAGGAGGGCCCTGGTTGGTGCCTTCGGTGTCCAGGAACTGAGAGGATGCGGCGGGGCAGTTGGGTGTGCTTGTGTCTCTAGATGAGGGCGAGAGACCGTCCCAGGCTTGCTCCTTCCCAGGTCCCAGATTTGAAGGGTGCTTCAGGGGACATCAGGGTGGTGCCACATGGGACCGACTCTCGCCTCAGCCCTGTCACCCCAGCTTGAGGGTCATCCCTGTGAAAGTGGAGAGGTGAAAGGTTAGGGACAGCCCCAGGAGCAAAGCCAGCCGGAACCAACTCCTCATGTCCCTGCCTCTCCCAGGTTATTTCTAAAATCCCATTTCAGCGGCTCAGATTTGAAGGTTTGTGCGCACATCATAACCTGGGGTCCCTCAGGCCTTATCAGCCTGGGTATTGTGTCCCTGCTCCTCAGGGGAGGACATAAGGCTAAGAGAAGTCAGTACATCCTGGATGACACCACTCCTCATTGGCATTTGTGCCATGCACACATGTGTTCAGAGGTGAACTGGGTCCACACAGGTCATGAAGACAAGGGTGGCCGTTCTGTGGCCAGGGATTCATCTGGCACTTAGGAGAAACACGTGCAGGATAAGCTGCTAGTCCCTAATTATTATTTAGCATTCAAATGAGCAGCATTATTATTTTAAATTTTGGCAGCATTCCTCTGGAGAGTTCAAGGTGATATGCAGCCAATTTGCACATTTTTAAACAATGAAAACACTTTGGGAATCAGTTAAGCCTTCGTGATGCCTCAGAGGAACATCCTCACTGCTTGGCCTCGTTTTCTAGACCCTCCACAGACTGGCTGGGCCTTCCATTCAGCCTTCCGCCCACTACCCACCTTCATTGGCAGGCAGAACTTGATACTTCTTGTTTGTTCCTGAGTTCCAACTGCCATGCCTTTGGCTGAGCTATGCCCTTGGCTGGGGACACCCTTCCCCTCCACCTTTCTTTATGTGTGCAGATTCTACAGCCTTCAGGCCCCAGCTGCAACATCACCTCTTCTTAGAAGCTTCTCCAACACTCGAGCCCCATAGCCCAGGGTGTGCCTGCAGCTGTCTATAGAACTTTCCGCTGCGTCCTGACTATGAGCTCAGAGAGCAGCCCAGGCTCACTTACGTCCATGGCCCCAGGAGTTGCTTGGATTTCATCAATTCCTTTTCTTTCTTTTTTTTTTTTTTAAACATAACTATACTAATGATTTGTTTATTAACTTAGGCAACAGTTTGTAATTATCTGTTACTTATTGTTGCTATCTCCTTCTTGAGGGTGGGGGGTATACAGTGCTGGTGGGCAGGAGGCACTTTAAAATAAATTAAGGGCCTGGTTTAAAAAGGAGGGTCTGATATAGAAGGGAATGCACAGAGAAGGAAGTCTTGCCCCCCTCCCCCTTCTTCCCAGGGACAGTTTCTGTTTCCTTGTACAGATACTGAATACATATCAGATCATCTTTTAAATATCCCAGGGGTGTTTTGCAACCTTTCTTGGGGTCACACCCCTTCTCTATAGGAAATACACAAGTAGACCTCTCTCTCTCTCTCGTTTCTCTTTCTCACTGTCCATATGTTGTCCCTCTGCCCAGGGCTCAGTCACAGCTCATCATGGTGGGGACTGACTCTACCCCTGGACTCTTCTGTTCAGATCTCAAAGTAGGTGTCCTTTACTCCAGGAGGCCTTTGCTGACTGCCCGTAGCCAGGTGAGGCACCCTCCTGGCATCCCCTGCCCCCAACCAGCACATTCTAGCTGAAAGTATATGTGTGTGTGTGTGTGTGTGCGTGCGTGCATGCAACGCAGTTCTGGAGTGTTCCCTTAACCAGCACTTTGTTAACCTCACAGCGTTGCCCCCAGTGTACAGATAAGGAACTGAGGCTCAGAGAAACAAGGAAGCCTGTCTACAACCACCTGACATGAGGCCAGGAGCTGACCTCAGGCCTACCTGACCCCAAAGTGGGCTTTTCCCACTATTGCATGACTGTGTAGTGTCTCCATTGCCCCCACCATCAGTGAGGGTCCAGGAAGGGACTCGTCTTCATCACACTTAGGTCACAGCACCATCCATCTACTCACCTATACATTTACTCATCTACACATCCATCCATCCATCCATCCATTTATCCATCCATCCATCCATCCATCCATCCATCCATCCACCCACCCACCCATCCATCCACTCATCCATTCATTCACCCAACCATCTGTCCATCCACCCATCCATTCACCCACTCATTTATCTACCCATCCATCTGTCCATCCACCCATCCAACCATCCATCCATCCATCCATTCATCCATCCATCCACTCATCTATTTATTCACCCAACCATTCATCCATTCATCTACCCATCCATCCATCCACCCATTCATCTACCTATCCATCTGTCCATCCACCCATCCATCTATTCATACACCTATCCATCCACCCATTCCTCCACTCATTCAACCATCCATTCATCTATCCATCTATCCACCCACCATCCATCCGCATCTACCCAGCATCTATCCATCTATTCACCATTTCATCCACCAACCACCCATCCATCCACCCACCCATCCACCTATCCATCTGTTCACCTCCTACTTACCCACTCATCTCCCCATATGTACTCATACTCCTTCGTGGCCACACTACCAGTTGCTGTCCCAACTCATTCACACTCAGCTAGGTGCACCAATTCCCTTTGGTGGCAGCTGTGCCATGGGGGACAGGAGGGGGCTCCCAGAGTGCCAGGACCAGTGCTGAGAGAGGAGGGTTCCCCTTACTTTTGCTGCCCTTCCCCCAGCCTGTCAGCCCCCTTCCTCTGCAGCAGGAACCCAGATGTTGGGGCGCCTTCCCTTAGCTCTCAGCCCCAGCAGCTGGGTGAGGAATGTGCTTCCTTTGTGTGGCGGCTACAGGGTGAGCAGGCCTGACATCTGGATCGTGTTTGCTGCCCTTTGGAGAGCAGGGAAGGTTTTCATTCCAGAGCTTTGAGCTCTCCACCCTCCCCCTCCTTTTAACTCTTTGCTCAATGTCAGGATGCTGTAGAAGACTGGACTCCAGAATCCTTCACAGGGCTTGGGTCTGAGAGGTTGGAACATCTGTGGTTAGTTGGAGCGCTGGGCTCCATGGCCCAGCCAAAACCCCAGACTCTTCTTGAAGACACAGGCAAGAAATTAATGCTTCTGGCCCGTGTTCTAACTAGGAAACATGGTCCCAGTTGGTTTCTCTTCATTTTTCTGTGCACATGTTTACTTACAAGATAGAATTACATGCTTTTGTCACCTCTTTGGATTCTCATGGGTTACTTTTTCATATCATTAAATAGTATTCCATCTATCATGGCATCGTTTTTGCTAATAAGTTTGTATTTGAACGACAACACACATAAAAAGCGTGCAACTTGAACTTTCACAATGTATACCAGATAGCAAATGTTTCCTGCCTTGCCCTCAGGCCCTGCACCCCTCCCTTTGGGTCACTCCCTGTCAGGGGAACTTGCATCCTGACATTGACCAGCATGCCTGTTTCTGAACTGCGTATAAATGGAGGCACATGGCATGTGCTCTTTGGGCTCCGATGGTACCCACTTAGCTGCGTGTTCGTGAGGTGTGTCCGTGTCGGTGCTCATGGTTGTACCTGGTTGTTTCCTTGCTGTATACTATTCCACCCTGTGGATCTGCCATGACTTGTGCCCCTTCAGCTCATGATAGGCACTTGGATAGCTTCTCTTCAGGTCTCTGTGACAAGGTGGCTGATGAACACTCTTGTTCCTTGCTGCTGATGTACATGTGCCTACACATCTGTTGGTCTGCGCCTACGAGTAAAACTACTGTGACATGGGGTGTGTGATGTGTTCAGGCTAGTAGATACTGAAAACCAGTTTCCAAAGTGAATGTACTTGCAGCTTGATTTTTTTTTAAGGTTTATTTTATTGTTTGAGAGAAAGTGAGAGAGAGAAAGAGAGAGAAGGGAGGAGGGCCCAGAGCTATCTCCATAGTTGTATATCATTAGTTGTGACATGGTTTCATTCCACACAGGTGGATGTGGGGCCCCACGGGGTGGGAACAGAACTGGGGGCCTCCTGCATGGGAGGTAAGAACTTTCACCACCATCCCAGCGGTTACCAGTTGCACTGCAGTTCAGCTTATGGATTTGCACAGGCCGGGGCCAGGATTCGATCCCTGGACCTCACGGTTGCAAGGCAAGCGCTCAACCTGCTGAGCTATCCAGCATCCCCACACAGCATGATTTTTAAGGCTGAATAATATTTCATTGACCATAGAGTTTATTTAACCAGAACTCTATTGGGGTCATCTTATTTGTTCCCTGTTTGTCACTCTCATAAATAGTACTGTGATGAAAATCCTTGTAGGGAACTGTTTGCAGGCACCCTGATGACATCCTTCAAACACATTCTCTAAGGTAGATTTGCTTGTCCATGACAAGCAGCCACTACAGGAGAAATGAGGAGCAAAGAGGCAGAAGTCCCTGATTCAACTTAGTTTGCCATCTGTAAGATCCAATTGGTTGGTCTGTAAGGTCTCTTCCAGCTCCAATACATTGTAGTTCTAGATACCAAGGTGTATCAGCTAGCTACTGCTGTGTAACAAACTATGCCAAAATTTAGTGGCTTAAAACAAACACTATTGTCTCAGAGTTCTTTAGGCTGGCAGTTTAGGCAGGCTCATCTGGGTAGCTAGATCTGGTCCTGGCTTGGCTTACTCTTAGGTCTGTAGTTAGCCATGACTTCATGGTCAGCAGCTCTGCTGATTATGGCTGACCCCCCACCCCCATACACATGACTGGGACTTAGCTGGGAGTGTTGGGACAATTGCCCCACCCACGTCTCACCCCCCAGCAGGCTGCATCAACAAGAGAGCAAGTGGAGCTGATGTCCTCTGTGTTCAGGCTCACAGTTGGCTGACATCACTTCCACTGCATCTTATTGGCCAGAGCAAGTCCCAGCCCAGATCCAAGGGTAGGAAAGCAGCTTCATCTCTGGATGGGAAGAGCTGCAGTCATGTTACAAGGGCGTGGGTCAGGAAGAGCAAAGAAGTGAGGCCGTTTTGCAATGCATCCACCTCACTGGTGGAGGGGATTTTAGCCATAACCAAGCTTCGTTGCTATGGGATGGGCTCCAACAACTCCTTAGTCCTTAGACACAGCACACAGGGCAGTCCTCCCCAAATACAGGGGAGCTGCTGGCTGGAGCTGCTGGCAGGGGCGCAGGTCCTGAGCCCAGCCTAGGCTCTCTCCTATCACAGTGAGCCAAGCTCTCAAACACGCAGGGACAGGGTCCAGGGCAGCAGAGGACATGCTCTTTCTCAGTGGTCAGCCAAGCAAAGCTTCATGGAGCACCTACTAAGTGCTGGATGCTGTTCTAGGCTCTGTCCAGGGACAGTGCACAGAAAGACAAGACCATGCCATCTGGGAGACAGGCAGTGGACACAGGGACCAACCTAGTCAATGATTGCTGGTGCTGACAAAGGCCCCAGAGAAGATCAAGGTGGCTGATGGAGCTGGAAGCTCGAGGGTGGGGGCAGTTTTGATGGGTAGACAGAAAAGGTTGTGGCCCTAAGGAGGCACATTTGAGCCCAGACCTGAATAACGGGAAGTAGACAGCCTCGCAAAGATGTGGGGGAAGCATTCCAGGTGCAGAGGCCCCAACACGGGACAACAGTGAGTGCTGAGCGGGAAGGACTGAAAGAGCGAGCACAGGAGGTGCAGAGGGGCGCTCAGTCCATCTGCCACCTCCCACAGCTTTGGCCCATCCTCCCCACTTCTTCGATGAGCCCCAGGCTCATTTATAGGTGTAACATGGGATGTGCTTTTGCAGTTCAGAAGGGGTGGGTGGACCCAGCCAGAAGGGAGTTCTCGTGAGATGGTGTCTGGTCCAGTTTTGTGTCATCTTGGTGGTAGAAGGGACCTTCCCACCCAGGCACAGCGGCCCCTTTCACCACTGATGGGGTGTCATGAGCTTCTGTTTCTGATCACAGGGCAGCCCAGCCACTGCACAGTGTCCCCCCATATCTGCAAAGGGGCTTCACTGTGCCCCGGGACATTCTCTTGTGTACCCCCTCACCCTCAGACACCCTCTGGGGGGACTCTGAACACATCCATGGTGAGAGACAAGCAATGCCACCAACTGGCTGGAGACATATCCTTAGAGCTAGACACACATGGGATCTGTTGCATGACAGTCAGGTGACCAGGGCAAGGGATGTCACCAATCTGTGCCTCAGTCTCCCCAGCTGTCACCCAGGGCCCTAACACCTCACAGCTTTGTCAGGAGAGTCAAATGAGAGATGGGTTTGAGAACCCAGGCACAGAAACAGCTCTTGACAAGAGAGCCTGTTTAAAACCAAGTTGCACATGCATAGCAAGGACAGCCCCCTCCCCTGGGACCTGCAGCAGGGTCACCTCTGTGTCCCGTGCATGCTGTATGCTTTCTGTGGATTAGCAACTTCCATCCCTCCTGGACTCTGGGGGAGGGGAGTCTGTTCTCATTCCCATTTCCCAGGTGAGAAAACTGAAGCCCCGTAGAAAAGCCACTGACGTTCCCGCTGCAAGACTGCTGGCTGGAGCCACACAGGCTTCCAGCTCACACAGCCCTTCTGGGTTCCTTGTCTAAAACCACACTCAGCCCCGAGAAGCAGGAGTTACAGGCCCCATTTTATTGATGAGTAATCCATGGCTCAGAGGCAAGCTGGGGTGATTTCCCTGAGTTCACAGTTAGTCGGTCGCAGAACAGGATGGGGACCCAGGTTTCCTGACTCCCGATTCAACTCTGTTGTCATGGCTACTTGCGACCTTCACAGTCTTCACCCACAGGCTTGGGGGTCAGGATCCTTGGGGCCAGGCAGCCAGGGGTGGCTCAGCGCTGGGCTGCAGGAAGGGCAGTGGCAGGCGGAGAGGAACAGCCCACCCAGGTCAGGCCCCAAGGACCGGGAAAGGCTGGGCGGGAGGCCCTCCTGGACCAATGGAAAGGAAAATACTAATCCTTGTGTTTTTATATTATTACTTATTCATCGGGCGGCAGAGGCCTTAATAGAAACCAGATGTGGGAAGCGACTCAAGTTCCAGCGCCTGGGACTCATTAGGCTGCGCCCACCTACCTCCACCCCCACGCCCCAAATCCCCTGCTTTGCAGAGGTTGGGGATCAAAGCCAAGAGTCCCCTGACATTGGCCTTGGGGTGGGAGAGGGGTCTCTCCTGGTCAGACCCTCTTATCTGGATGGGGGGAGGGGGGAAGCCCCAGTACCCTGGGTTTTCCCTGAATGAAGGCAACCCCGCATCTTCTCACATTGCCCCAGCCTGACAGCCCCCAACCATATCTGGTCACAGACTCTGCTGACGCATGTCTGTGTCCTCAGGGTTGAGACCTAACTTTTTCCCTCATTTCTTCCCATAGGGAGGGTCCAGAAGAGTTGGGGTGCCCCTCCTGGCCAGGGAGTTTGCTCTCAGTGGAGAAGTCACCCAGCTTACTTGAGACTCCAAGGGTCCAGGAGCGGTGGCTGGACTGCAGGGTCCAGGAGAGAAGCCCCCACCAACCCTTGAGGGGACAGGGGGCGGGGGGCATTCTAGGGGCCAGAACTACCAGAGCTGCCTAAGCAGAGGTTGGAAAGCTCAAATGCCCACCCCCTCCTCCACGAGAGAGATCTGGCCCCACATTTTCACAACCCCTTTGCACCTCTGGGGACAGGGGCCCCTCTGTGAACTGGTAATGCAGCACGTCTCACCTCTCCCAGGCCCCACACAGCAGCCAGTACAAGGTGGTCAGGGGACTCAGAGGAGGTGACTCTGTCGCTGAGGCGTACTTGGGGTCATCCCGGTGATGGGACCCCTCGGCTATTTGGGGCAGCCAAGCCTTCAATGCAAGGACTGCCCCGTAGCTCACAGATTTCAAGGTGCCACCGTCATGAGGCCAGAAAACCAGCCTGGAGCCTCATGAGCCAGAACAGCCGTTCACTCTTCACATGGACACAAAAGGAACCCCGTGGGCACCCTGTGCTCCAGAGGGCTGCTCTGTAAACCAGGGGACCTGGCTCCACCTCTCAGCACTGCTCCAAAGGTGGCATCCGCAATGGCCGTCCCTAACCGGGCAACCCCATGTTCACTGCACTACACTGGTGTCTGTGGGCCTCGTTATATCTTCTAGAGGGTCCTGCCCATGAGGGATGCCCTGATGCACGTGTGGCCTCACTGTGCGCTGCTTGGCCTGACTTCTCCTCAAACACACTCATACTTTCATCTCAAGGTGGGGGTCAGGGGTTATTTGTAATTAGAAGGGGGCTTCGGCTTGAGAGAGTTGAGAGCCATTGTAATAGGAGGTCTATAAGTGAATGAATGAATGAATGGAAAATAGATGAAACACTGGGCAGGGCACAGCGGTGTTGAGGAGTTAGAATTCTGAGCCAGGCAGCCTTGTTGAACTGTGACCTTGGATAAACTCCTGACCTCTGTACCCAAGACACCTGCCTAGACCCAGACTTCGCCACACAGAGAAGGTGGTGGAGGAAAGGGTCAGTGTTTAGGGGTGGCCCTTGAGATAGGGGTCAGGACTCATGTCTGCTAAAAGGGGGCATGGAGGGTCAGGAAGGCTGGCACAATATCTGTGATGATGAACTGACTCTCCCAGGGTCCTCTTGGTTGTAATTTAACAGGTATTTATTGAGCACCTACTATGGGCCTGGTACTGTCCTGGACTCTCAGTTTTGCGTTTGGGCGAAGACGTGGAAGATGCAAACAGATCTCCAGGTGTCCGGGGGAAGAACACCTGGCGGAGGGGACAGCCAGTCACAAAGGACCTCTTGGGCTGTCAGGGTACTGGCTGAGGCTCAGGGCAGCCGCCTTTACCTGTCTTAGGAAATATGCCTTAGAGGGCGGCTTGCCTCTCTGGTTCCCAAGAAAGTCAAGCAGACGGGTTTATCTTGGCAGGAGTTTCAAGACGGTGGCCCACTGCCCACCATGGCTGAAGCTGGGAATTCAGACTGGGGCCCAGTTCCTGGCTCTGCCCTGCACCCACCTACAGAGCCCTCACCTCTTGGGGGACAGTAGGGACAGGCTCGTCCATCTCACTCAGTTGTGGAGAGTGCTATGAGGGTGGTCTTGGCCAGATGACCTCTCAGGGGGTTTCCCTTCCTTTTGCTCCTCTGCACTTTTCCTACAAGAAAGACATACTTATTTGCAAGGTGCAAAAGGAAAATAATTGGACAACCATTACCATGTTGTTTTCCTTTAGCCCTCAGCACCATCAGCGTCACTGAGACCGCCGATGACTAGCTTGCACATGTTTAGCACTCTCTCCTTACCTCTACTTAATGTGGAAACTGAGGCTTGGGGCAGTGTGCCCAGAGTCCCTGCCATCACCCCTGTTCTGATCGTTTACAGAGGAGGAAGCTGAGGCCCAGCCCGCTCCAAGCTCCCTGCCTGCGCAGCGGCCCCAGGAACGGCTTCTGCTCATACACTTGCTGCTTCTGAAGCCATCCTGTCATCCTAGGAGCTCCGGGGGGGCCTGGAAACTTTGGGGGGCCCTCCTCAGCCTCCCATGGGCCTCAGGAACCCCTGCTTGCCAGTCAGCTCCAGGAAAGGGGCCTGGGGTGGAATTGCATCCAGCCAGGCCCCAGGAGCAGCACCTGCCCAGTCTCCACGTGGGAGCATGTCCCAAGACCCCAAAGGAAGAGTAGCTTCCGTTTCCTCATCTGCCTACCTCATAAGCTTGCTGTATGGATGAGATAAGGTGGTTCATATGGAGTACTCCGGTCAGGGCCCCAGCTTTGTTACCTGCCAGTACCTGTCGCTGTCTGTGCAAAGGGCCCGCGGCAGATTACTTGTCATTACCTGCCACCTTCCTACATCCCATGGCTTTTGTTAGGGTCCTAGGGGGGTAACAGCAGACATCAGACTAAAAGATCAAAGCAGGGGCTTGTTATTTTCTGTGGCAGTGTGGGCTTTGGGGGGGAGCAGAGCTGGGAAGATGAGCTGTGCTAATGCTAGCTAGCACATCCTCCTCCTGCAGAAGGTTCTAGAACCCCAGGGCTGGGAACACTAAGCTGTGGCCAGTTCTCAGCCAGGGAGGGCGGGCTGGGAATCACAGGCCAACAGGGACAGTGATGGATGGGGTGGTTTGTTCCGGCACATTCCATGTTCTTTCCCACCGACTCCAACCGGCCTTGGAGAGCTGCTTCCTCTGTCAGTGGATTAGTGACATTTAGCTGGGAACTGGATACGCCGTCTGGGAAAGACTCAGGGTGTCCCATGGGCCCTGGGAACACGGGGTCTGGGAATGTTCTTGAGGACTGAGAGCAGTGTGGCGGGGGAGTGGCGGTGGGGGATGAGTGTGACAATGGAGCTGAAGGAGGAAGCCCAGATCCCAGGGGATGGAGAGGACATAGCACTTCTGCCCACCCTGTCTCCTCTCGCTCACTAAGGCGTCATGAATCGACTCCTGCACATTCAGGCTGACATCAAAACACTAGCCACTTGGTGGCCCATAGGCCCCCATTCCATGTGGATCCAGGGTGTGAAACAACAAAGAAAGCCCCTGTGGGGGTTGGGTAGGGGGACAGACAAGCAAATGAGGGAGGAAGGCGCCTTGTGACAGGAAGGTGAGACACCAGATGCATGTCCAGCTCCCTTCTCAGCTGTGTGAGCTGGACATGTCTCTGAGCCTCTCTGTGCCTCAGTTTTCCCATCTGTAAGGTGGAGGGGAGCATGTCTACCTCTGAGAGTTGTGGAAAGGCTCCACCAGTCGGCCAGCTAGGCCTGTTGCATAACGAATGTTTCTTTCCATGCGCGTTGGGGTTCCCTGGCACTGCGGGGACCCCTTGCCTCCTGGCTGCCTACCTCTAAGCCCAAACCACGAGGTAAGGGTCCTGGCACCCCATCCCACCCCCAACTTATGCCCCACTTGTACCAGCACGAAGCCACTATTCTGGCTGCAACACTGCAGGAGGCCTGAGGGGACCCCTGGCATCAAGTTTGACAAGACTCCGGGTCCCTCCTCCAGATTCCAAGCTGCTGCGGGGTTGGGCCCTCATTTCACTAAGGCAGGTTTCTGCGCTTGCAAAGCTGGGCCTGATAGGATTTTTGGAAAGAAAGAACCAGGCTGCCCAAGGTGGTCAGGGTCCTGAGGCTGCTGCCAACACTGGCTTAGCCCCTGGCTGCTCATGGGGCCTGGGAGAGGCACGGGACGCAGGTGGCTGGGTCTCGTTTCTTCTTCCCAAGCACTCGAAGATCTGGAGATCTTACTTAGAACACTCCAAGATCTGCATCAGCACAGTTCATCTTCCCAAGGACTTGGAAGATGGTCCTCATGCTCACCTGCCTGGAGTTGGGGGGTACCCGGAGCATCACCCACTGACTCAGAGCATTGACGGGCCTTCCACCCCCAACCCTAAAGCCCAGGCAGCTGCCCCTTGCGTGTTTGGATCAGCCCACGTGGCATCCTGGGCAGTGCTGGATCTGAGCCCAGCTGGTCTGGCATGGGAACTTTCTAAGCTCCCCGGCGACTGAAGTATGTAGAAAACTTGAGGGGCTGTGGACACCCTGAACTCAGGCCCTGCTACGGGTCAGGCTCGGTGCTTCTGGCTTTGAGACCATGAGCAAGTCACTTGCCCTTTCTGAGCCCGTTTTCCCAGCATGAAAGGGGCGTGATAACGGAACCTGCCAACCTGCTGTGAAGGCACGGTGAGTCCAGCAGCTGGACTACGGGGCTCCTCATAAAAGCCAGTCTTGCGGGTCACTTCACTTCTCCTGACCTAAGGGGTGAGGGAGCTGATGCTCTACTTGAGGGCAGCTGTTATTATTATATGTTAACTTTAAAAGAAAAGAAATTTAGTTAGACACATATCTAGCTGCCTGGGTCCCACCTCAGACCTGCCAAATCAGAACCTTCTAATGGGAGGGCGTGTTCGCTGGGACCCCTACCCCCACCCCCACCATCGCATAGAGGGTCAGTGGATGCTGAGAGGCCCAAGATGGCCCCAGAATTGAAGCCAGAGACACAGAAGCCTGGGTGAGCATAGAGGAGACAGTCCAATGGGCAGAGCAGGCCTAAGTCTGCCTCTCACAGGCGGGTGACCTTGGGGAGCTGACACATGGGCTCTGACAGTGCTTTCTGGGGGGGGGGGGGGTGAGGTCTGAATGAGATGCTACGTGCACATGCTGGGTACAGGCCCAGCTCCATGTGGGTCTGAGAGCACCTGGAAGTGGACACTAGCGTGGGGGAACCCAAGAATAGGGAGGGAAAGAGTGTCTCACTAGACCGGCCCAGGTTTCTGGGTGGCGGTGACCTGGCCTTGCTGTGATCTATGCCAGCTAGACTGGTTTGTGCTGCCACCCTCAGCAGCCGTGGTGGGAAGCTGTCTCCCCTCGCTGGCACGCAGCATCCAACGGCGGGGCTCCTCCCCTGTGCCAGCCCCCATACCACTCAGTCCTTGCCCCAGCCAGCTCCTGCTCTCACTGGCTTACGGGCACAGGGTCCTGCCTGGATAGCCCTGTGCTGGCTGCCCAGGGCAGTGAGGTTGTGTGAGAGCTGCCAGAGATCTACCATTTGTCTGGGGAGCCCAGAAGCAGCTTTGGCGCAGTAAGAGGCCTTGAAGCATGGGGCAGCACAGGACGCCTGTGCAGGGAGATTACCTGTCAGGCAGCTAAGAGCCAGGAGAGGCACCTGCAGCCTGCCCTCAGGCCACACAAGCCTGCTAGGGCCTGGGAAGCCCTGCGTGCTTAGAAGCAGCTGATTTAGCAGGAGAGACCATGTGCACACAGCTGCTGTGCAGAGCCTTCAATGGCTCCCTACTGCCACGCAGTCGGTTCACGCTAGCTGGCCTGGACAAAGCTGACTTTCCTTTCTCCTGCATCATTAGAGGCCCTGAACACTCTGGCCTTTGCGTTCTCTGTTCCATGACCACAGATGCTGTTCCTTATCATCTCCACACCATCTCTGCTCTTCCCTGAGAGGCCTTGTCATTTTCCGCTTTCTGAGGTGGGGTCCCTGCTGAGGGCAGCCTCCAGAATGGGGTCCTAGCACACCAGATGTTCTGTAAACCTTTGCCGAATTTCACTGAGTGCCTTCGTGTGCATACCCTTCACCTAATCTTCTCATCTAGCCTCCTGCCTGCCTGATAGAAGGTGACCACCCTTGCCTCATTTACGAGGAGTAGAGAGGCTCAGAGAGGTGAAGTCACTTGCACTAGGTCACACAGCCAGTAGGCAATACAGCCTGGACTTGAGAGTCAAGACTCATGAGGTCCCCTATGGTGCACCTGTGGTCTCACCATGCACAGCCCCTGGGACTCATGACCCAAGTGGATGGTGGAACAACAGAAGCGCCCCCATCCCATGTAGCCTCAGTTGACCTGGGTTTAAATCTCAGACTTGATGCTCCTTCTAGAAGAAGGATGCCTGTTGGTGACAACCAGCGGCTTTGAAACCCTGCAAATTCATGTGACCCATACTTGCTGTGTGCCCTTGGGCAGATTACTATACCTCTCTGTGCCTATAAAACAGGGTTTTGGTGAGAATAAAAGGAGCAATGACTGGCCAATGCTGAGAGCAGGGCCTGCATGCAGGGAGTGTGCCTTGTCTCCCACGTAAACGGACCGCCTCGGGCCTGCTTGCCTTTCCTTTTCTGCCAAAGGAAGTCCCTGAGCACCAACAGAGCACTGTCTGCTCCATCCTCAGGTCCCAGCAGACAGCATGGGATGGGTATGTTCACAGCCTGTCTCTCAGGGACTGTGGAGACATGTGACACATTCAGTTAGCCCTGATCGGCCCCTTTGTCTGCCTCCCAATGGAGAGGTTCTTATTGAACAAGCGCTATGTGAAGAGTGCTGGTCCATCCGGGTGGCCCTGACAGGGTCCCCCAGCCCCTCCCCAGCGGGGTTTTCCTTCATCTGCATTTCTGGTCTGTTGGGTCTCAGAGGCTCCTGCCAAGCCCCGGTGTGGAAAGTCCGAACAGGCCCTGTGTCCCGTGTCCCAGCCTGACATCCGAAATGCCCTCCCAGGCGTGCTGGGGGGACTGCCTGCCCTGGGGTGGCCTGGTCAGATGAAGGGCTGGCCAGGACGGCCTGCACCCACAGGGCTGGCCCGGGGCCCACAGTGGCCGGCCACGCTTGCCTTCTTTGGTTGTCACCGGGGACTGACCGCTGGTCCTGCAGCCAGGCACGGTGTTGATGGGCCCCACAGCTGCAGTGCACGTGTGCCCGGCCATCAGGCTCCTGACAGGCAGGCTGCAGGGGGGCAGGGAGCCCGGCGGGAGGGAGGCCAGAGGCTGCAGCTGAGTGGACAGCAGGTGCTGCGAGGCCGGTGGCTGCTGATTCCGGCTGCTTTCCCTCCATGGGGTCCAGCGGGGAGGGGGCTTCACTCTTATCCCACAGGGCCCTGGAGTGTGAAGGGCTGTGAGAGCCCCACCCCGGTGCTCCGGGTAGGTGGGCACCTCCGCTCTGAGACAAGGGAGGTGGGGGAGATGAAAGGACGTTGACACCGTATTGAGCCCGAGATCACAGTAAATGTCATTTATTAGCATCATTAATAACCAACCCCAGAGGTGGGTGCCCTGGATGCACACACACATGTGTATCTCTGTGTCCAGGACCCCTAGGAGGGGAGAATGGGGGAGGCGACAAGAAGTGTAGTCACATAGTGACAGCTACGGGGCATTGAGCCCTGACCGTGGCTTCACCCCCCTTTCCCCTAGCACTGGACGAGACCCCATCGGCTTTAGCAGGATGAGCTCAGGGCAGTGGCTGGGCAGCGTGGGCTGCATGTCTGTATGTAACAGGTAGAGGATGCCCCCCTCAAAGGCCCCAAGCAGCTGGGCCACCCCAAATCCCAGCCTTGGCTCCCAGATCTTTGTGGCCTGCCAGGGCACTGGCAGACTCTGTGTTAATGTGGAGGAGGAGGCTCAGGGTTTACCCCCTCCACCTACAAAGAATGCCCAGGTCGCTACTGGCTCAGGGTATGTGCAGCTGGTCACTTCTACCCAGAAGCCTTTTCTTTGGGGTCAGGGGCTCAGGTCCCCCAGGCTCGGTTTTGCCCCTTTCATTCTTTCTCCACACATCTGACCCCTAGCAAAGTGTCAGACCCTGTGGGACTCTTGACACAGTGTCCAGGGACACGACCCACTGGTCCGCAGACCATACTTTAAGTGGCCAGGCCTAGACCAGCCTGAAATCAACCAGGTCCTTAGCCTGGCTGCTCCCAGGAATCGCCTGCGGTCAGGAGATGGTTAAAACAGAGGTACCTGCCACCTAGTCTCTATTGGAATACCCCCCAGACAAGTCTGTTTGGGGTCCCAACCTGCTGAAGCGGTCTCACCTGGGACCCTGATAAAAACACAGATTCTCAGGCCCACTCCACACCTGCCGAACCAGAAATAAGGTTGGAGAGGTGCTGGTGGAAGCTGCCTCAGGGGGTACTGCCAACTCTCTGGTCTTCAGGACAGGGGCCACCCCCCTACCCCCAGTGAGGACCCCAACCCCCTTCTGGCCAACTCAGGGTTCTTACAACCATACCCTTCAGCCCAGCTGAAATGGGCTGACCCAAGCCTGCTGTCTGGTCCCAGGTGGGTCAATGTCAGCCACCTGTGAGCACACCTGGGGCTTATGAGGAGTGGACCGGACTCTGGACTAGGCCCAGCTGTGTGAGCAGACCAGAAGCCACCTGGGATCCAGCTGGGTGTCCCCCACCGGGGTCCCCAGCAGCACAAACCCAGACACAGCTGCTGGCAGGGGGCCTTGTCTGGGCACCAGGTGGGCCTGGGCCAGCGGTGGCCCCATCCTCTCACAGCCTGCTTCACCAGCTCTCTCTTTTTCTCCCCTCCCCCCGGGCCACAGCAGCAGACAGGAAGGAGAAGAAGGTCGCAGCGATGCCCGACTCCCCTGCAGAGGTGAAGACACAGCCCCAGTCCACGCCCCCCAGCATGCCGCCCCCTCTGCCTACTGTATCCCAGGGCACCACACGGCACCCCTCCTTCACACCCCACACAAGTGAGTAACACCAGTGCTGGGCACCGAATGGGACAGAGAAGAGAGGTGTCTCTGGGGCCCCTCGCATTGTCTGAGGTTCCAAACCTTATTGCATGTGATTAGAACCAGTGCTGCATGCCCTCTGCCTTGAACCTTAAAACATCATGCCTCAGAGCCCAAGCTTTGAGGTTCAAATCCCAGTTTGTTCACTTGGTACCTGCGTCACCATGGGCAAGTTACTTAACCTCTCTGGACTGGTTGTTACTCATCTATAAAGCAGGGCTGACCATAGTTCCTGCCTCACAAAGCGCTCTGAAGACAAGTGAGTTAATAGAAGTTCTTACCTAGTGGTTGGTGCATCAAGAGCATTCCATCAAAGTTAGCTGTTATATTTGGAGCTCAGAGAGGGGCAGGGAATTTCCCATAGTCACACAGCAGGTTGCTAGAGTGCAGGTGAATTTGGCCAGGCCTGCACACTGCTGGGGAGCCCATCAGAGGTGACTTTGGCCTTGGAGGAGCTCCACACTGGCTCAGATATCAGGGTCTCTGCAGCCGGGCCTCAGTGGGGTGAGAGTCAACCAGGAACTGGGGTCAGCAGGGCCTCAGTTGCCAGTGACATGGTGGATAGACCAGACTCTGGGCAGATCCAGGTTGAGTGACTCGGAATTCACAGCAGCTCCGAGTAAGCCTCCAGAGTCCACAGGCACTGCTGGAGCCCTATTCCTTTGAGTTGGAGAAGTTGGGGACTCAGTGACTGTGGGTCCTGAGCAGTTGGAAAGGAAACTCTCAGGCTTGGGCTGGTGTGGGGGACGCTGTTCCCTGACCCCAAGGCCAAGGGCTTAGCAATGTGTTGTAATCGTTTCTGGTAGGTGATGGAGAGAATCCATGTGCCACCCCCACCCTCGTATCCAGAGTCCAGAAGCTCCACACCCAGGGAGTCTTCCCCAGGCTTTGAAACCCAAGTGAAACCACTCTGTGTGGCAGGAACCTCAACCTCCTCAGCTGGTGGCCCCTGGTCCCTACTGAGCTGAGCAGTAAACCCTGTTTCCTCCAACCAGGGTCCACAGCTCTGCCCAGAGCCTGGGGTGGACACGGGGCCCAGCCTGGCTCCCTTTATGCCTGGACATGAAGGGCACTGGTTGTGCCACCAGAGGCTGGCCCTGGCTTCATCATGACCCAGCCTTCCTCTGGGAAAAAGCATTGGCTGTGAGGTCAGGCTTGGCTCTGTGGTTGTAGGAGCCTTCAAGCCAGTCTCCTGACCCCTCCAAGTCTCAGTTTCATAAATGGGGTGATATCACCTGCTCCCAGGTGTGGCTGCCTAAAAGCAGGGATGTCCCAGCACGCAGTAGTTGCTTAGTGACCAAACACCCCTCCCTGTACCTTCGGCTGGCACAGAAGATTCTAGCTCCCCCTTGACTACCTGGTCTGAGCCAGGCCCCTCCATGTGTCCAGGGGCCCAGGGAATGGGCCCCTGGCCCTGATCCTGGCCCTGCCTCCTGCCCCAGGATCAGGCCCACTGCAGCAGGGCTGTCACCCCACAGTCCTCAGCCCATGGGTCCTGGCCGATGTTAGCCACACTAAAAGGGGCCAGAGGCTGGCTGGGCTTTCTCTCACACACCATTCTCACGTGCCCACTGTGACCGTCGGGTCACCCCTTCCTCTCTTCCGAAAGAGTCAGTCCTCACCTCTGACTGAAACACAAGGTAGCGTCTCTGTCCACTAAGCAGTGGCTGCCCCATCTGGGCCCTGTGTTTAACTTCACCAGCCTGCACCTCAGCAGGGAGAAAAAGAATTACTCATGACAGCATGGCATCAGCTCCCAAGAAACAAGGTCACAGGCCTCCACCTAGAGCGACGACCCACCTCCAGTGTTTGGTACCAAGCAGGAGAAACCAGCAGGCACTTGACAGTCTGGCCGAGGGCTCTGAGCCAGCTACTGGCCCCTCATGGGTGCCTCTCCCTCAGCCTACTTCTCTTCTTAACCCAGGAGCCCCTGATCCAGAATGCATTGGTCTGCAAACCAGATGTTCCAGGTCAGGGACAGGGTTGGGTCAGCTGATACCGCTTGCATGTGCTTTCTTGAGGTCTGAGAGCAGATGTGCATGTAGGCAGGAGGCTTGTGTATGGCTCAGGGTCCTCCCCTCATGCCCTTCCCATCCCAACGTGCCCTTACCCACCTCGGGCTCATGCTCCTGGATGCAAGGCCCCAGCTCTGTTTAAAGCACTGAGGTTATGAGCCAAGTGGTTTCTTCTTTTCTAAACCAATGCTTTAGTTCCATCAGGCTGCTGGGGCCATGTGATTGTCAGGCCACCTCCAAGGTGGCCTCAGATTTGTTCCCTAACCCAAGGCATTCCCAGAAAGCAGGACAGTTAACCACGTCCGTGCACCTGGCTGGTGGAAGCCCAAACGGATGGAGCCTCTGCGCTCAGCTACAGATCCCTGCCAAGAGCCTCCCCAGCTTCCCTGGGATCAGCCTGTGAGCCAAGCTGACCAGAGGCTGACCTTGAACCGCGGCTTGAGGGCTGTGGTTTTTCTTGCCCAGTGACTGCCCTGGGCACAAATTCATTTTGAAGTTGAAGCTGAGGTGTGGCCAGGGAGGTAGGCAGGGGGGCTGAGAGAACTCTTGAAAGGAATGTAAGGAGCTACTCTTCAGCTGAGAGGACCCTGAAAGGGCTAACCCTCCATCCTGCTCTTGATTACCCCCTGGAACAGGGGGCTTACTCTCTGAATACAGCAGTACAGCCTGTCTCCGTGTGGCTTCCGCCCACTAACACCAGCTCGGATAATTCAAATCTCCCTTCCTGGTTGGTGCTTCCTCCCCTCAAGGCAGCTCAGTCCTGGGCTTCATTTTGGAATCACCACTGGGTTGTCAGTCGATGGAGACCCCGATCCCTGAATCACAAGTCAGCTTGGGCTCCAGGTCCCTTGAGGATGGTGCTGAGGGGGGTCACCAGGCCCCTTCCAGAAAGACAGCTTTTAGGAATCCGGGTATCCCACCCATGCCAATGGAGATGCCAGAATTCTTATAGGCCCATAAGAGATCCTGCCCGAAATGGTCCTAAGAGATCCCCTGATCAGCTCCATCATTTTACAGAAGAAACTGAGGCCCAATGAAGGGAGTGGTTGGCTGAAGGCTGTGACAGTCCCAATCCCCAAAACTGCTGTCAAGAGGCAGAGAGGGGAGGGGATCAACTGTAGACATCCCACAGGGCAGAGCCACCTGCCCGCAGCCCCTTTCTTGACAGCATGTTTTTCTTATTTTGCTTACAGATCGAGAGGACGGGCCTGCGATGTCTCTGCCCCACGGCCGTTTTCATGGCTGCTTAAAATGGTCTATGGTCTGTCTTTGTAAGTAAAATAACAAAAACTATAGGCCTCCCAGGAGGTCTCACCCATATACAAGGGCTGTCCAAAAGTATCCAGCCATCTAACCAATAGTGTTATACTGACAACGGCTGCAGTTTTTTCAGACAGCCCTGGTACTCTGCCCTGGGAAGGCTATGGCAATGACCCCACTGACTACACAGCCCACTGTTGCATCTGCCATGTTAGCGACACCTGCTTTGGAGGAGAGGAGTCAGAGGAGTTGGCTTAGGAGAGTAGGGCAGTTGAGATCCCCGAATCTCAGACCCATATTCACACCCCAGCCCTGCTGCTTACAAGCTGTGTGACCTTAGGCAGGTGGATGCCCTCTCTGTACTCCTTGTCTCCAATCCACAAAACAGGGTAAATATGGCCCATCCCAGAAGGTAGAATGTCAATGCAAGTTCATAATTTGACATCTCAAGGGCAGACCCCAGCCTGGGTCAAGTCCCAGCTCCTTCTCCTCCCAGTGGGGTGACCTTGGGTAGGTATTACCACCTGTGCCTCAGTTTCCCCACCTGGAAGTCATCAGGGCACTTGGTGCCAGGGTGATAACAAGGGTCCATTTGATGTTGCTAGTCAAGTCAGCCCAAGCCTAGTGTACATTGGATGCTCAGGAGACATTGGCAACTTGTGGACATTTCCACCAAAGTGTTCGGGTTTCAGCTAATGTCCATAACAGGAAGTTCTTATGGGGAGATGCTCCGAGTGTTTGTCAGCCAATGTCAGGACAGGCCTCCACTGCAAGCCAGTTGGGCAGCTCAGGCATAGCCACCCCGTAGCTCCAGGCTCTGAGAGGAGGTGACATCACGATTGTGCATTATTTATGCCCTGGATGCTGTGGTCCTCCTTACCATTCTGTGATGCCTGGCTTCGTTCTTGTCTCCGGCTTGTCCGCTGAGCTACATTGCTATCAGGACTATGTGATCCCCAGCCCCGGAGCCACCCCTGCAGCAGAGAGAGGAGCTAGCAGCAAGGGAGTGGGAGGGGGCTGTTTGTTGGTTCCTCATCCCAGCCTGACCCCGCCCAGGCCCAGGGCTGGGGGAACCGTGGGGGTGCTCGTGTGTGCCCCCAAACCTCAGCCGGGGACACGTGTGTGGTCTAACTTAGTAACACACCTGTTGTGGAATGAAAGCACTTGTGGCAGGGGGTTATTTTCGGCGTCTCTTTAGCAAGCTGCTGAGACTGCCCAGCAGCCTGCGGGAGGGAGCACAGGCCAACGAGGGCAAGCAGGCCTCCGGGAGGACCCAGGCACCGAGGGTAAGGGAGCTGCAGAGAGGCCAGGCCCCGGCCAGGCCAGGGGCCAGTGGGTGGGGGCCCCAGGCAGCGTGGACAGCCACACATCTAGAGGGCTCTGGAAGGTACAGATTCCAGTTGATAGCCCAGCTCCACTTTGAGGTGTGAGCCCCCCACTACGTACGGTAAGGTCTCCCATGGCAGTAGGCCATCTTCTGGCCCGGCTGGAGTGACCGCCAGTGGCTGTCACTCAGTCAGGACCAGGGTATGTGTGTGTCAGCGTCCACCGCGGGGTTGGCTGGAGCTCAAGAGTGAGACAAAAAATTAGCACAACAGTGGGATCTTCTGGTCTCTCAAAAGGTTCTCTGGACGATGCCTCAGACAGGGTGAGGGACAGGGCCTCTTTCTGTCCTGTGTCTGGGGCTCATGCTCCATCCCAGAGAGAGAAGGGAGGCCCAGACGAGGCATACCTCTCCTGTGGAACTATTTTGGAGCTGGTGTAGCACTTCTGGGGCCCAGAAAACATTTCTGAGACCACCCAGACCAGGGACGCAAACAGATTGCATTGTGTCTCCATCTCTGGGGGAGGGAAGGCCGCTCTGAGAAGGACGTGGACCCCGGGAGTAGGGCGCTGGGTTCCATTCCTGCGCCTGTCCTTTCTCCAGAGGGAGCCAGCACATCTGCTTTTGTGTCAGCCCTGATCTTCAATCAGTGGTTTCTAAACTTCTGCTAAGTGGGGGCCAATTATTGATGAGTGATCACCCACACATAAAATCAATCAGAGTCAAGCATTTCTGGCTCATTCTGGTCTTGGAAGGACAACCTGGGTTCTGTAAGCTGGAGAAGCCTGGTGCAGAGGGGCCAGGCACTTGGGGAGTAGACAAGCCTCACCTCTGGTTTAGGCCCAGGGCCATTTGCAGATGAAGAAACTGAGGCCAGGCCCCAAGTTTCACACACATGACCTGTCTGGGCTAGTCCAGGCAGGTGCAAGGCCGCAGGCAGGATACCTATTATCAAGCCCCATGCAGGGAGCAGTCAGGTGATCATGCAAGTGGCTGAGTGTGCTAATGTGAGTGAGTTACCTGGAGCAGGTGCCCATGCAGTGGCCAAGGATGCGAGCTGTGGCAGCCCCCAGGTTTAGCGGTTTAGCAGTTCAGTCTCAGGCCTCCCAGAGGCTTCCTGCCCCTACTACCCTTATCTGGAGCTCCCTCCACCCTCTCCAAAGGCGCTGGGAGCCTCTGACCTCTTTGTAGACCCTGGTGGTCCCCTGTCAGGTTTCTAAGACCAGGGGACGAGGATGCAGGTGACTGGGTGTGGAGGGTGCCCTCAGCCTCCAGTGAAAAGGCTCTGCACCTGAGGCTGAAGGAGGAAGATGCCCTAGGACCATTTCACAGCACCTCTGGCATCTGCCAGCACTGGGGTGCTGCTCCCGGAGCCCCTGCCACTTGCTTGTCCTCCACTCACAACTTGGGGCCCATGTGCACACATATCCATGTGTGTAGCAACCCCAGACAGCAGCCAGCCCAGTGCCTTCCCCTCCAGGATCCAAACCCACTTGTCCCAGGGTATCAGGGTCCCTCTGCCCCACCCCAGCCCCATCAGCCCAGGCACTGGGGCCCTGAGAGGTCACCAGCCTCTCAGGGTGGATAAATGTCCTCTCTCAAGAAGAGGGGATACAGGCTGGCTGATCCCTAACAGTGGAGAAGCCCCTCTGCCTGTTCACAGTGGACACTGAGCAGCCTGGCTGGGTGGTGGGCATCTGCCAGATAGCACGGGGGCCCTGGCATCTCCCCGGAGTGTGGAGGACCTGACGGCAAAGCCCCCCACCTGCTGAGGGCCTAGGGCAAGGCCAGGGCTTTGCATTTCCAGGCCCCAGTTTGCACATCCATAAAGGGTGCCATGCTCGAGTGGCACCCCTGTGGCTCTCGTGGGGGGCCTGCAGCTCTCTGCTGTGCACCTCACAACCCCATCTCCCCACAGTGATGAACGGCAGCAGCCACTCGCCAACAGCCGTCAACGGCACCCCCTCCACGCCCAACGGCTTCAGCAATGGCCCAGCCACCTCATCGACAGCCTCTCTGTCCACGCAGCACCTGCCCCCGGCCTGCGGAGCTCGGCAGCTCAGCAAACTGAAGCGTTTCCTCACCACTCTGCAGCAGTTCGGCAGTGACATCTCCCCGGAGATCGGGGAGCGTGTGCGCACGCTGGTGCTGGGGCTCGTGGTAAGTACAGGCAGCACAGCCCAAGAGGCCATGTGTCTGCTGAGCGAGGACGCGGTGACACTGGGCCAAGCCGGGCCCTCAGGCCCCCTGCCCTCTCCAGGACGGCTGGATGGGGCTTGGGCTGATGCGTGGTCGTTTTCTCCCCTCAGAACTCCACGCTGACCATCGAGGAGTTTCATTCCAAGCTCCAGGAGGCCACCAACTTCCCGCTGCGCCCATTCGTCATCCCCTTTCTGAAGGTAACAGCAAACCCTGCTCCCTCACATCCCTGGTCCATCTCCTGCCAGTTCTGACCAGGTGTCATGCTCAGCCCCCTAGTGACCCCTGGGAAGTACCCAGTCAGGATGGAGTCCTGTTACTTAAGGCTGCAAACTAGTTGCCACACCAGATTAGTCTGCCACCAAACCCGGTGCTCTAAGTCAGAGCTCCCCAGTCAGTCCTGTTATTATTGGGCAAAGACACTCGTCCACTGGACAGCTGTTGTTTGAGCAGCTACCATGCGCCAGGTACTGTGTGAGGATTGGGGATAAAGCTGTGAGCAAAGAAGGCATAGTCCTTCCTGGAGCCAGTGGCCTGATGGCAGGAGAGACAGCCAACCAGCAATGGCTATAAATTCTGTGATGTGTGCCCAACCGCAAGGAGGGAGTGATGATGAGGGCTGAGGAGGGGAGGGAGGGAGGCAGGTGGGTAGCAGGCCTCAGAGCCTTCCTTCCAAGCATGTGCAAAGGCCCTGAGGCAAGGGATGCCTGCTGTGCTTGAGGGACAGCAAGGAGACTGTGTGGCTGGAACAGAGGCAAGGGGAGAGGGACAGTAGGCAGATGGAGGGACAGATGGGTGGACTGACAGACGGTGGGTGCTTGTGTGGGTGGAAACATGGATAGATGAATGGCTGTCAGATAAAAAGAAGGTCAGGTGGCCAAACACAGAAGATAAACAATAGACCAGGGCCTCTCAGCGGGAATAACTGGTTTGGGGTGGCAGTAGCAGCAGGAGCTTGAAAGCAATGCAGGTTCCTGGGCTCAGCCCACACCCACTGAATCAGAGCCTGCATTTAACAAGGACAGCACAGGTCTAGGCTGTTAGACCAGTGCCTTCACTGCGGTTCTTCTCAGGGTCTTCACTCCCCCAAACAGCGCTCACACACATCCCAGAGGGGCCAAGATGAAATGCTTCCCAGGTGAACTTGACCCCATGATCCTTTGCTGGTGTGTACCTCTCGAGGTCCGTGTAGGATGTGGGGGCTCACTGGGGGACGCCCACACTGAGTGCCACTGGCGTCCCCCTGGGGCTCCGCGAGATGCTTCCAGAACGGGCCTGTTCAGCTCATGGCCCGGCCCTGGCGGGGCTGCCTTCCAGGGGTCTTGAGGGCAGAGCAGACCAGACACTCTCAGGTTTGAGCCCTGCCCTGGCCACTGAACCCCTATTGGTGTGGGTCAGGCTGGTTGACTCTTCTGTACTCAGTTTCTGCAACTGTAAAGTGGGGGTCCTTTTCAGGCTATTGGGAAGATGCACGTGAAGAACTGGGCACCTCCTCGATGTTGGCTGCTTCATCGGGGGATTTAAAAATGATCTGCGGATGAGACATGCTTTGTCAAGCTCTTTCGAAGCTGCCCCTGCTGACCCCCAGCAGCCCTATAGTGTGTGGGGGGAAAGGGGTGTCACAGGCGCCTTCCCCCATTAACAGGCAGGGAAACTGAGGCCTTGAGGTCTCCCCCGCTGGTGGAAAGAGAGCTGAGGCCGGAGCTGTCAGCCTCCCAAACCCCCGGCCTTCTCAGGACAGGCTGCAGACTGTCACCTTGTTCCTTGCAGTCCCTCACCAAGGGGACCCCATGTCGCACCCCCACATCTGCTCCCTCTCTCCCTCCTTCCTGCCCACACCCCACTGTGCTCACACTCCTGAGCTGGCGACAAAGAGGCTGCTGGCATAGAGCAGGGTTTGGGCCCATCTGGCAGTCATTTGCAATTCATTAGGAGCCCTTCCCTTCTCTCTCCTCCTTTCAACTTACTGCTGACTCCACCGCTCCCCATCTTTGGGGACACAGCGCGCCTGCTTATTCTGTCGGATCAAATATTTACAGCAGATGTCCCGCCCTCCCGCCCTTGTTTATCCGAAGGCAGGGCCAACATCTGAGTCCCCAGCTCGCTGCAGCCAGGCCAGGTCCGCAGCCCCCTGCCCGCTGCGCCTCACATCCCAGCATCCTCCCAGACATGCCCCAGTGAGGCCTCGGGCAGGACATGCCCAAGCTAGCACTGCCTGCCCACCTACCACTCTGCCTCAGTTTCCCCTCTGCCCACAGCTGCTCTCAAGTGCTCTTAGGGCTTTTGTGCCTAGGCTGCTCTTCCAATAGGGTGAGGGGCCTGCCCGCCATGCCCAGCTGATGGGACTGTCAAGGACACAGAGTCCATACCTCTCCCTGACATGAAACTTCTGGGGTGCAGCCAGTTCTGTTTCTAAGGCTTGTTGACAAGGCTTGGGCCTGGCCCTGTGGTCCTGCCTGAAGAGAGGCCCCACCCACCTCCTTGCAGAAGGCCTGGCTGCTTTAAAAAGCAGAGCACTGTGGGGAACCGAGCCGAAGTGCCCCCTGCTTGGCCCACTGGGCCACCTTGGTTCCTGCTCTGTGACCTTCGCTAGCTTGGTGCTGGCACCTTCCTGACGACTCACGGTGCACCAGGCCCACTATGTGGGCAGCAGCGATGCAGGCTCACAGCGGCCTGGAGCTATCCTACTGCAGAGAGGCAGGGACTGTGGCTGAGACCGGTTTGGGCTGGCTGCCTGGCTCAAACCGCAACTCCAACTGGGCTTCTGAAAAACTCCAGCTTCAGTCCTCTGCCTGATCACTGGGGATGTGAACACCCCCCTCACAGTGCTGGGAATGGATGTATTAATTCATACAGAGCGTACAGGAGCCCATTACACCCAGGGCAGCTAGAGGGGGTACTTTTCACAGCTCCATTTGTGAATAAGGTACAAGTCAGAGGAGTTAAGTGACTTGCCCAAGATCACACAGCAGAATAGGATGGGCTGTCCCCAGAGCCCATAGTGAGGCAGGCTGTGTGGGCATTAGATGAAGTACTTGGCGAAGAAGCAGCAACATTGTAAACTCTTGTTACATGGGAGATGTCAGCTCAACTAACATTTATTGTGGTTGTTTTTGCAAACACTGATTTCCCTCTGTCCAGAGTTCTCATATGTGAAGAAGGTAGTTCTGGGGTTTTCTGCATCAGAACCTTCGTTCAGATGGCAGAATTGGGATCCGGAGAGCTTCAGAGACCAGTTTAGTCTGGTTAGCACCAAAGTATCAAGGCTTCCCTGGCACAATGGGGACTGCAGCCCCAGGGAAGTTTTTAAGACATGGCTCTCCACAGTCTCCATCCATTGCTTCTGGGCTGGGGTCCCTGTTCCTCCTAGCCAGGGACCCTGGGTCCCCTGCACTGTACATGGCTGAGTGGTGAGGCTTTCCAGAAGCTAGGAGAGGCTACCCTGCTCAGCCAGCTTCCACCCATGGCTCCAGCTCCCAGCTGGCTCCAGCCGGCCGGGAATCCAGATGTTTCTTCCACTCTAACAGCGACCAGCCGGTGCCCTGCTGTCCCCGCCCTGCCGGGCCAGCCAAGGGGAGGCAGCGCAGGAGAGGAGGGGTCAGTGAGAGAGAGGAGGATGTTTGGCGGCTTCAGACCTCCGGGGACCTCCTTTCCCAGCCCATGCTCCTAACGTGTTCAGCAGATGGCGGGCTGGCCCCCGTTCAGCTATCCAAATAGAAAATCGGCTGGCAGCCGGCACTGCTAAACACAACTGCATCGGCTGCTTGATCGGGTCGGGGTAGCTGCGTTAATGGGTCCTGGGGACGCAGAGGCTGGAGAGGGCTGTGTGGCAGCTTTGAAACGCCATGAGAAAGTTGGGGGATTGTATTTATTTACAAATACTTAGAACTCGGGCTCTCCCAAGTGGCTTGCCACTGGGCCCTTATCCAGCCTGCTCCCCACCCCCACCCCCACAGCAGCTCTGGCAAGACTCTTTGGAAGGTGGCAAGAGGGACTCACTTGCCATCCAGCAGTGCTTTCTAGGTGGCCCTGGAACCAGGAGGGCCAGGACACAGGCGGGAGGGCCTAGCAGTTACACACAGGTGTTACAGGCAGGGTTTATGCCCCGCCCCCACTCCACATATCATTCCACCCCTGTGTCCAAGCGTCCTTACTCGTAAATGTAGAACCAAGTCAAAATGTCCATCCCCAATGGTTATAAGGACCACGGGTGGTATGGTCACGGGGGGTGACATGCATGACCGCTCCGAGTAGTGCAGGCAAGCTAACGTGCGTTGTCCAAACTCCTGGCTTCATTCGAGTTCAGGCTGGGAACTCCCAGGAAGTGGGAGAGCAGCACACATGGGGGCCTGGGGCAGACATGCTGGAATCCTGCCCCCAGCTCCTGCCCTCTACAGTTAGCTGTATTCAGAGCTGCCCACTTCCTTCCTTGGAACCGCAGTTTCCTCCTTGCACACATTGGCTAATCTGGTGCCTGCTTCCATGGGACCCAGGCAAGGAATCCTCTTCACAATCCCTCCTCGCCTTCTCCAGATGCTGCCATAGAAGGGAGCTCAGTGAAGTAGAAAAGCCCCAGCCTGGGAGACCAGGATCTGGGCTCAACCCAAACCTCTGTGTGCCCCAGGGGTCATAGTCCTGCTTAGCCTTCCTTCCTGCCCTCATTCCCAGCTTGTAGTGGAGGAACTTCAGATCCAGGGAGGTCATGAGACTTGCCCAAAATCACACAGCAAGGCTGGCCATCAGTCTCCCTCCCTGGCATCAGAACAGGACTGTGCACCCTCACTCGTGCCCTGACCTTCATCAGCAGCAACTAGAAGCCCCCTCCCCGTCTCCCCACCACAGGCAAACCTGCCCCTGCTGCAGCGGGAACTCCTGCACTGCGCACGCCTGGCCAAGCAGACCCCTGCCCAGTACCTGGCCCAGCATGAACAGCTCCTGCTAGATGCCAATGCTTCTTCCCCCATTGACTCCTCGGAGCTCCTGCTGGAAGTCAATGAGAACGGCAAGAGGAGGACACCTGACAGGTACCTTGGGGGCTGTCTGTGGCCGGGGAGGGAGACACTGAGGGACTGGGTCCAGAGCTGCCTCTGGTACCATAGTTCTGTTGGTGCCCCAGTTCCTGGGCTGAGAGGATGCAGGTCAAGTCTATCACCTGCAGCTAGGGAGTAGGCTGGTAAAGTTCAGCCTTACCTTCAAGGCCGCTGCCCTGCTGGGCTGTGGTGAGGCCTCCTGAGGACACGAAGCAGACTGTCTGGAGGAAATTCCGTGGCGCTTCTCTTTGTGCTCAATGTGGATTTGAGTGTCCAGGAGCCTGAGTTCCCCGGGCACCTGGGCTGGACCTCACTGCTGAGTCACAGAGATGGGTACTTGTCCGCTGCCAGGAGAGGGTATCTTCCTCTCCCCATTCTCTCTGCAAAGGCCCAGGCTTCTTGACCACTGGACCCCAGAGCCTGCACACCAGGGGTGGGAGTCGAGGGTCACCCCCACCCAGAGGTCTGATCTAATCCGTCTCTGTCTTCCCCTCACTCTCTCTCTCTCTCTGCCCCCCCCACCTCTGTCTCCCTCTCACCCCACCTGCTTGGACCTCTGTCCATGGCTCCTGGTCCCCTGACCACTGGCCCCTGCCTGCTCTCTGGACCAGGACCAAAGAGAATGGGTCAGACCGCGGTGACCCGATGCACCCTGACCCCCTCAGCAAACGGCCATGCACCCTGAGCCCTGCCCAGCGTTACAGCCCCAGCAATGGGCTGCCCCACCCCACGCCACCTCCGCACTACCGCCTCGAGGACATGGCCTTGGCCCACCACTCCCGGGACTCCTACCGCCACCCTGACCCCCGGGAGCTGCGGGAGCGGCATCGGCAACTCAGTGAGCAGAGCACTGGGGGGTGGGGGAGGGGCGGGGGGCCCAAGTGTGCATGCTAACAACAGCACTGGGTGCCAGGAGTTGGGGGAGGACGTCTGAGAACTACAGTGTGCACACGTCTGTCCAGGAAGAATGCAGAGGAAGTGGGTGTACAGAAGGGATCTGAATGGGGTGCTGGCCCCAGGGACCAGAGGGGAGCCCCATCCTGAGTGGGCTGTACCAGGAAGCATCTGAGGGGAGAGCCGTCTTTCCTGGACACCCATCTGGGGGAAAGGCAGCTTGGCATTCCTACCTTCAGGGCCCAGGAGGACCCCTCCCTGCCAGGGGTCAAGGTTGTAGATGTGCCTGTCCTGAGGCCCCAGCTGGACAGAGGCAGGTAGACAGCTATAGGGTCTGGGGGACCTAGAGCCACTCAATTTAAGGGGTTCTGGCTGCCTGCTGGGCACACACACCCTTCAGTTGTCCCCAGCCCCTGCACAAGCATGTTCATCTCCTTATAGAGACAAGAAAAGGGAGGCTTCTGGGTTCTGCAACTGGGCAGAGGGAGGACAGTACGGTTCCTGGACCCTATTTCCACATGGTAGAGTGCTTTCCATACAACACCAAGCAATTCTTGAACACCAACCTAGCGTCTTACAATTGACTCAATTCTGTCTGCCTGGAGGTAGCATCAGGTCTCAGAGGTTAAGGGTTCAATCCTACAAGTTTGCCTACCTCCCCCCATACCTTTCAAATGCCAGTCTCAAGTCCAGGTTGTCACCTGTGCTTCTGACTGACCAGCTATGAATCAGAGGTCCCCATAACCCCACCTGAGGTCCAATTAATTTGCTAGAATGAATCCCAGAACTCAGAGAAACATTGACTTACTAGTTTATAAGTTTATTATAAAAAGTTATAGCTCAGGAACAGCCAGATGGAAGAAAAGCATAGGGCCAGGCACGGGGAAAGGATGTGAAGGTTCAGTTATGAAGGCTTTATTACCTAAGCATGATTGATTACATCGTTGGCCATTGGCAGTTGACTACACCTCCAGACCCTCTACCCACCCTGGAAGTCAGGAGTGGGACTGAAAGTTCCATCCCTCTACTCACACGGTTGGTTCTCTGGGCAACCAGTTTCCATCCTGTTCCAAAGTCACCTCATTAACATTAACAAAGGACACCTTTATCCCCTCTCTACACTTAGAAAATTCCAAGGGTTTGGGGAGCTGTGAGCCAGGAACCCTGGATGAAGACCATATATGAGAGATACATTTTGGTCATCTGAATGACCAAATGTTTATTTCCTGTAAGTCACAAAATCGCAGGTGGGGTGCACAGGCCAGCCAGGAAAGCAGGGTGGACAAGCAAGTTCTAGTATGTGGGGTCCCCAAGTCACAGGAGCTGCATTCCCTGCCTCCAAGGCACTCCTGAAGGTGTGGCCAGTCACCCTGAGGAAAAGCAGACAGCCTCAAGGATTCATGAGCTTTTCGGTGCCCTGCTGACCACACAGGCCCATCCTGCTCTCAGAGCGGGAAGGAATGAACACCGAAACACCAAGTCTGTAAGAGTATGGTCCCTGGGTGAGCGCTGCAGTGGAAGGAAATGAGAGAGGCGCCCGGGAGTGCAGGGCATTGCTTCCCAGGGCAGCCGCTTGGAAGGAGAAGGAGGGTGGGTCTCACAGTGAGAGGGAGGGTTGGGGACTGCCTGGTCCTCTTAGCTCCAATAACTCCCCACAGTATGCCCTTGGGCAGGTCATGTGACCTTTATGCCTCAGTTTCCTCTGTCAGCTGGGTCTAACAGGAGCATTGCCCCTCAGGGTCATGTGGGGACTGAGGGAGTTAACCCAGTGCACAGTGGGTGCTGTGAGATCCAGGTGCTATTAATAATGATGGCAGCATGTCTGGGGTGCAGCACTCGCCCCTTGCTTGTAGAACTCCATTCTTAAAAGCAGCGGGCCCTGATATATCCTGATATATGTATCATATGTTAGCACGCTCATATCACAAATCAGTCCCAGAGAGCGTGATTGACATTTCCAAGGCCTTCTAACCATATCTACCTGATGACCAAAAGGTGAACAGGATCAGCCCCTACCACAGGGGCCCCTCAGTGTCCCTAGAAACAGCTGCCCCTGAGACAGAGGCTCAGGGCACCAACGGGGGCCCAGAGGCAGGGTCAGCAGAGGCCTCGCTCCGTACAAGGAGGCCCCACCCTGCGGAAGCTTCCAGGGCCCCAGCCCAGGCAGCAGGTGACGGTGTCTGGCTGCCTGTGGCCGAGTCAGGCAGGTGCTACTCCTACCCGCTTCTGCTCATGCAAAAATAGACACCAGCTGTTGAGCAGATCTCAGCCACTATTTTGGTTGGGGCGTTGGCGCAGGCCCCAGCTCCATGGGCAGCAGCGCAGGGCCATGGACAGTAGACTGTGGCCACCACCTCTCATCTCTTCTGCAATGTGGGGAGGCATTTTGGGGTTGGGGGCCTAAAAGACCTTGTGGGGCTGAAAAGGGCCTAAATAGAGAGACTGCAGCCCAAAAGCATCAATGGGCACTGGGTGGCCCAGCACAGGACACAGCACCCAGTGGAGGTGAGAGCATTCCATAGGTCAGAAACCATAGGAAGAGGCACAGTGGGGACAGACGTGGCTATACTTGTGCTCATTTCACAGCTCACAGTGGTTTTGTTTCTGATTGAGGGGAGGACACTCCATTGTACCAGCCAGAGGTGGAGGACCCAGCTCCACTCAGGCTGACCTTGGGTAACCTTGGGCAAACATGTCCCCTGGGACAAGCAGCCTCCCAGTTCCCTCATCTGTATATTAGGAGTGACAGCAGGGACTCCCTTGGAGCTCAGTACAGAGATGAAAGGGGTAAAGCACTTGGCACAGAGCCTGCTCGTACCCAGGCTCTCTCTGCCAACATGCCTCCTGAAAGTCCTCAAGGAGGTAGGCAGGGTAGGGAAACTTAGGCCCAGAGAGGCAAGATGAGGGTCGTAGGTCCCATGGGGGATAGATGTCAGGACTGCCGGCTTCCCCGACCTCCCTGTCTCCCAGGAGACCACGCTTGAACCGGCTTGTGGGAGACCCAGCAGATAAACTGGAGCACTGTGTATGCCAGGCCAGAGCTTAACCCAGTGCACACCGAACAGGACACGCCAGCCCTGCCCTCCAGACTGGTGGGGGTGGGGTGGGAGGACCAAGAATAAACAAGGAAGCACCTACAATAACTGAACAACTAGAGATGCACGGGGTTCAAGGAATTCTGAGGGCCCAGGTCTGCTGAGGAGGAGGCCTGTGACCTGGGCTTTGACAGATACATAGGAGTCCAACTAGCTAAGAGGAAGTGGTAAAGCTTGATCTGGAGCCAGGCAGCCACGTGGAGACCCTGAGGACTTCCAGACAGTGGTGAGGCTCCAGCAGTGAGGTCTGAGGCAGCCTTGGTTGACAGCAGAGGGCAAAAGAGTGAGGGCAACGGGACTTGGAGGCACAGAGGTGGAGGAATGGTGTCCAAAGCCAGGAAAGGGCCTCTTCCTCCCAAGCACTGAGTAGAGGCCAGGCCTGTTCCTGACACCCTCGGGGCAGTGGGCAGAGAGTCAGTGCCCAGGGTCCCCTTCTTCACCCACTCGTCTTACCCAGGAAGGCACAGGCTATGAAGGGGTCTAGGGAGCATGGGGCGGGCTTGGGGGAGCATGGGCGAGGCTTGGGGGAGTATGGGGTGGGGCCTAGGCGCATGGGGTGGGGCCCGAGCATACACTCCTCTCCTGCAGCAGTCCATGGGTCTCGGCCAGAGGAAGTGATTGACCACAGGCTCACAGAGCGAGAATGGGCCGAGGAGTGGAAGCACCTCAACAATGTGAGTGTCCAGGCCAGGGCCACGGGCTCCATGGTGACGCCAGGGGCTCTGCACAACCTGTGGGGCTACAGGGGCAGAGCTCAGGTGGGCTCTGTGCCCACCTGGGGGCCATGGGGTGGGGCGTAGGGGAGGCACTGGCTCAGCCTGCCCTCCACCTCCAGTCAGCCCCTCAGAACCCTCCCTTCTCTGCCTCTACAGAGTCTCCCAAAGGAAGCTCACTCAGTGTGGGGGTGGGACCCTTCAACACCATATTCAGGGTCATCCTTGCCCCTGCTTCCTTTTGCGGGGAAGCCCAGACAAGATGTGGTCTCCAGAGTGGTGCTGGGCAGACCATGTCTTGAAGTTTGAAAGGAGGCCTCTGAGGCCCCTGCACTCAAACAGGAGTCCTCTGAGTCTGGTGCCCCGGATGCTGGGGCCTCTGGGAGAGACCAGTGGGCCATTTCCAGCTCCCCCCCCTCCCAGCTGTTCAGGGGCCTTCCCAGGCAGTGGAGCTGGGTTCTCACACCCCTGCTTTGAGCCCCCCGTGGCCAGCCCGCTTGGACAACAGGCTGGCTGAAGCCCAGAAGTGTGGGAAAGGGGCGTCCCCAGCCCCACACTCAGGCTACCCAGCCACTCCGCACCGGCAGCTCCTGAACTGCATCATGGACATGGCCGAGAAGACGCGGCGGTCCCTGACAGTGTTGCGCCGCTGCCAGGAGGCTGACCGCGAGGAACTCAACCACTGGGCCCGGCACTACAGCGATGGCGAGGACACCAAGAAGGGCCCCGGGCCCACCGCTGCCCGGCCCCTCAGCAGCTCCGCTGGCACCGAGGGGCCTCAGCTAGGTGCGTGCTGGGTGGGGAGGGAGCATGGGGAGCAAGGTAGGATGCAGCACAGGGACAGTGCAGGGAGCCCTGAGGGGCCCTTGAAGGGGGGTACAGGACTGAGCCCAGTTCCCACAAGAGCACGGCTCTCACACAGGCACTGTAATCAAATACCCCCCAAAACAATTTTGCTTGAAAAAGAGGTGCCTTTTTTGCTCTGCCCAGAGATGCCACCCAACCCACTAGGAAGCCCAGACTCACAGTGCCTGTGGGCCAGTGGCTCAGGGCTAGGAGGCCCCGATGGTCTCCACTCGGACCTGCTTGATGACTGTGGAAACCAAAAGGGGCCCAGCATGGACCCAGCTCCCAGCTGCCTCCAAGAGCCATCAGTCGCCCTTCCTGATGCTGCCCTGCCCCCACCCCAGCAACTGATTCAGGGTTTTCACCCATGAGTACCTTGGGACCCTCACCAAGAACACACTCATGCCGTGGTCCAGTGTCTCAGCAGGGTGTGGCCCTGTCCTGTGTGTGACACTAGCCCCTGTGTTTCAGATGTGCACCGGGAGTTCATGCCTAGGACCCTCTCCAGCTACATGCCTGAGGAGATCTGGAGGAAGGCTGGTGAGTGGGGGCTGGGGCCCAGACCCTCTCCCCTCTCTGTCTTCAAGGAGCTTCCATCTGGTAGGGTGCTCAGCTGGGTTCTAGCTGAGGGCTTCAGAGATGGGGCTCCCAGAGGGTTCACAGTGCACTTAATATCCAAGGTAGGATGCCTGTGACCCAACACCTGCCGGAGAATAACACCATGCTCAGCAGAACAAGCTGGGGCCTCAGGTCCAGCATGCACACATGTGTGCACAGGCACGCACACACATGAGAGAGGCACTTAGTGCTGTTGTTCACGTGGCCTTCTGGACATAGCATCGAGCATGGCAACATGGGAGTGCTGTGAGGGACATTCGGTGCATCATAGGAACAGACTTTGGCAGCTGGGCAGAAGCCAGAGCTGGTGGGCAGTGAGAGAGACAGGCAGGTGCTCAGACAGGGTGGTGGTGATGGTACAGAAGAGAGGCAGGATCCCAGGTATGTTTGAATTTGTGGGTGGATTCAGTGTGGAGGGTGAGTTAGAGGGAGGCAATCTGAGGATCTTGAAAGCAGAGAAAATGAAGGGTTCCAGCCCATAGTTGGAGGCTGAGGGGCTACAGATAGTCAGCAGCTGTTAGAGCAAGGCAGGAGCAGGCCTGGACAGCAGAATGGGGTCCCATTTCCCTTGGCCTGTCCCCTTTGCCTCCTCCATCTGGCCTGTGGTGGGGCCTTATGGGACTCTTGGTGGCAACTGTGTGGGACTCAGGTAGTGACATGGGGGCAGGCAACTGCTGCTGGCACTGCCAGCGGCTCAACACACTGTGCAAACACTCGGATAGGAAGCTCAAGGGCCAGCTCGGCCTCTTAAACGGGAGCCCTGCTTAAGCCTGGCCTCCCTCACATGATGCTGCAAGAACATCAATGCCAGGTAAACTGAGGCAGGTCTGAAAGGCCGTTGGGGTAGTGTAGTGGGGGCTGGGGGCCATGTTGTTTCCAGTGTCAAAGGACACAGTACAGTCTGAGCAGACATTCTGGCCACAGCAAGAACAGTGCTCTGAACCCTCAGATGTGAGCAGGCAAAGGTGGTGAGTGTGGGGAAGATAACAGAGAAATAACAGTGCAGAGCCCTGGACCAGGCCATCCCTGGTCTGATTCTGGATGGGCTATATGGGAAGATAGAGTGCGTATCCTTGGTGCAGATCGGTACAGCTGTGATTCTCAAAGTGGGTCTGAGACCAGCAGCATCACTTAGAACTTGTTAGGAATGCAGATTCTCAGGCCCTCTCCAGGGCTCTTGCATGAGAATCTGGGGGTGGGCCTGGCCCCTACCCTCTGAGGGTACCATAGCACACTAGAGTTTGAGAACACCGCAGAAGAGGGTGAGCTTGGAGATCCCCCACCCTATGACCATGCTTGCACACACATGCAGGGATGCACATGGTCCTTTGTGCACAAGCCCTGCCCGCAGGGTCATGGGCGAGAGGCCCCGCAGACCTAGGCTGACCCATGTGACCATAGCCAAGTCTCCTTTCCAGAGGAGGCGGTGAATGAGGTGAAGCGGCAGGCGATGTCTGAGCTGCAGAAAGCCGTGTCGGACGCCGAGCGGAAGGCCCACGAGCTCATCAGCACAGAGCGCGCCAAGATGGAGCGGGCCCTGGCCGAGGCCAGACGGCAGGCCTCGGAGGACGCCCTCACCGTCATCAACCAGCAGGAGGACTCCAGTGAGGTAGATGCCCACCCCACAGCCACTCTGCTTTCTCCCAGCTCTGTGACCTTGGCAGCCCTATGAGCTCTCCTGGTCCCACAGACTGGTGAGGCAGGTCCTGTGGGCATCCCCATTGTATAGATGTGGGAAATGAGGGCTCCAAAGGGTAGCTGGCTTTCCCCAGTCTCACTCTAGGAAGTGGCAGGGCCATTATTCACACTGAGGCTGGAGAAGAAGGAGGTAACAACTCCAGGTGGCATTTCAAGTGCCTCCTCAGCTCCTGGTACATGCACACAATCGGGAAGGACATAAGATTGTTTTCATACTGGTACTTGGACGTGGAGCCTGGAGCATTTCAGGCTGTGGACATGTGTAGGAAGGTGGTGGGGGTGTTCAGCAGGGTTCACGAGCTGTGATGTCTGAGCACTCCTTGAGGAAGCGAGCCGGCATGCAGGCATCAGGGAAACAGTGCCATCCCAGGAGGAAGCAGCAGGGGCAAAGGCCAGGTGGGAGCAGGGCATGCTTGGCAGAGTGAGGACCATAGGCCAGTGTGGCCCAGCAGAGTGAGCCAGGGACAGCAGGAGATATTGGGGTCCTAGAGCAGGGCCGTGAAAGGCGTCAATCACAGTCCACCAGTGGACTGCCAAGCAATTTTGGGGTGACCGCCTGAATTAAAGAAAAAATGTCATAGCAGATGCCACATCACACCAGGGCCTAGTGGCTAGGCAGCTAAATGTAAAAGAAACATTTTTTGCACACCTGTGTGTAGCTTCTAGAGGCGGGAATCGGCTGTTCATCATGGAGGCAACTATGTACTTAAGCAAGAGAAAATACGTAGCTAGTGGGCCAGGACACCTGGAGAAAATCAGAAGTAGCCCTTTGCCCTGAAAGCGTCTGCCCAGGCCTGTCCTCGAGGCTTTGTAGGTTAAATGAACACCTGAGTCCTTCTCCAGGGCAGGTTTGGGCTTCCCCGTCCCGTAGCCTGGGGCCTTCACCAGTGTCCCTGCCCACTTTCTGCTCAGGTGACCAGCTTGGTTATGCCTGTTCCATAGAAAGGAAGCAGAGGCCCAATGGTAGAAGAAGGCCTGTCATGCATTCTGCTGGGGCCCCCACGTTCTGTATTGGAGCCCTGGCAAGGCGGGAGGGTTTCCTGGCAGAGAGGGAAGGGGCTATGGCTCCTTGCCCTCCTGGGAACCCCATGGTCCTGTAAGCCCAGCATGAACCTATCTGGGGTGTGCAACACAGTAGTGGGAGCTCATCCACCCAAAATGGCCCAGCCAAGGGGCCTTGTCAGCAAGGGTCACCCGCTGGCTGAGGTGCTTTGGGTCTTTCTGTCTCATTTGATGCCCTGGCTGGGTCTGAGCTGGTTAGAGTATTCACTTCCCATTCTGCAGCTGGGCTGGGTACTTTGGGGATTTGGGGTGGCCCAGTCCTGAACCACCTTGTCCATCTCCTCCCCCACCTCCCCCAATCCAGAGTTGCTGGAACTGTGGGCGCAAGGCCAGTGAGACGTGCAGCGGCTGCAACGCGGCGCGCTACTGCGGCTCCTTCTGCCAGCACAAGGACTGGGAGAAGCACCACCACGTGTGCGGCCAGAGCCTGCAGGGCCCCACGGCTGTGGTGGCCGACCCGGTGCCTGGACAGCCCGATGCCCCTGCCAGCCTGGGCCCCTGCCTGCCCACGGGTGCTGCCAGCCCTAGTGAAGCTGGCTCCACAGGGCCCTCTCGTCCTGGCTCCCCAGGCCCACTGGATGCTGCGCCCCGCTGACCTCTCCCAGATCCACTTCTCAGCCCCACGGACATGCACCCACCTCCCTGGCCCGGCTCCAGCCGCCAGACGCTGCGCCCGGCCCTGGGAGCCCAACCATTGGAGTCACTGCTGCTACTGCTTCTCTCCAAAAGAAAACACAAAACCAACAAAAACTGCATTCAACGCAACTTCCTCAGCTACCTGACGATCTCACGCAACAACCTCTTCAAGCATCCTCCCACTGAGCTTTAGACAACAGAGAGGACACTGGCCGCTGGCTGGAGCACCACCAGCTCATCCACCGGCCTTCCTGTTCTCTCTCTCTCTCTCTCTCTCTCTCTCCTTCCTCTTTTTTCTATCTTTATGACTTTCACACACTTTTCTCTCTAATGAAAAAAACTAATTGGTGGCTTATATTTTCGTGAAGAATTCTTTTTTTTTTTGAGGGGGGGTTATGGCAAAAAGAGCTACTCAGAAATGGACAAAGAAAACTATGGGGTTTTTTTCTCCTTCCTGCTTAAAAAGGGAAAAAAGAAAACTGTTATTTTATAGCCGGAGATCTGAGCCACTGTATCACCGAAACCACCCCAAGAGTATGTGGCTGATTCGGTGAAGACGGTAAGAAAGACTTCAGTTTCGGACCCAAGAAGCATTTTTTGGTTTCGGATTTGTTTTTTCCCTTTAATGTCAAACTCTTTGGCTTTAAGTAGAAATCCAAAAAGTTTAAAAAAAAAAAAAAAAAAGTAAAGGAAGCATACCTGTAAACTACCTTGCCAGCTAGCCAGCCAAGGACGCCGCACACACCTCTGTTCCAAAGGAAATCCAAAAAGCAAACACGAGAAATCAAAATCCAAAATTTGTTTGTCACTGCCAAAGTATTTCTTTCACTGTTTTACTCCACTCTTGGGTTTGTTCAGATGTCGGTCTTTTGATAGATTCTGTTTTTGGAGTTTGGGACATTGGGGTTTGGAGGGTTTTGCCCAACCAGAAGCCACATTGTGTTTCTTTTCGACAAGATGGCAGCACCTGCACTGGGCACAGACAGGTGGGCCACACAGCCCTCGGTACCCCGCCACCATGCGCGTGAGAGCATCTGCATGTGTGCACGGGGCACGCCCAGACGTGTGTTAAACTTGTACAGGGGAAGATAACTGTCTGTCCTCACGCCCTCTGTGAATTTTCATCCCATTTCATTTCTTCCACCTGTGAGAAAGAAAGTGCTATCGTATCCTTCCCAGAGAGAGCATAATTCCGAAACAAAACTGTGACAATCTTTCGGGTTGATTCTTGAGTGCTTTTCAAAGCACAAGGAGACAGCAGCTGCGTCTTTAACAACTGTTTCTCCGTTTTTCCTCCTCTACCTCTTCTCCCCCTCCTCAAGGCCACCCTACCCAACTCATCCGCTGTCACCACCCACCCCTGGAGTCCCCTGCACCTACTCTCTTTTCTTCACACTTTTGCAGAAAAAAAAAAACCAACAACAAATAAGAATAATCCGCCCTCTGTGCACCTTCTGGAGACTTGGTCAGCTGTGTATAACCCCACGCTGATCCTCAGGGGAGATGTCCCCCAACTCTAGTTCTGTCACCCCCACCCCACTCCGCTCCCCCAGCGATCTCAAGGAGGAAATAAAGGAGTAAGGAAAGTCTCACCTGTACTCAATGGGAGAACAAACAGCAGACATGGTCCACAATCTGTCCTTTTCTTGCATTGCTATAAGAAGTTCCCAGGACTGGAGTGCAATATGGGGAGTGATCAGCTACTGAAACCGGGATTCCTGGGGGGCCCTGCCGAGAGGCAAGAAGTCAATAGTGTATGTTAATGTGAATGTATATAGTCCTTGCAGAGGTCCAAATAATGATATTCATGATGATAATAAAGAAGAAATGTTTGCCAAATAAAAAAAAAATTAAGAGAAACTGCGGAAGTATATAAGAGTTTAGGAAATCGATTTTCAAAGAAATCTGAACTGTGGTACTATGGGGAGTGATGGGTTGGTTTGCTGTTGTTTTTTCTGAGTTGTAAGAATTCATTCTTTGAGTATGGAAAGGAAGGATTCCATCTGGTCGCCACAGACCAGGTGCCATTCCGAACCACGCCTGACAGTGGAAAGCTAATTCCGAAAGTCGAGATAGATCTGTTTTATCCAGGAAATTCCCCGTTCTAGCCACCGTCTCCATTGCCCGGTGCCGTGAGTCCATCAGCCTCTCAGAGGTTTGCTTTTGTGGGTTTCAGAAAAGCAAGGACGCGTTTGGGATTTGGGCTCTGGAGACCATGGACGCCTGCCTGTCGTGTTTCCAGCCTGCTGTCCTGCCAAGTGTTGAACCTGTTAAAATGGCGGTTTCGGATGTGCAGTGAAATGGGCCTGTCTCCCCTTGGAGGTGGGCACTTTGGACTGTATTCCCACAAGGTTGTGCTGATGAATGGGGGTGACTGGAGAGCATCTGCCCCGGGCATGTGGAGAGTCTGGGCGAGGAGGGCTAAAGCCCCTGATCACTCTCGTCCCTGCTATCAGGACTTGGGGCTGAGGCTGATGGTCTGAAGTGAGTTGTAGAGGCTCCCCTCACCTGAAGACCCATTGCCAGCCTTTGTTTCCCTTCCCCTCGCATGTAGTCCCCTTTTGGGGACAAGCAGGTATACCACGGACCCTAGTATGCTGGCCAGCTCTCAGCGTTCAGGCCAGACCAACCTCCAGTAAAGGACCACCCCAGTTGGGAAGATAGCACCTTCAAGCCAACTATAAAAAGCTTCCCATATCCAGATCTCATAAACCAAGAAGCCACCACTGGTGGAGGGTCAGGGTGTGGCAGCAAGGTGGGGTGGGGCTTTCAGTGAGGAAGCCAAGCCCAGAGTGGTTGGGAGGGGGATGTCCTGGTGAGGGCTGCATCAGCCAGAGCAGGCAGCTCCTCTGGCCCCAGAAGGCATAAGGAAGGTGCTGGAGCTCCTTCCCATGCTTTGGGAGCCAGCATTTCTGTCAGTCACTGTGCTTAGGCCCCATTTGGCCATTGACCTCACAGCGGAACCAAACACAGAGTCAGTAACTCTGGGGGCGGGGGCAGAGCTTTTGCATTGGGAGCTGGACCGTGGTGCTAAACACGAGTGTCTGTGCAGCACCTGTATCGGCACCTGGAGCACCTGCCTTTCTTATGCAAAGGAGGGATCTAGCCTCCTACTCTCTGCCCAGAGGCCATCCTGCCCCAGGACCTCCTGAGCTTAGCCAGCGGTGCACAGGCAAGGGTCTCCTCCCCACAGGCCACAGCCCAAATTTGGCACACAGGTGACCCCAAAGCTCTATGAGATGTGGCTGCTTGCAGAGCCTCCCTCTCCCCAAATCAAATCAAAACAGGAGCTTTACCTCTCCCATTCTGAGGCCAAAACTATGACAGGAAGGTGGCAGCCAGAACTTGAAGCCTACAGGCCGGGACAGCAGGATAAGTGCTGGCTCTGCGACCCTCTCCCTCACCCCCATGTGGCAAGCCTCCTGGTGTGTGATCCTTGACCTTTCCCGCACCCCCTCTCATCTCCTTGTTACCCGTCCTGCCCTTGACCCAGCCTGGCCTTTCTCTTAGGATGTGTCACCATCCCTAGGTGGTGTCTGGGGGGTATTCTGTTGGCACCTCCCGTTCCAGGCTGATATACCCCAGACTCCTTTTGAATAGAGAGGGTCCCCACCCCTCTGGCTCACCAGGACACAGAAGCCTTGGAGGTCACCAGGCGCAAAGAGGAGAGCTAGAGAAAGCCTCAGGAGTCTGGGAGGGTATGGGCTGTAGGATGAGAGGACCCGACCTCCCAGGAAGGGGCCATCCTGTGGGCTTGGCAGGTGGGGTCACTCATCAGGGCCCCAGGAGGTTCAGTGGCAGAAGAAAATGAGGGGCAGGGGGTCGGGGGGCTGTTTTTGGTTTCATCCCAACAACATGGAGAGGGATCGGCTCAGGACCTAACTTTCTCCTGTTTGCCAATTTTTCCAAATATGTCCTCAAAATGACACCAAAGCCTTGTCTCTGTCATTCATCTACCTTGCTTGTCCCAGCCCACTCTAGTTAGCATGTCTAGCCATCCTTCTGCCCATCCCCTCAGCCCACCTACAGTTGATCAATTCTTTCCTTTCATCGGTCATCCTTCTGACCAATCCAGTCATCTGTCTGCCATCCATTCATCTATCTACCCACTGACTCATCCATCCATCCATCCATCCGTTACTCTATCCCAACTATCACTTGATCTCATCCCCCCCATTCATCCTTTTACCCAACCCCCCATTTACCCGTCTTTCCACCATCCACCCCTATACACACTATACATGGGTCTATCCATCCATCCTCCCATCTCACCCATACACCCGTGCCTCAATCCGTCCACCTCTCCATTTACTGAACTCAGAGTAGCACCACCAACGCCCTCAGGACTCCCGAGCTGCGAGGGTGCTTCAGATCCTCCCATGACCTTGGCTGCCCTAAAGGAATCTGCCTGTGAGCTCAGCTGCCCCCTCCCAGTGCTCTAGCCATTGGTCCAGGCCTGCTCTCGGGACAGAAGGCTCTGCTGTAGGCATTATGGACAGAGTGGACAGAAGTCCTTGCAACAGCTCTGGCCAGTCTGGGACTACATGGAAATTGTGGTAGCCATGGGCCAGGAGTGCAAGTGGGGAGGCAGCCCTGTGACCAGAGCTACTAGTCAGGGTGAGCATATTCCCTGGCAAAACCCCGACATCATGGGTCAGGGCTACCTTCTCTCCTGGTCTCCAGGGGTCACTGCCAGGAGAAGTGTCCCCAGGAAAGGAGGGGGAGGGGAAGAAAGACCCCAGTGCTGGGTTCCCAGACACCGGTGCCTGGAACCCCTTTCTCCCGGGTGCTCATGGTCATACTGCCTCAGCCCATCCCCATCTTTCATCCTGGGGTTCTGGACAACTGGAAATTAGCCTTCAGGCTGAGCTGGGCTGATGGTGGTGGGTGTTCCTGGGACCCTAGAGACTCAGTGCAAGCCCTCTCCTCAGCTCTCCCCCAGGCCCATTTCCACAGGCTTCCAGGTGCCCATGCCACACAGGGCACTTCCCAAAAATGGGGCTGGGGTCAAGGCCCCAGCCTACATCCCTGCTGGCAGGAGAGGAGGAAGAGAAGGCAAGCAGAGGGTGCAGGAGCTGGAACTTGGGGACCCACCTCGTGGATAAGGCCTGGGGGAACTGAGTGATAGGTACCTGTCCCGATTCCTCCAAGTTTCAGAACCTCCATTTTGCATGCTTTCGTTCCTTTTGTTTCAATTCGCTGGCCTCTGGAGTGCTGCCCCAAAGATCCCGTATGGTAGTAACACAATGTTGGGACTCAAGCTGGAGCCTGGTTTTTAAATGTTAGAATGAAGGCATTGGGCGGCCTTGCTCCCAATCTACCACGGGGTCCAGTCATGCCGGCCATCGGCTCACCCACCGTGACCTCCTCGGGCCAAGGGGATCAGGCCATCGGAATGGCCAGGACACAGCCTTGCACAACCTCGTAGGGAACACACGATTTTCCACTTTCCCTTCTACTTTTTTTTTTTTCCCTATTAATTCCCTTAAAGGAGTTGGACCTGGACTGTTGGGTTGTTTTCCTGTAACGGGTTTTCCCCGAGCTGTGTCGGATTCGTGGCATGCCGTCCCCGTCGCGTGTCCTCTGATGTACTCTGTTTGACCTGGACACTGTTAAGACTTGACAGTTCAGGTCACATCAGTTACCTCTGTGTCGTGTAATAAAGCCAACGTTTGCCATTACGGCTCTGCCTCTCCTTGCATTCCAGGCAACTCCGGCTAAGTCCCGTTTCACACATTTATTCACCAAATATGTGTTGTGAGCTTTCTCCATTCCAGGCAAAAGAGACAAGGCCCTGCCCCAAGGGAGGGAACAACCATGTGACAGAGGTTGGCGTGTGATTGGGTTGTGGGCAGGTGACCCCTGCTCAGTCTACTCCCAGCCTCTTGTATTCTTGCCAAGTGGGGTAAACTTTTGAAGGCTGTGTCCTCAAGGTGATCTGGACAACCTTGGACCCCAGATGACACACATGGTTTCATGGGCTCCGAGCCCTACTGTCTGTGGGAATGCTGGGCACCCCCTGCAAGACCCTGACGGTAAACAAGAGACCTGAGGGTGGACACTAAGGGAAGGGACACCTTGACCCCAAGGAGCCAGAGGATTAGCCATAACGTCCCAGCTCCCAGGGCAGGTCCCTTCCAGAATTGGGTGCCCAGGACTCAGAGCTCCTGGTTCGTTGGCAGCCCCTGGGGGAGGGGTGTTATTAATACTCGAGCCCAGGCTTGGAACATGGTGTATTTTGAAAGGCGTCACTGGAAAGGCCAGTGTGGGGGCGAGGCTGTCCCCATGCCAGGCGGCTGGCGGGAGCCCCAGCTGGGCTTGGTGTGTCAGCAATCTCGGCATAGAGTGGGATGACAACGTTTTTCCATTGCAGAGATCTGAGCTCAGAGGGAGGCTGCTGGAGGCTGGGCCTGCATCCAGCGCTCTCAACTTGGTACCCTGCCTCCCACGTGGAAGTAGAGGGAAGGGCCCAGGCCAGAGACCCTCTATGGGGCCTCAGACCCACAGGGGAGAGGGTACCAGCTGCCTTGTGTTAGGGGAGAAAGGCGGGCGAGGGCTGCACTTCCATCTGTCCAGCCAGCCTTGGGCCGAGGCCTGGTCCTCGGTGCAGACATGGACGCTGCCCTTGGGGCACTCTGGCCTGCCAAGGGAGACCCGGGGAGGTATAATTGTCAAGGGACAGACAGAGGGCGTGGCCAAGACGCTCGCCTACAAGAAGGAGGAGGGGCAATCAGGGAGGTTCCCTGGAAGCAGCGGCGCAGTGGCAATAGCGCCCTCTGGAGTCCTGTACATGTAAGTGTTGGGCAGCTGTGTGGAGACAGGGATAGAAGAGAGGGCCTGCATTTGAACTGGGAGGCCCGCACTTGCAGAACTACAGCCCACTGGGGGCCAGGAGACTCTGCCTGGAGGCCGCCTTCCCTCGGGGGCCACGGGGACACCAAGCCATCTTCAGCTCAGCCTCCATGGAGGAGAGGACAGAACCAGGGGGAGCAAGGGAAGGGGAGTCAAGCAAAGAGGCAGAGGCCCTCGGCTTTCCAAGGGTGAGGTGGCAGCCACCAGGGTCCCCACTTCCTGGACATATGCCTCCTCTCCATACACTCACAGCCCAGGGGAGGAACACTGCCCCGGCTCCAGGCTCACACACAGGCCAGCTCCACTGTGGCCTGTACCTCTCCCAATTCCAAGTTCCCAGGGAAGAGACCCCAACTGGCCCAATTTGACCTACCAGCTGTGGCCTGTGGGTGGGCAAACACACCAGAGGGGTCCCCAGCAAACATGTCAGGAGGACAGAAAAGGCACAACAGGGCCTCCACCAAGACTGAGCCAGGTGAGGACAGATGGAAGAGACCAGGGGACACAGTGACACAGGCCTGCCCTCATGGATAGCAAGTGGGGAGCAGTGGAGGCAGCAGAAGCAGGTATTACAAGTTGCCTTCAGGCCCCCAGTATCCACCGCCCAATCTGCATGTAATTCAACGATTTTGCCCTGTGGCCAGGGAAGGATTCTGGTTTCATTTATGGGCTCCCACCTGGGGGATGCCGGGATAGCTCAGCAGGTTGAGTGCTTACCTTGCAACCACAAGGTCCTGGGTTCTATTCCTGGCCCCAGCCCTTGCAAACCCATGTGCTGAACTGTGGTGCAAGGACCACCGAACCCTGCAGCAAAGGATCTTGCCCCCTGTGCAGGAGGCCCCAGTTCAGTTCCCACCCCGCACAGCCCCACATCTGCCTGTGTGGAAATGAAACTATGTCACAACTCATGATGTATAACTATGGAGACTGCTCTGGGCCCTCCTCCCTTGTCTCTCACCACCTCTCAAACAATAAAATAAATCTTTAAAAAAAAATAGTAAGTGACTCCTACCTAAAGTCTGGTCCAGAATGGGGGTGGGGAGAGGAAGGGTTCATGGGGAATCCATGGCAGGGGTCAGGAGGAGGGACATCCTGTCTTTATCCCTCCAGACCTTTGTGCAGGCTGTTCTCTCTGCCCAGGCTGTCCTTGGCCACAGTTCTGCCTGACCCAGCCCATCAAGGCCAGCTCAAACACCACCTCCTCCAGGAAGCCTGCTCTGAGCCCACATGCCGTCCTTCTGGCTTCCGCACACTCAGACAATTTGCTCACACCCATGTCATCCTAACAGTGGCCTTGCGCCGGGCAGGGTGTAACACTGAGGGAGGTGGCTGGCTGGACTGGTGCCTCCAGGGGGCTTGTCACCACCCCTAGCTCAGGGCTCCAGGCAAACGTGGCTGAGCTGACAGGGGCAGGGGAGGGGGGCTCTCCCAGGCTCCATCTCCACTGCACTCCTCTCTCTCCACCTTGAGTATCCTGGAGGTGCCTGCCCCGGGAGGAAGAAGGGGACAGGGACATAGGTAAACGGCCTTTGACCCTTCAGGGTCCAGAAGCCAAGGCTGGGAACTTGGCTGCAGCTGGAAGCCTTTTAAGTGCTTAGTGGGAGCAGCTGGCCTGGGGGAGGGCTTAAAACCCCAGAGGGAGTTACAGCTGTAGAGATGAGCATTAGAGGCCTCTTCTGCCCACCCCATCATCTACCATGTGGCCTTTCCTCAGCCGTGCTCTCTTCCCACCCCCCACTGAGGCCTGGCTCCAGAGGGCTTCCTCAGACCCTGAGGCCCAGGGCTGGGGGGCCTGGAGCTGGACTGAGAAGACCTCTCTGGGGCCAAGGTGTGGGGACAGGAAGGAGGAGGAGGAGACCAGGGAAGCAGAGGACAATGAGAAAGATGAGGAAGATGCAGGCTTCCCTCTTTCTCTATTGGAGAGTGAGGACCTGGCCGAGCACCCAGTACCTGACCAGGTAACAGCCCCATGGAGCATAGTCGCTTGAGCACTGGGTGGAAGCTGGCCAGGGATTTCAGGGACCCTGTGCATGGGGTGGGGGTGGGGACAGGGGAGGAATTACTGAGCTCTGACCTTGGAGGGAAGAGGGCCACTGTCTCCTGTTTGGAAGAGGGTAGTGGGGATGCCCACCCCAGCACAGGCTGCAGGGGCCTTTGTGTGTTGGGGAAGTATTACAGGGACGTCTCTGTAGCCCAAGTCCACATAGCCTTCCTGTCCCCCTTGGAGAAGCCCCCAGCATGTTCCTGAGAGGCTGCTGAGGGGGGTCCGGCCAGCCCCCTTCTGCCATACCTCAAAAGGAGCCTAGGGACGTCCTGCCTTGGGGCTCAGCCTGGGACTGTGGGCTGGCAGGAGCTGGAGGCCATCAAACTGAAGCTGTGGGCCATGGAGCAGGCCCAGGAGCCCGAGCCACGCAGGACGCAGGGCCAGGCAGGACAGGAGGAGAGCCCTGGGGCCATACTGGCCCAGCAGCTGCTGAGTCCGAAGACAGGTAGGAGCCAGCAGACCCCTCCCCTGGATCCCCGAGTTCTCTGACACGCAGCTCTGAGCCCCTTTCCCCTCCTCTGTCAATCGGGATGGGCTTCAAGCTGCTGCTGGGAAAGGGAGCGTTGGCCTGGCAGGCTGCAAGTCCTAGAACAGGCCCAAGGGCTGACCTCTGCCCCCAAAGAGCAAGGAGTGAGCCACAAACGTGAGGTGCCTGCCCTTAGCAGCTGCCGAGAGCCCGCAGCCCAAGGCAGGCCCCCACCCCCACCCCCCTCCTGAAGCTGCTATCTCTGCAGACAGGCCCTGCCCTGGGAGTCCCGTGGAGAAGGTGGAAGTGGACCACAGATCCATCTTTGTGGGCAACGTAAGTGCAAGAGGGAAGCAAGATGGGGTCCCTTCAAGGGGCACCCCAGGTCTGCTGCCTCCTCCTGGCTGTGAAGATTAAAGGAAGAGACCTGTATGGAGGTGCAACTCAAAGCCACACAAGCCAGAGGGCAGAAGCAGGAGGGTGGGGTCTGAAGAGGTGGGGAGGGACCTCGGGCCTGTGTCCTGTGTTCTGGTTTCCCAGCACGAGCCGGGAGCCAGGATTAACACGTGAAATTTCCCAGTTATTCAATCATTGGCAACGAATTCCACATCCAAAAGCCACACACTCTGCCCAGGCCAAATAGACATGGTGGGGGAGGCGACCTAACGCATGAGGGGTGTTCGTCTCAGTCTCCAGTACACCCCCAGCAGGGATGGGGTCAGAGGCCTCAGCCACCACTCACACACTGGGGTCCAGTCAATCCCTCTCTAGCAGAAAGCATGCTGCAGGAGGCCCCAGGAAGGGGAGGTCTCTGCAGGAGCCCCCCAACACCAGGGCCTCTGTCAGGTGGACTATGGGGGCACCGCCGAGGAGCTGGAGGCCTACTTCAACCACTGTGGAGAGGTTCAGCGTGTCACCATCCTGTGCGACAAGTTCTCTGGACACCCCAAAGGGTTAGTGCAGGGCCGAGGGGAGGGGGGGCCTGGGAGGGGCTGGGTGCTGCAGGGTCCTCACCAGCCCCTGTCTCACCCCAGCTATGCCTACATAGAGTTTACCACTGAGGGCTCAGCCCAGGCTGCTGTGGAGCTGGACGAGAGCATCTTCCGTGGCCGGGTCATCAAGGTGCATGTCCCCCATGAGTCACCAGGGTACCTCGAGGTGGGGGCACTGGGAGGCCTGGGCTCCGCTCTGAGCTTCTCTGCATCAACCCATCGATCCCCAAGGTGCCAGGAAATGCAGGCATAGGGAGGCTGACACACAGTTGCCCAGCCTGAGCTTTGTCCAACCTCCCAGTGTCTTTAGGCACAACTGCGGGGCAGCAGAGGCGTGGGGTGGAGGCACCTCAGACCCCAAAGGGTTTGGCCTGGGTATGACACTGAGGATGCCCCCCTCCCAAGCTGGACCCTACCCCCTGCAGGGGCACATCATATGACCACAGATGTGGCTGGACAGCTTAGGCCTAACATGGGTTCTTGAGAAGGTTCAAAACAAAGTTAGGGTCTGATGCCTTGGGAGTCCCCATACCCTGGGGCCTTGTGGGCCTGGTGGGCTGTGGAACCTGAGCACACCTGCCTATCGGCCCCTAGCAAAGCAACCCAGGAAGGCTTCCTGGAAGAGCTTTAACCCTGGGCTCTCTGCCCCAGGAGGGTATTTAGGCTGCACTGGGGAGGAGGGTGGGAGAACAGGAGTCCTGGGTCACTTGGCCTTTGATTCCAGGTGCTGCCCAAAAGGACCAACTTACCAGGGATCAGCTCCACCGACCGAGGGGGCCTGCAGGGACACCCAAGCACCAGGGGGGCACCCTTCCCCCACAATAGCCTCCAGGGCAGGACTCACTTCAGGCCACGAGTGCGGAACAGGTGAGTGCGGGTGGGCAGGGCACGGCCCTGGGTGGACACTCACCCACCAATCTCTTTGCACAGGAGGCGTGGAAGAGTCTCACCATGGTATTCACCGTACTGAAGGAAGGACCATTTTTGAGAGTGGGGCTGAGTAGGGAATGTACAGCTGTGTTCCACATGGGATCATTTACTCCAAGGGGGAGGGTCTGGGGTGCTGTGGGGTGGTATTGGCAGGGTGAAGAAGGGAGCATGAGGCCGGAGAAGAAATTCGGGGTCAGTGGAGAGCTGCCTCCTTGTCCAAAAGAACCACCCGCTGCCCCTCTTCACTCGGCAGGAGGAAGGCAGACCAGGGCCTCACACAATGGCCCAGACCCCACGGCTAAAACCACAAGTCACAAAGCAGGGTAGAGGGGCAGGTCTGGCAGGAGAATGCTGCTTGGGAGGGCACTGGGCAAAGCTTCTGCTAGGTGAGGCCTGGGGAGTACTGAGTCAGCTCGGGGTTGGCGCACTCAGGACTCATTGATTAACTCCTTTTAAAGAAAAATAGGAATGTGTGTCTTAATGGAAAGCATATAAATTATTAAATTTGAATATTTTTTAAAAGCACATGACAACAGACCTTTATTTGTCTCTCTTGGGCACGCATTCACTCTCTCAGGTGCAGACCCTACAAAGGAGGGTGATGGGATGCAGCTGTGGGGCTGAGACCCGCCTGTACCTCTTCACTCCTAGCAGCCAGCGGGCAGAGTTAGGGCTTAGTGTCACCATCGGCAAATTGCATCTTCACCTAGGCCTGGTGGCCTCCAGGGCACACGCTCCCCCACCCCCCAAGAGGGACTCAGACACCTGCCTTGGTGTGTTCCCACCTGCGGGAGGCCAGGCACCTCGGGCTCCAGGCAAGGGCCTGCCTTCATCAGTTCAGGAAGGAGAGGGGAGTTTTCCATACTAGGTACCGTGACTGCTGTCCTCACTGAAGCAGACACACCGGACTTTCTCCCTGAAGATGCAGTCAGTAGGCCGTGTCCCCGGACTGCTTTCAGAACTGGGAAAGGAAGCCTGGGGCCAAGTGCTAACACGTGGTTCTGATGTTAAATAACTACTCATGAACCCTCCCTGCACCTTGCTAAAGCATCTCTCTCCACCTTGTGCTTATTTATCGATTCTTTAAGCATCTAACAGCTGTGCTGTGCTTTGATCCACAGGTGGGTTGGCCCCTGTCTCTGTCCCCAAGTCCCCATTTTGGTCCCCCTTCTCCAGCACCTGCAAAGACAGCTTCTCAGGGAGGATGGGCCACCTCTTTGCTCTCTACCCATGTGTCTTTGACTTCCTTCCTCAGACCAGATTCCCAGTCCCATTGTGACCTGGGGTCAGAGTTGGCCCTTACAGTAGGGTGAATGTCACCTTATTTGCAAAAGGGGTCTTTGCAGGTGTAGTTAAGTTAAAGCTTTAGAAATGAGATCATCCTGGATCCTCTGGGTGGGCCCTAAATGACACACAGAGGAGAGGATGTGGAGATGGAGACAAAGGGCAGAGCCAGGCTTGGCTTTGGAGTGTGTGCGCAGTCAGGCCCATGAGCAGTGGGGGCTGCAGGAGAGGGACGCCGCCAGATGTAGTTCCCTGAGCTGCAGTTTATATGTGTATCACCACGTAGAGGACACCGTAGGCTGCCCCCTCCTCAGGGAGGGGCATATGCCTCTCTGTGCGTGCTGGCTTATCTGTAAAGTCCCACTGAGTCTTCTAGCCCAAGTACTGTAGGTAGTTCCTTTTGGGGAAGCATTTCCTTGATCCCTTCTGTGTGGCCACTTTGGGGAGAGACTGGGCCTAGGAGTTGCTCCTCTCCTGTAGATTTCAGACCTGAGCAGGCCAGAGTGGAGGGACAGTGAAAACACTCCTAGATGTGGCCACTACATGGGTAGCAGGGCCTCGAAGCAGTGAGCCACCAAGCAGACCTGTGTGGCTGTGCCCAGAGAAAGCTGAGATACATGCCTCCTCTTGCCCCTGTCTGGTCTGGGGCAAAAGGAGAGGGGGTTGTGCTGATGCCCAAGGGAAGACCAAACTGCTGGCGGCGAACTTCAGGAGAAGTCACCTGGAACAACAGCCAAGGGCTGGCCAGGAGATGCACCCAAGGGACTCAGTGACAAAATACAGGCAAGCAGGTGGCTCTCAATGAGGCCAGCCTCCTGTGTAAAGATGCCATCTGACAGTCCTGCTGGCAGAACAAAGGCTAGCAAATTACTTCCAATCCTCTATTTCCTAGGGCTTAAAATGGATGCTACCTGACAATATGTGTGAAAACTCCCTAATGTGGAAAAAGCATTTATGGGTTGTCTGGCTATACCTACAGAAAAACCCAAGTAGCAATGGCTTCCACAAGATAGGGGTTTTTTTTCTCATATAAAAATTGCTGAACACAAATAGCCCAAGGCTGGTATGTCAGCAAAGACCCATGCTCCTGCTAACTTTTTGTTCACCATTGGGGGGGTTGGGGGGTGTGTGTGTGTGTGTGAGTGATATCCTCATGTTCTCAAGATGGCTGCCTGATCTCCAGCCATTACATGCAAGTTCCAGGCAGGAAGAAGAAAAAGGATGAAGAGGGAAGGTTACTCCATCTGCCAGCTGAATCCACTCTTACACTGTCTTTCCTACAAGTCCCTCCCAACACCATCCATTTACATGCCATAACTACCTATCCTTGTGTACTATGGAAGGTAGGAAATATCTTTCATCTAGTCAACTGTCCCCAATAACACTGGGGTTTGGTTAGTAAGGAAGCAAGGGAGAACGGATGTTGAAGTTCCAACTTGCATTCTCTACTAGAGCTACTACTCAGGCAGCAGAGACCATTCCTAAAAACCTCAACCATGGTCAGGAGGGAAGAAATCCTGAGACTGGTTTACGGTGCACTAGCATCACAACCAGCACCTGCTTGTTGGTACTTCTCAGCCCTGCTCTTCCAATTCCAGCTGAGGTGGTAAGAGCAGGAGCAGGGGCGTGGGACCTGTTTGTTTTTAACGCTCTCCTAGCTGATTTTTTCTTTATTTCTCTGCTTGTTAGAAGGGAAGGAAATCCAAAGGCGTGCAGAGTAGAGTTTCTCCCAGTTCCAGCCCCAGGCTGACTTATGCTACATCCTTCCTTACTCCCCAGAGGGATGAGTCACCTTCCTCCTGCTCATAGACCCTCTCCCCAGGACTGAGGTGGGGAGGGGACTCACAACTGCTGTCAGCCACCAGCCACTGCTGAAAACAGTGGGAGGAGACTGTGTGGGTGGGGCTCAGACCCAGCAGGTCCTTGAAACCTCTCCCACTTCATGACCCATGCTTCCAAATGACAAAGTGTGTCAGAACCTGGGGCACCTGACCCCAAAAGGGGCTCTCACCTCAGTTACAATCAACTATGAGGACTGTCCTCTAGACTTGGCCAAGTAGGTTTTTGGGGGAACAGAATGCAGACATTCAATTACATGAGCTCCTCCTCAAATGTAAGTACCCTCACCCCGGTAGCTTGCACAAGGGCCTGGGGGACAGCAGAGGACTCATCTCCTAACCCCATCTGGCCCTCAGGACATTAGGAATGCCGTGCACTAAAAGGCCAAAAAGGGCTCATGCTTGCTCAGAAAGCAAATAGCCGCAGATGAGACAGTTACATGAGGTGTCCTAGGTCTCATGAGGGCTGCTTTCCAAGGCTCAGCCAAGTCCAGACGTCAGGCTGGGTGCAAGACCAGAAAGAAGACTCCTCCCTGTGGAGGAAGTTGAGTGGCTGGTCCCCTGTAACCCTCTGGGCATAGGAGCCACACCACACAACCTGGTCGGCCACTGGAGGGCGCCACAAGAGTAGCCAGTAGAGCAGAGGCTGATTAAGTCCCTCCCAGACCATCTCCACTGCCCCAGGGAAGCAGCCTCTCCAGGGCTCCAAGCTGTGAGCTCCACCACCCTGTTCCCCCTGCCCCTTTACACCTAGTGGTGACAATGGCTCCCTGCTATCTGGTCCCTGACCTGTGCCCCCATCCCTGGAAAGTCTTGTGTTAAACTCTCTTTGCTTAAAACCTTTGCTGACACAGAAGGAAAACCCCAAATCTGATGTCACAAGACCTTTACTTGACACGCACCAAACCAGCCTTGCCCCACCACAGCACATCTGTGACATTCAGGAAGAGGCAAATAGTAATAAATACACATTTACACAATATGGTTATATACAAAATACTTCTCGTCAATCACACAGCCAGCAGTGTTCTCGCTCAACAGACTTGTATCATCATAGACGTCACCATGCTATCAAAGGCCCTGCAACAGAAACAGACCAGCTCTGAGACCAGGCCCTCCACCCTCTACCCACAGAAACAGGCTCTGCAGCACTGCCTCTCACCCAGGACACTCCAGGCATCAGCTGTCAACATTCAGATAAGTAAACTTGCCGAGAGCCCAGAATGTGTGTCCCACCACACCCAATGACAAGAATCTAAGTCTTCTGCCTCCTAGTTTCCTGCACGGTTTCCCGAGGTCCTGCCCACTAGACTCAGCCCTGCCCTGGCTAGGTCTCCAGGCAGGAATGGAAGCGCTGCAGCATGGGCACTGCAGGGCGGCGGTGCAGCGAGAACAGTGGCTGTCCCTGCCCTGAGCAGCCCAGCAGTCAGGGGGTTTTGCATAATGGCAAGGCTTCTCCCCAGTGGGAGCCAGGATGACCCAAAACAGTGTCACAGCTGAGAAGGCGTTACAGGAAGGGCCTGGCTCCGGTCACTGCTGTATCCTCTCACTTGCTGGCTAGAAGGAGCCCTTGGGAAGCATGTCAAAAAATGTAGGGAATTCCCAGGACCAGGCTTGGGTGTGTGTCTGAGTACATGAATGCTTCTTTATAAAGCATCTTCAGGATATTCTGATGTTAAAACGGTTTACTTGAAGGCTGTTTGAAGACATCTGTGATCCAAATTCCTCACTGTCCAAATTTCAGTATCAAAGACAGAATCAGGAAATGACAGGAGAATGTGTTTCCCAGGAGGCTCCTGTCCATTTGCCTGGGCCATCACTGGGTTCTAATTCTGTGCAGGCACCCTGGTTGGACACCTCTGGGAAACCAAATGGGCAATCCTCCCAATCCCCCCCTCCACTGGTATGGTTTATATGTTGGAAATCTGTGTGAGAGCTTGTTTGGAAAAATAGGATTCTGCTACTTCAGAATTGCTGCTTAGGGGAACAGCACCAATCACTTTAAAAGACCTTCACTCCCTTTCAGAATCACTGCCTTTTAGTAAGGCGGGACCTACAAAGGCTGCAGGCAAACCCGAGAGCAACAGGCCCACCTGGACTGAATGCAGTCCCCTGGGTTATAGAAGGGGTTGCACATCACATCTGTGTAGGAGTTGTGCAGCTTCCGGAACATCTGAAACAAGAACCAACACTTTTAATTCACATGCACACATGGTCGACCAGGTGGGGCAGTGTGTAGGGCCGGCCAGCTTCCTGTGCCCTGAGCCAGATCTAGACAGGCACAAGACTTTTGGTTCTCAGCATTTCAAAACAAGTGAAAAAGGAAAAACAAAAGCCCAGGCACAGACTGCAGACTCCCTGCACTTACACTGCGAATCTCATTGTCTCGAAGTGCTGTGTTGGAGGAATCCACCACCATGACAAACTTCACCTTGGAGTTGGTCACGTAGCCATATCTGCACAACTGGTTAAGGAACACGCTGTCAACACAAGGACTCTGTGGCAGCATGAAACACACCCGAGAAGAGTGTGTGAGTGGAGGACCAGCTGTGCACATCCCCTGGCTCCAAAGCTGCTTTGGAGAAACATGGCAACCTTTCATCACATGAAGTGCCCACGCTGGGCCCATTCCACAGTGCCAGGACCATTCGGACCGCTGAGTACGACTGGACACTTCCTTGGGACAGCTGGTGTTTACTGGAGGAGCAAAGGCCAGGCAGCTATGCCCCATCCTGACTCAAAAGCTGGGTTGTTGTGCCCAGGCCCGGGGGCCCTTCCCCTTCTTTATGAATCAATCAGTACCTAGCCTGAGTACTAACCAAAAAACCAGAGCTTTCACAAATACAGCCAATCCTGCCTGTGGTGTCCACACCTCTAAAGGCCACTTGCCCTGTAGAACAGTGGTTCCTGGGCAAGCATCACTGTGGGCAAGCTCCATTACTACTTGTGGGAACATCTTTGAACTCCATGGATCTCAAGCTATTTGTCCAAAGGAAGTGGTCTAGATTTCAGAGTGACTTGTGGGGCTGGGCCTGATAATGAAATGAGTGACCCAATCATCCCTTGCTCAGAGGTGGTGGCCCCACCGTGAAAGGAATCCTTGCAAGAATGAAGCAGGAGCTTCCTAGTTCCTCTACAAACCAGACAAGGGACAGTGTACAGTGTCACAATTCCCAGGTAATTCAAGCCTGGATTTTCCCTAATTAAAGGAAAAAAGTGCTTAAGGTCTTAATTATCTTCAAGCTGCCCTAATTACCCCTTTGGTTGAAAGCCCTCATCTATTTTCCTTTCCAATTGATGGTACTGTGAAGGGGGGCAGGGAGGGGGGTAATTCTATGGACAGTAACCTCACAGGGTGATCTGATCATACATTTCTAACTGGGCAGGTCATGGTGGGTAGTCATGCTCCAGGCATATAACTTCTTCAGTAAAAGGTTTATCTTTGCCATAAGCAAGCCCCATCCATTGTTTCTATGCATCTAGGTTAACACACTTTTGAAATAATCACCCTCAAGAAAGCACATAATCTTGTTAACTATCCAATCTTCACTTTGCACTCTTGTTAACTATCCAATCTTCCCTTTGTACTCTCCTATCTCCACGAAATTGTCCTTACGTTCCCTCCTTAAACACACAAAGAAGCTGAAAAACTGTTAATTCTCTGGAGCATTTGAGATCTTACCCTCCAGCAAATGTTTGGCTCAAATAAACTCATAAAAATTCTCTACACGTTGGACACATCTGACAGTATAAAATGCTTTTCACGGTTATCTGGTCCTACAGTACACCATACAACAGTATAGGCAGAATCCCCTGTAGGGAGAAGCCCACTGACAGGCCCCCCCCTGGGCATGAAGGATACACCTTGTAGTCCTCTGTGGGGTACAGCAGACCCAGGTAGAGCTCTCTCTGGTCCACCAGGGCCTTCCCCATTGCAGAGATCTTCTCATCCACCACATCCAGGGACGTGTGCACCATGTAGTGGAACTTCAGTTCATTCTCCGTGGGAACACTGCGGATGTAAAGAGGGTAATTCTGCAAGAAAGGATGACAACAACGGAAGTGATGAGAATCCACCCTGTATGCGCCAACGACAAAAACGAGGCCACAGAGCCAACTAGCCAGGGGAACACATACTCTAAATCCGATTGCTAAATCCTCCAGACTGCTGCAGGTACTGTCTACAGAGGGCCCAATCTAATCTGAGAAGCTTTACATATTGTCTGCAAAGGTGCATCACCAGAGTGGGAAGAAAAAAGATAGCTCAGAAAAACGGCTTTGAGTCCACCCTGACAACTAACACTGTCTGGGCAGGTCACTCACCTTCTGTGTGGGGCCCAATCCTCCAGCACATGCCCACCTCCTGGCCCAACACTACTGGTTGTTTCCTGATCTCCCCACCTCCTGTAAGCTCTTCACCTGGGTGGAGGCACTGGCACACCCTCTCACTGAATCCTTCAAGGCATGGCTCAACCCTCCCTTCTTCTTAGCCCATCCACTTCTGACCATCCTAACCCTGGAGTTAACAGCATCTTCCTATGGCTCACAGGTCACAACTTACTGCTTCTGTCCCATGCCTGGTGCTGCCCAGATAGACCAAACATTACACTCACTGTCCCTACCCTGATGGGGCTCACATCTGGTGAAGGAAACAGCCAACAAATCTCAACAAATAACGTGCTGGAGCACAGAGCTAAGAGGGAAACACTCAGGGGTATCCAGGCAGGAATGTTTCATAAGCCTGGTCTTATTAAACACACAGAAGGGCACCCAGACTTTGTGTAATAGGAGCATGTGGACGGCCAGAAACAGCTTTTCAGAGGAAATAAAATCAGTGGTGGCCGGAAAGGCGATGGGACATGGGGAGAGAGGGATAAGGGCTCCAGGTGCAAAGGCCGAAGGTGACAGAGCCGAGCCTGTGGGGAGCAAGTAATTCTGTTGGGTCGGATGAAGGTTATTAGTGGTATAAGGGGTGGTGACCACGTTATTCAGACGTTATCCTAAGGCAGTGGTCGGCAATGAAAAGGCCTGGGGAGATTTTAGGCGGCGGCGTGACACAATCTGATGCGCTGTATCACTCGTCCGGTGGGCGATGGCGTGGCCCAAGTTAGTGCACCGTGGAGCAGGATGAAGAGAAGTTGGCGGCTCATCGGGAGCAAGACCGGTGAGGCGGCGGCCCGGGTGGGAAAGGAGGTCCTGGCCTGTGGACACTCGGGGATGACGACGGGTATGGGCGGCACCTCCCGGAAACGTCCTGACCCCCTCGGCTCCGCGAAGCCTGCGGGCTCATCCCTCCGGAGCCCTCGGGGCAGGGAAAGGGGCAAGCAAAGAGCGAGGGCGAACGCCAAGGCAGGGCAGGTCCCACCACCCGCCTGCCTACGCACCTCCTTGGCGATCACTGCCACGCACACCGCCATCTTGGGAGGCCCGGCCGGCTGCGTCACGTGAGCCACGCCGGTCACGCGAGCCACGCCGGTCACGCAACCGCTGGAGCCCCGCCCCTCCTTTAGTCGGCCGCCCTTGATCCCGCCCTTTCTGTCACTCAGCCGGCTTGGCCCCGCCCCTGTCGCTCAGTCAGCCTGGCCCCGCCCCGCCAACGGGCAGGAAAGGCCCTCCATCCTGTTCCCCGTGCAGGCGGGACTCGGCGGCACCCGGTGTGGTTGCCATGGCGGCAGTTGCTGCGGCAATGAGGTGGCGGCTGCTGCTGGTGCTGAGTGCAGCGGGGGTGGGGGCCACTCAGCCCCCTAACATCCTGCTCCTGCTCATGGACGACGTGAGTGCGGACCGGGCTCCCAGGCAGTGCTGCGCTCGCGGCAGCGGGGGTGGGAGGAGACCGACGCGGGAGGGCCTTCGAGGGGCGCGGCTCTGGGGGCAGTCAGCCAGTGTGAGGGTAGCGCCGGGCCCTGCCGGCTGCAGTCTCGTAGAGGCGTGAAACTGAAGCGCAGTAGTCGTGTCCAGGCCAGGAAAAGACCCCGCCTGCACTGTTCCCTTTCTTGCCCCTCTGGCTTTGGAAGGATGGAGGGGCAGCCCAGACCAGCTGTGGCCCTGCCCTGGTGAGGACCAGCTCCCCAACATCCCCTATTCACCCCTGTGCTCCCACCCAGTGCTTCAGGGAGCAGGGAAGGGGGTACCAAGCTGACCAAGACCCAGGCCCTACCTGCCCAGAAAGTCACTTTCCTCTGCCTTTGGCCTACTGGCCCTGCCTTGCCCCAGGGCTGCCCCTGTCCACCTGGGCAAGCTGCTCCCCCCTGGCTGAGAATTCGGGCCAAAGATCCGGTCTCTAAGTGAAGCAGCAGAAATATCTCGTCAGGTCTGCGTGCATGCCTTCACACTGGTGGTCCAGCCCTGTGAAGAGCAGTTGGGTAGCAGGACTCCTGGCTGGACGCTGAGCCTTTCACTTGTCCCTTTACCTCTTTGTCCCCTGTGCTCCCTTCCGGAGGAAGCCAGGAGTGAAATGGAGATTCTGGAATTAGCCTGAGGCACTGGGGCAAAGTGGGGATGCAGACAAACCCGGATTCTGGATTGGAGGATCCTACTCCCCTTTGAGCCAGGGGAAGTTAGGAAGCTCTTTGGTCCTCACCTCCTCCCCCTCCAGCTATCCCCACAGTGATGTGAGGACTAAGGCAGGGCAGAGGGCAGGCTGTGGTGCTCAGTACTGCCAGGTCCTGTGAGAGGAAAAAAGCCAGTGTCCTAGTATACAGCTCCCAAAGCTCTTGGAGTGATAAAGGTGACCATGGTGAGAGGCGACTGGTGGCCTGGATAACTTCGAGATGGAAGTCCCCAGAAGGCCAAGGTGTAAATAGAAGGTTGAAGCTTTTATCCCAGCCTTGACCTCAGGGAAGGAGAGAGGGGTTGGGGTTTGTGTTCTGTCACCAGCGAGTCAGTGATTCAATCAGTCATGCCTGTGACAAGACCTCCATAAAAACCCTAAACAACAGGAACTTATGGAGGTGGTTGGATGTGTTGGGAGGGCGGCCGGAGAGGGCTGCAAGCCCCTTGCCCCTCATCTGTACCTTGCTATAGGCACTTCTGTCTGCTTTCCTGAGCTGTATCCTTTATAATGAACTGGTAATAGTAAATACAGCACTTTCCTGAGTACTGTGAGCCATCCTTGTGAACCACAGTACTTGAGCAGGTTGGTCAGCAGTATGGGAGGCCCAGAACTTGTGCCTAGCTAAGGGAGTATAGCTTCTGATAGTGTTAGCACTGAACTGAATTGGACTCCCAGTTGTTGACAGGAGAGTTGGAGAAGTGGCTGGTGTACAGACACTCCCACATTTGGTGTCAGAAGTGTTGTGAGTAAATATAACTCAGTGTTCCCCAAAAGGCCATCAAAGACACTCACGGGAACCTTTGGACCATGGCCAGGAGCTGCATATGGCTGTTGGACAGTCCTGGCTGGCCAGAATTGAGAGTGCTGTGTGTGCAAAATACACTCAGATTTTGAAGACTTACTATGAGAAAAAGAATGTTAAAAAAAAAATCTCATGGCTTGGTGGTAAAAGTGCTTGCCTCCCATGAGGGAGGGCCCCGGTTCATTCTACACATCCACCTGTATAGAATGAAACCATGTCACAACTAATGATGTAGAACTGTGGAGATTGCTCTGGGCTCTCCCCCTACCCCCACCTCTCACCTTCTCTCAAAACAAAAAACTAAATCTTAGAGGATGGGGAAGCCAGGATGGCTCAGTGGGTTAAGCACTCACTTTGCAGCCCTGGGGACTGAGGATCGAATCCCAGCCCCGGCCGGCCGGTGCGGACCCATGTGCTGAACTGGAGAGTGCCCCCAGCTCAGTTCTCACCAGGGTGAGACCCCGGCCCAGTGCTTGCCCTGTGCAGCCCCGCCCACCTGTGGAATGAAACTATGTGGAAAAACCAATGATGTACAACTATGGAGACTGTTTTGGACCCTCCCCATTCTCTCTCTCTCTGTCTCTATCTCTCTCTCTATATATATATAAAAAAAATATATATATATATATATATATATATATATATATATATATATATATATATATATATATATATATATATATATATATATATATATATATATATATAAATCTTAGAGGATGCTGCATGCAAACCTTGGTTTGGTTCCTGCCCCACATGGACCCACATCCACCTGTGGGAAATGAAACTATGTCACAACTAATGATGTACAACTATGGCGACTGCTCTGGGCCCTTCCCACTTCTCTCTCTCAAATGATAAATCTTTTTTTTTTTTAATCTCAGTAATTTTTTATTATTAAAATAATAGGAGAAGCCGGGATGGCTCAGTGGGTTGAGCGCTCACTTTGCAGCCCTGGGGACCGAGGATCGAATCCTGGCCCAAGCCCATGAGGACCCATATGCTGAACTGGGGAGTGCCCCCAGTTCAGTTCTCACAGGAGCGAGACCCCGGCCCAGTTCCTGCCCTGTGCAGCCTTGCCCACCTGTGGAGTGAAACTATGTGGAAAAACCAATGATGTATGACTGTGGAGACTGTTCTGGCCCCTCCCCTTTCTCTCTGTCTCTGTCTCTGTATCTCTCTCTGTCAAAAACAATAAAAATAAATCTTTTTAAAAATAATAATAATAATAATAATTCTTTATTATTTAAAAAAATTAACATTCAGATGACCCTGTAAAGATTATAGAAACCCAGCCGTAATTCCACCACCCAGACATAACACTGGACTTGCCTCTTTTTAGTCTCATAGACTCCTTCAGATGGTAACTGTTTCTAAAGCAGACTATGCAGCCCCTCAGCCCGCCCCATCCTGATGGCCAGTAGGGAAACTGCTTCCTAATGAACGCATCAGTCTTAGAAATGCTTGCTTTCTGTTCCCATATTCAGTCTTCTCTAAGCTGGAGTCCCTGTCAAGGCTCATTCAAGCAATCTCTTTTTGGATGATGAGAATGTAGCTGAGTGCTCCTCTCTCAGTGTTCTGCGCCTTCCCCTTCTCTCCAGGGTGTCAGTGGGTGTGAAGGGAGTCATGGCAGTTCACTGGAGGTTGGTTGAAATGATAGTAGTTTGGATATACAGGTAAACTTCAGAGACATTGTGAGTCCGATTCCAGACCCCCGCAGTAGAGCAAGATGTGACCTTTCTGTTGGGGCGGGGGTGGGGGGGGGGGTGTCTTGCCTTCAGTTTGTAAAAAAGACACACCACCTGTGAAACACAATAAAGTGAAGTGCAATAAAATGAGGTATGCCTGTATTGAGTTAAATCAAATAACTTAGCCCTCATTCATGTTCCTTTTTGCCTTTTTCAAGGGGCTACTAGAAAATGCAAACTTATACAGACCACTCCTGGGCATTTCTGTTGGAAGTGTCATTTTAGGCCCTGGAGGTTCTGAGTGGTGGAGCTTAACCAGCGCTGGGGAGTATTTTTTCTCAAGGGGTGCTGATGTGGGGAGCCCCCCTGCCTGGGTGCCCTGCGATGGGGCAGCAGGAACCAGAACTGCAGACATCAGCCCCAGTGCTGGGCCTCTCTGGTGCATGTTCCTTCTTGAGGCTCTGGGGTTCTCTGGCAACTGAAACCGAAGAGGTCAGGAAGATCTTGGTCCTGGTCAGCGAACATGGATAAGTTAGGCCTTTTGGGTGGCAAATAACAGAAAATACATTCAGAATAACTTAAGCAAAAATGGGAAACATTTCTCCTGACTAGACGAGCTAGGGCTGCCGGGGCTTCAGGTGGCAGGACCAGAGGCCCCATTACTCTGTCCTCACCTGCCCTTACAGTCACAGGCCCAGTGGGAGGGTACACTAAGACTCAGTCGTACAACTGAGTCAGGACCCCTGGCTCGGAAGGGGTCTGGTCAATGCCCCACTGCCCCCACCCAAGGACCAGTTCAGGGAGCAGGATGGGTCAACTACGGTGGAGTGTGCAGACCCCTTGGTCCAGGGTAGCACCTGGTGAGGAAACGGATGGCGTCTGCCTCCTAATTCCCAGCGTGCCCTCAGACCCAGGAGAAGTCCCAGTAGACAGGTGTTGCATGAGCTTAGAAGATGTTAAGAACCGTTTCTTCAGTGAGCTGATGTTCTCCAAGGCTTATGGGGCCCGGGGCACAGAGCTCCCTCCCAGGTCATCCCAGCCCAACTGGACCCAAGATTCCTCCTGCTCCCAAGGGCCCTAGCGCTCTCTGTGTCAGGGTCTCTTATTTGTAAAACAGAACTAAGAAAGACCACCTGGACTACCAAGGAGGTTTAAAGTTGAGCAGCACAGAGGCCAGCTCGTGTGACCATGGTGGGCCCTTCAAGCGGGTACCTTCAACCTGAGCCTCCAGAGCCAGTCAGTGGATCCTGCAAGTCCTTCAGTCTTCTTAAGATTTATTTTATTGTTTGTGAGAAAGTGAAAGAGAGAAAGAAGGGGAGAGGGGCCAGGAGTCTTCATAGTTGCACATCATTAGTTGTGACATAGTTTCATTCCACACAGGTGGATGTGCAGCCTTGTGCGGCAGGAACCGAACTGGGTCCCTCCCACATGGGAGGTGAGAACCTTCAACACCATTCCAGCAGTTACCAGTTGCACCACACAGTTCAGCATGTGGGTTCACATGGGTGGGGGCCAGGATTCCATCCCTGGACCTCACAGTTGCAAGGCAAGCGCTCAACCTGCGGAACTATCCTGGCATCCCAATGTGTGTATGTCTTTATAACAATCCCTCATAGCAAGCAAAGAGTGATGCTTTGCTCAAAAAATCTTGAGATTCTAAGTAAAGGAAAGGTCAAGGGTGGGAAGAGGACTGTAATTCTGGGGGCCCAGCTGGCTTTCACCCTCTGTGAATGTGGGCAGTCCCATAGGAGAGGAAAAAAGATACTAAACACTGTGTGAGATTATTTCACTTAACCTCTAAGAACTCTGCAAAGTGAATGTTAATATTCCTGTTTTTGTAACCAAGAATGCTAATCGCCGAGTAATAATAAAATGGTATTGAGCAGACAAGAAACACAGTGGGTCAGTGATTGCTGGCCTCAGAAAGGCCCACCTGTAAGCAGGTTGGCTCTTAGTCAACACCTGAGCCCTGGGATATAGAGAGTGTCCCACCATTCCCCAATAAGAGGGGCTCCCTCTGCCTACATTGTTTATGCAAACATTGTGATTTATCCTGAGCACCTTCCTCTCTCACGGAAGGCAGGAACTCCAGTAGGTGCCAGGCAAAGGGTGCTATGTAACCAGTCCCTCTGCCTCCCTCTACACCTCTGGCCTGAGCCATGCCCTTGAGGACAGATCCACACTTGGGGCAGGGAGGGTAAGGGCAGGAAGGCTCCTCGAGCATGTGGGCTGGGAGCCTTCTCCAGGCCAGGCTTCAAGCAAGCCATGCCAGCTCAGCCTGCAATGGGGCTCCTGCAAAGTCAGCAGATGCCTCTGAGGACGCTCTCCTGACCCTCCCCTCTGCCCTCCAACTTGAACATGTAGGCCCTGTCCCTGGACTTGCAGACTTCATGCAGGGCCTTGGCAGACTCTAAGACACGTTGTCCCTTCTCTGCCAAGAGCACAGCGTCTTCCTTTCGTCAGCCACACCTCTCTCCAGGCACATATTTCACTACGGCTCTTATTGTCACCAAACGGGAAACCCATGTCAATAACTTTGAAATAAACCACCTCCAAAGGAATCTACAGCTGAAAGGGCCAAACCCAGGACCCTGTGGTCAGAAGGACCTTTGAGAGCAGAGGCTCTGAGTGGGCTCTGGGACTCCGATGTGTCACAACCAGCTTAATGCTGGGAGATGAAAACAGGGGAAAAGGCAGTGCCTGGGAGAAGCACAGAGGCCGAATGTCAGTGGAACCAGTGTCACCCTCCTAGGCTCACCCTTGTGGGGAGGGGAGCTGTATAACCTATCATGCAGAGAAGGGGCATAAGTATAATAACTACAGACAACAGACCTTGCTGGGACTGTCCTGGGCAAATCTGCACATAGAATCACACACGTATGGCCCAGAGTTGATCTTCATGATCAATGGGCCCAACTCTGAAACGCCTGCAGAATCAACCCCGTGTCCTGAGCTTTTCAGGTCAGCACACTGCTGTGTCCAGTCTTGGGCGGGCACTTTCCTCTCCGCTCTGACCCTTGTCCTTTCTTACAGGCCCGAGAATTCTTGTTGGCTGACTCACCAAAGCCCAGTGAGTCAGAAGGGCTTTCAGGGCCCCTGGAGAGACAGGGAACTGGCCAGTCTCAGGCAGGCCTCCGCAGACAACCGGTGCCTGCACTTTTCTGTTCTAAGTGCTATGTTCAGATGTAGTTTATAGTATGTGAAGTTCACGCAGCTAAAGGGTACAATTCAGTGTTTGTAGGAGAGTCAAGCATTGTGCAACCATCACCACAGTCAACTTTAGGTCATGCTCATCACCCCAAGTTCCCACTGGGAGTCACTGCCTATTCTCCTCCCTCAGCCCCTGGCAACTGTCAATTTTTCTGTCTCCATGGATTTGCCTGTTCTGGACATTTCCTATACATGGAATCGAACAATATTCGCCCTTTTGTGACTGGCTTCTCTCCTGTAGCATCATGTTTTTGAGGTTCATCCACATTATAGCGTGTGTCACTACTTCACTCCTTTTTACGGCTGAGTAATATTCTAGTGTGTGGATGGGCACATAGTGTTCATCCATCAGCTGCGCACATAGTTGTTTGCACCTTTTGACTGGGACTAGCATGGCTGTGGATGTAGTGCACACATTTTCATGTGGACGTATGTTTTGGATGCTGTTGGGGGGACACCCCTGAGTGGAATCACTAGGTCATGTGGTCACTCCAGGTTTGCTGCTCAGATACCACACAGTGGGGAGAAATGTATCACTCCCTGAGGGAAGGCCTGACTCATACCAGGCCGCAGCATGCGGCTGGGGGCTGGAGTGACCTTGGCTCTCTAGGTCCCGTTCCACAGAAGAGAGGACAGCAGTTACTCACTGTGGAAGTGATGCCCTGGGGTCTCATGCTGAGAGAATGGCTAAGGAGACCCAGCTTGTCACAGTTCATCCAGGTTGTCATAATATTCCATTGTGTGTATTCGTTTCCTGGGGCATAACACATTACCACAGATTTGGTGCCTTAAAACAACAGAAATGTTATCTCTCCCAGCTCTGGACACCAGAGTCTGAAATCAGGGTGTCAGCAGAGCCAGTTCCTCCTGAGGTTCAGAGGGGGGTCCTTCCTGCCTCTCCTCCAGCTCCTGGGGGCCCCAGGCGTCCTTGGCTTGTAAATGTGTCACTCCAGTCTTGGCCTCTATCTTCACACAGCCTCTCTCCTGTATCTGTGTCTCTCCTCTTTTTCTTTTTTAAAGATTTATTTTATTGTTTGAGAGAGAGAAGGGGGGAGGGCCCAGAGCAATCTCCATAGCTGTACATCATTAGTTGTGACATAGTTTCATTCCACACACAAATGTGGGGCCATGTTGGGTGGGAACCGAACTGAGGGCCTTCCTCATGGGAGGCAAGAACCTTCGCTGCCAAGCCTTCCTGGTGGTTACTGGTTGTGCCGCAGTTCATCATATGAGTTTGCACAGGCCGGGGCTGGGATTTGATCCCCAGACCTTGCCGTTGCAAGGCAAGTGCTCAACCTGCTGAGCTCTCCTGGCATCCCTCTCCTTCTCTTATAAGGACACTAGTCATTGGATTTGAGGCCCTCTCATCCAGTATGACCTCACCTTAGCTAATTGCAACTGCTTTTTCAAATAAGCTTATATTAATTCACAGGTTCTAAGTGGACATAAATTTTGCAGGCCACTATTCAACCCAGTGCTGGATGGAGGACCTTGTTGTGTGTATTCATTGATTCATTGATGACTTGATGAACACTGGGGTGTTCTCTCTGGTCCATTCTCACCCACAGTGGTGTGGACATGCACATAGTTGTGTGTGGCATACGTGTCAGTAGTTGAACGGCAGGGTCACAGGGCCGTGCTCCATTTAGCTTTGTGGAGAGCCTTCCACTTGATGTCAAATCTCAGTCTGCATAGCAGACTTATGAGGGCTTCTCAATGTCAAGGCCGGGTGGAGGTGAGCACATGACATCTCTGCTAAGTGAGAGCCAATGCCTGCTCTCCCTGTGCCCAAGCCAGGTGCTGGGTGGGGAGGGAGCTGTGTGGCACAGGCCCCCAAGATGGAAGGAAACTTCATCTACCTCTTCATGCTCTTCCTGCAGATGGGGTGGGGCGACCTGGGGGTATATGGAGAGCCTTCCAGAGAGACCCCGAATTTGGACCAGATGGCCGCTGAGGGCATGCTTTTCCCTAACTTCTACACGGCCAACCCCCTGTGCTCACCATGTAAGTCAGGGCTGGCCCTCAGCCACCAGGGAGTGGGCACAGGGTGTGGGTAGGGAGCAGGGACCAGGGGCATGGGGTTCAGGCAGCCCTAATGGGGGCATAAGCTTCACATTTCTTCTGAGGGCCAAGGGGGTAGGCAGGTATGTGCTGGTTGCCTCCCCAGCACATTGACTCCCAGGCTCTGTGCTGTGTGGGGCCGTCAAACCACCGAGGGCTCGTCCCCTGTAAGGATCTTTGAGGCTAGAGTCGCTGTCTGTAGTGGCTCTGATTTCCAGGCCCTGAGTGCTATGGCTGGTTCAAAAGCCCTTGGCTGGGAAATGGTTCTCGACTGTGAGGGTGGGGGTTGGAGTTGCAGGGGTGAAGCAGTCAACCCTCCCCCACCCTCTGTGAGTATCACTGCTCTGAGGGCCTCCTACATAAATAAACGCTGGTCTTGAATGCTGGGCGGGGCGCATGAGGGGCCATGTGGACCCCACATCTTGTTGGCTGTCCTGGGAGCTGGGAAGAGTGATTGGGGGGCTGGATGATGCTGAACTGCAGGGCCTGGCCAGCACTCCCCAGTGACCCATCTTGGAGCCATCAGTGCAGGGACAGTCTGCCCACTGGGCTTAGGAGGCTGGCGGGCACTTACAAGCTCACAGAGGTGGCCGCGGGCCTGACACATGACACATCCTCATGCTGTTTCTGTTTCTTTGCCTCCATGCAGCAAGGGCAGCCCTGCTTACCGGACGTCTACCCATCCGCAATGGCTTCTACACCACCAATGGACAGGCCAGGAATGGTATGTGTGCACTTGGGCCATGCCAAAGGCCTGAGGGGCTGAGGACCAGAGAGGGCAACGGAGGGGCATTTGTCACCCATCCTTATGTGTGACCTTCCTCCCGGGTGGCACTCATTACCCAGGGTCAAGGGCTTCTATAGGGTTATAATATGCCATTTTGATGCAGTACTTCCATCAAAAGCAATGTGTTTTAGGCAAGTAGAGAGGATGGTGAGGTTAGTGTATGGTCTCAGGGGTTCAGGATGGAGCCCAGCAGACAGGTACTGCTCACTGCTCCTTCCCTGCCGTGTCCTGTCCCAGGGTTGCTTTGCATGACCTGGCGAGTTGTGCACAACCCCCTCAAGGACCTGCTGCCCATTTGGGTGGGCGAGCTGTATACCCACAGAGAGACCTGAGCAAGCCAGGCGCTGTGGGGTGAGCAGGGATCTGCCCTCGGAGAAAGGGAGTATAGAAACTACAGGGGAATCTGGTGTGAGTGGGACTGTCATGGTATCAGATGGCATGTGCAGGGACCCCCAGGCGGACCAGCAGAGAGGAAGTTCCTGGAAGACTCCAAAATTGACACGTGGTAATGCCAGCTCTTCACCAGGGCTCTGCCCATTGGCCCTGAAAAGCCAGTGTTTCAATCTGTCACCTCCTGTGACAGCCTGCGCCATGTGTGTGAGTGGCTCACGCAAGGTGGTGCTCTTCTAGCCTACACACCGCAGGAGATTGTGGGTGGCATCCCCGCCTCTGAGCTCCTCCTGCCCGAGCTGCTGAAGAAGGCCGGCTACGTCAGCAAGATCGTGGGCAAGTGGTGAGTCCTGACACTCGTCTGGCCGGGCTCGTCTGCACAGAGCCACTGCTAAACATTTCCGATGGGGAAAAGTTGGGTGGGAAGCGATATCTGTGAGTTCCAGGCCTTTAGATGGCTGAAGTGTTCCTTTCAAAGCTGGCGTGGCCGTGCTGGTGGGACCTCCCGTCTTGAGGCCCCGGCATTGTCTGAGAGCCCCTCATTCTCCTGTATATCGCACATCCCAGCCACTTCTCTCTGTTCTTCTCCTTCTGCTGCCTGCTGCTGCAGCATCCCAAAGGAAACATGCGATTGCTCACTCAGTGCCATCACGGATGACACTTTGTCAGTGAGCACAAGGGCTCTGTCTGGTGGTGAAATGAAGAAGCAAACAGGAGGTAGAGGATACTCATGTGTGGAGTCATTGGGATCAAATGATCATGATTGTAGAAGCTTATGTTACTTACCATGCATGCTGATTATGCTGTTTTAAGCCCGTTAAGCAATTTCTGTCTCTTACTCCCTGGGGTTGCCCAAGTGCTCAGCCTTACAGGGTTGTTGTTAAGGTCAGGCGTCCTTTCCTTTCCCGGGTATTGGGGCCCTTGGAGAGCAGCAAGCCCACTTCCTACAGGAAGCCTTCCATGATTTTCTAGCCCTACTCGTCTCACCTTCAACACGCTGTGGCCCCTCTGACCTTAACGCCTCTGGCACTCACAGGCACTGCTTTCTCAAGGATGGGTGCTTGTGTGCGTCCCTTGGGAACTGCTGCTCCTTGTACTTTGACAGTCATGGGATAGGAGAGCCATGGAAACTGGGAGAGTAATCATCAGAAAATGCTGGTTATCTGGATGCTGCCTAATGAACACTTTGCACCCCCTGAGAAAAGTTGGGAGTCACCTGCCATGCGAGCGATCTCACAGGAGGTGGTGGCTGCAGAGCAGAGCTGGTAGGGGCACTGTGGACCAAGAGAGCCCTGGTTGCCTGCATGGTTCCAAGCAGTGCCAGGAAAACCCAGGGGGACTATGGCAGAGGCCAGCTGTGAGGCCTGCCAGAGCCGTGTCAGGTCTGCACGGGAAGCAGAGAGAGTCCCCCGATGATCAGAGCTCTCTGTGCCTGGCCTGGCAGCTCTGCCCTGGGCCCAACGGCCTCCTATTCATAGTCAGTGACGTGAGCAGCCAGAGCTGGAACTGGACCATTTCTCCAGGAGAGAGGTGAACACATGCACAGGAGGATAAGGAAGGCAGCATCCAGAGAACAGCTCTGCATGGACTTGGGGAGGGGGACACAGTGCTGGTCAACAGGCCATCGTCATGGCAGCTGTGGCCAGAGCAAGGATGGGCTCTGGGAGGCCTGGGGCAGAGGACTTGGCCTCTCCTCAACCAGGTGGCGGTCCTGGTCTTAGTGGGGTCCTGTCACAGGACTACAGTGGGGAGTGTTGGCTGAGGTGACGGCCCTGACGTCCTGCCTCTGAGCCCCAGCACCACGGATCTGGATTTCCTCAGCCTGACCAAAGCCTGGGGTGGACGGAACCTGGTCTCCTGTGAGAGGCTGCTCCATCTGCCCTGAGTCCCAGGGGCCTGGGACACCCTGCTGCTCTAGCTCATCTTCAGGCAGGGGTGGCCCCACTACTGCCTTGGGACAAGCATTTTGAATTGACGTTTGACATGGGCCAGACTTTGGCTGGTGTTTCTGTTAAGCAAAGACCATCTGAGCTGGCGGATGTGGGCACACAAGAGTCACAGCCAGTGTTGGAGTGAGGTGTTGAGAAATGACTGGGCCTGTAGCCACATCCCAGAGAAGACATAAAAACAGGAAGCACAAGCGCAGAGAGCGGTCACAGCAGAGCTGACACTCACACACCGGGCAGAGAGGCTGCAAAGGCCCCAGGTGGACACCAGGCAGCTGTCTGGAGGTGGAGCATTTTAGATCCAGCAGCCCCAAGAGATGCACTTACTGTCGCCCAGACTCAAGTGCTGGCTGGCTTGGTTCTGGCCCGCGTCTGGCCCAGCCTCCCTCACTGCCCCACACTGCATTCTATGACCAAGTGACCGAGCTCACAGGGACCTGGAATTTGCAGGGTCAGGGTGGGGCCTGCCCAAGTGCAGCAGAGGAACAGGACCCTCTGCTCCAGGGACATGGTTTTCCATACACATGTTGCTGTGCTTTCTGCAAACGAAAACCTAAGGAATGCATCCACTTCCCAGGGTGGAGTCGGCTCACTCCATAGGGGCCGGGACCCAGAGCCACTGCACTCTAGAACCACCTCTGCAAGCCCCGCGTTCCAAAGAGCAGGTGCTTTGGAACCACTGGAACCCAACTTGGATTAGAGCGTGTCAGTACCTCCCACTGGCTGGGGAACCCAACGTTAAGTACCTCTAGGAGGAAGGGGCATGCAAAGGCGGGAGCACAGGGCAGTGTCTAACAAGAGGCGCTCTCCGCTTCAAGTGTCACCCGCAGTGTGTGGCAATAGCTTGGAGAGCATCTGGGTTTCCAAACAGCTCGGCGGTTGTCACCCTTTGGGCACATTGCTGTGTTTTCTTCTAGTCATGCCCATCCTCACTCCTGGCCAGGGTGCTGGGCTGGCGAGCAGCACTAGCCAGTCCTTGCTCTGTCCCAGCCTGTGGCCCTCGGCCGTAGCCTGGGAGCATCACATGGGGAGGGCAGGCGGTTCTGATGTCTCCAGGGTGTGGGGGGCGGGTGTCTTGCTGTGCCCAGGCTTAGCATGCTTTGGGTGCTGGAGGGATTCTTGTTTCATTAAGTGTTCTGTGAAGGTGATGGGGTATCGCTGCTCAGAACTTTAGAGTGTCCCCATGCAGGAGTCCCTGAAGTGTTGTGGATTTCTATTTCTAGGCATCTGGGCCACAGACCTCAGTTCCACCCCCTGAAGCATGGATTTGATGAGTGGTTTGGATCCCCCAACTGTCACTTTGGACCATATGACAACAGGGTCAGGCCCAACATCCCTGTGTACCGAGACTGGGAGATGGTTGGCAGGTAATGGTCCCTTCCCTTCCCACCCTTTGATGCTAAGCCCAGCCCCTACCCTCTGGAGCTGCCCGGGAGGGAGCTGGATGGAGGTTCTGAAAGCATCTTCTCACCAGAACTGGCATCCACAGGGGCTAGGCCCTGCTTTGCCATCTGGTTATTCTACCTAGGGCCTCATAGGACTCAGCCTAAGCCACCACTTGAGCCACACCCATGAGGTCTCCCACCTTTTTAGAAAATACAGTGAAAGCTGTAGAGGCTTCCGAGAACAAGGTGTGTTCACACAGTAGCCATTCCCATGGTCTCCGGGCTCAGGCCCGAGTAGCCCGTTGGCAGGTTCTGGGCTCCAGCTTAGCGGCAGTCCACCAGCACCAACTTGTCGTGTTGGCTGCATGCTAGGCGCTGAGGAAATTGGCAGCATCACAGAGGACATAATGGGATGAACCCTACTTGTGAGCCTGCCAAGAGCGAGCTGCCCTCTGAAAGCCAGGTGACCCCAGCATCACCCTGGTCCTGCCCATGTCCTGGCAGTGGGGCCGCGCCCCGGCCTTCTTGAGTTTTGTTTGGCTTAATTTTTCTTTCTTCCTTTTTTATTACTATTAATTTTTGGTTGAAGCTCATATATTAATGGACTAAGAAGTTGAGCTAACTCATGACCTTTTTTAATAGCAGCTTTATTGAGAGAATTCACATTCCAGACAGTTTATCCATTAAAAGTGCATAGTTCACTGCGTTCCTGCATGTTCACAGCATTGTGCAGCCATCACCAGTTTCAGAACATGTCCAAAGAAACCCCACACTCATTAACAGTCACACCAGCCCTACGTAACTGGGACCCACCCCTTGTCTTCCTCTCTCTTGCTGTCCCCTCTGTCCTTATGCATTGCTCCTTATCCTGCTCCCACACGGTGACCATGGCTCAGTCTTAGCCCCACTTCGTCCTTGAGGAGACCGAGACCTCAGGAGCGGTGTGAGCTTCCAATTTCATTTGTTCATAAATTGAACATTTCCACTGTTCTTTTACGTGAGGCCCGTGACTTTGTCTGAAATCAGAGAGAAGGGGCTTTCTTGGCCTGAAATCTGATTTCTGTCTGGATCTGGATTGTTTGCAGATTTTATGAAGAATTTCCAATTAATCTGAAGACAGGAGAAGCCAACCTGACCCAGATCTATGTACAGGTAATGGAAGCCTGGGCTGGGCAGGCTTTATTGGGGGGGAAGGTCAGCCTGAAGGCAGAAGCAGATGGTGTCTGATTCTCCTCAGGAAGCCCTGGATTTCATTAAGAGGCAGCAGGCAGCGCAGCGCCCCTTCTTTCTCTACTGGGCCATCGACGCCACACATGCACCTGTGTATGCTTCTAAGCCTTTCCTGGGCACCAGTCAGCGAGGGCGGTGAGTCCTTAGTCGTAGAGACGGTAGACCCCTACCTGGGGGTGTAGTTATGCTCGATTACCTCCAGGGACGGGGCACGCAGTACCAGTGTCTCTCATAATGACCACCTGTAGAAGACGGGAGCATCTGTGCCTCCGTAGTGGGAGGAGTGCTGCGGCGGGGTGACCAGCTCCATCCTGGATGGACTCTGAGAACTTGAACTTTCCTCCTCCGCTTCTGTGAACTTAGCCAGTTCGTTTTGTGGTCCATCCCAGTTATGATTTAACAGCCATTTGATCACAGTGACGCCTTTGGCCGCCTGATAAACATTTCATCCTTCCCGTAGGTACGGGGATGCTGTTCGGGAGATCGATGACAGCGTGGGCAAGATCCTGAGACTTCTTCGGGACCTGAACATCACAGAGAACACATTTGTTTTCTTCACCTCTGACAACGGCGCTGCCCTCATTTCTGCTCCCAAACAAGGCAGGTGTTTGGAGTGTTTCCATCACTTCATCCCCCAAACAAAGCTCCATTCAGGAATGCTGGACCCCTGAGACTCACTCATGGTCCTCTCAGCCAGCACTGGGGCAGGACATGAAGGGGGCTCAGCCCAGGTCCCCATCCATCAGGGGAGACACCTGCTCTCCTCCGAGGGCCCCTTCCAGTGGGAACAGATAGGAGGAGTCCCATGAGCTGCCTGTGGGCTTGGCTTAGGCCTGATCACACACACACTGGCAGCAGCTGCCTGCCACCAGCCACGTTCCACAATGCACTCTCCTTCTCTGAGAGGCTTGCACACCTTGACCTGTCCTGGCCCAGGGAGGATGTGTCAGTGTGTGAAGCAGTGACTTCCCAAATTATCTGACGATTCTGGCTCCCCTGGGTGTGCCTGGTCAGGAGGCAGAGCTCAGTGAGGGAGGATGGAGACCAAGACCAGGGCCTTCACCCTGTCCCAGCCGTGCCACTGACCAGCCCGGAAGCAGGTCACTTCTGCCTCCTGCACATTTATGGACTGAATGAGGTCACCTCTGGGCTTTTCCCTCTGAAGCTCTGACATTCTTCATCAGCGTTTTTCTTCTAAACTTAGATATAATGTGGCAGCCATTGTCATGTGTCACACCAGCCACATTTGTACCTTTTTCTGAGTTTAGGGAGCCGCCCTTCATGGTGAGGGCAATGACTGTCTCCCTTGGGAGCTGAAACGCAGGAAACGCACTTCCCAGCCTTCCTGGCGCCAGACCTCAGGCTCAGGGCCCTCCCACCCCTGAAGCCTCTGAAGCTCCCTCACCAAGACTTCATGAGGGGAAGGGGGCAAGAGGAAGGGGTCAAGCCCCCACCCCCATAGTGCTGGTCGTGGTGGGTGCCCAGAGCCCCTGGTGCAGTTAGGGGGCCACGTACCCCATAGACCAGCTCTGCCTCTGTGCCCGAGCTGGGCCTGCAGGCCTCTGAAGCCCATGGCCCCTGGTCCTTTGGTAAGCTCGGGTTCCCAGCTTTGCAGCGTGGGGTGGTTGTATCCTGACACTTAGTTGTCCTGTAATAGTTTTACCCTAGAGGCAGCGTATCATTTCCTCCCATTCTTAAACATGCAGGGCCTCGGTAGGGCCCTGAGCCACTCAGACAGCTCCAGAAAGAAGGCCATGGGACAGCAGGCAACCCCATGGGGACAGGCCTGCGTGGGGAGGGGCCAGGGGCAGAAGGGCTTCAGGATGTTAAGTGACAGGAACAGCATAGCTGACTCAAGCCAAGAAGAAACCCTGTTGATAACAGACCAGCAGTTCAGGGTCCAGGTCCCCAAGGGTGCTATGCAATACCATTCACAGCCCAACCCAGCTTCCTCCTTGGGTGGCTCTCATCATACAGTTGACGTCCCAGAGAATCAGTGGACCGTGATCCCCCTCCCAGCAAAGGTCCAGGGCCCAGCTGGATGTTAGTGACGCTGCCGGTCCCCGAATGGGGTGCCTAGGACAGCCTTCCCCTGACCGCCATGCCTTGTCAGAGCCACCAACCATCCAGGTTTGGGCTTAATCACCCCAGTCTTTGTTTATGCATTGTCGAATAGTTCATGTGCACAGAAACATCTGTGCATATCTATAAGGTGCAAATAACAATAAGGTGAAAATCCGTGCACCCACCACCCAGCCTGAGAAATACAAGGAGGAAGGAAGCAGGCCCCCCTCAGTACCCTGAGCGCTGACCTTCCCCAGGAGGAGCCCGTCCTCAGAGTGGTGCACCTCGTCTCCCCTCTGTCCCTGCGTTCACATACATGACGCAGAATCTGCCTGCACTCCCACATCGTCCCTGCGTGTGCATCGCTGCTCTTCCCTGAGACTGGCCTGCACCGACGTGAGGAAGTAGAGTTCAGGGGCAAGCCATGGGACTTCCTGCTAGAAAAATACTTCCCTGTCTTGTTTTTCAGGGGGCCTGAGGTGAGCCTGGGCAGCTCATGCTGCAGCAGCAAACACCCTGCGTGTTCTCAGGAACCTTCCTCTGTGTTCTGGGATCAAGCGGGACATATGACCAGCCAGGGCTGGGGGCTCTGCCCTCTGACACTTCCTTAGGTGTGGTTCAGAGACCACCTGCTCAGAGTGCAGCTTATCAGAAATCAGTCTTCATCCCAGCCCTGCTGGGACAGCCCCATGAGGCCCAGGGACTCCCCAACCCCAAATAAGCAGGGATACTCATGACCACTAACGTTGAAGAAATACTAACCTGGCAAGGAATCCCAGTGACCTGCTATTGGGGTAGGCTCTGTGGCTGTGCTGGAAGAGTGTCTGTGTCTGTGCTAACTAACCACAGTGCTCATGTTCTCTGTTTCTGAGCAGCCACTCTCCCAAAGGTGTGTGACATTAGCACCAGAGCATCTAGGATAGGGTGACCATATGTCCCGCTTTTGACGGGACAGTCCCGATTTTTAACAATTTGTCCCGCATCCCGCGGCGTTTTAAAAAAGTCCCGATTTTTGGAAAGAATGCACGACAAGCTAGGGAATGGCTGGAGATAGACCAAATTTTTAATCAAGAACCCCCTCCCGCCCGGTCAATGGTGTCCTGCTTTACCAATGTTAAAATCTGGTCACCTTAATCTAGGACAGTCACCTGGGTCAGAGCCATCCCGAGCCATCCTGACCTGGTGGCTGACCCTTTGTCTTCACGATGGTCTGGTACCTCGGTGTTTCAGCAGCAGCCAGGCAGCAGGAAGTGCCCAGCAGGGCATGTGCAGCCCTGGGGACTTGGGATAGGCCACTGATGGGTGACAACTCTCCCTCCCTAGGCGGAAGTAACGGCCCCTTTCTGTGCGGGAAGCAGACCACGTTTGAAGGTGGAATGAGGGAGCCTGCAATTGCATGGTGGCCCGGGCACATCCCTGCCAGCCAGGTGAGTCGGAAGTTGGCCACATGCCAGGCCTATAGAGATTCAATCCCCAGTGGACCTTCTCCCTCCATTCCCTCTGTCTTGCCTGGAAACACCAGGGTTACGCTCACAGTTCTCTTCCAAACGGGACCCCTCCCAGGAGAGGCAGCTGGTGTATGGGGTGGGCATTAGAACAGTCCCCCATAGAGATGGCATGGGCTATTAGTAGCTGCCATGGGAAGAGGAGGCATCTGTGGGTAATTAATGTAGCAGTCCTGAGGGCAATGGAGTAGAACCATTTCTTTCCTGCAGGACTTGTCAGAGCCTTTGCTGTGCTAATGAGTATTGGAAACTTCTGAAAGGGGCATAGAACAAGCTGAGTTTTAAAGTATTGTTTGGTCATAGAACTGTTTTTTCCAAAGTGCATCACCCAGGACACTGTCCTGTGGACACACTCCTAGAGACAGCAGCAGCTCAGCCATGTAGTTGGTATCTGTCTGCAGTACACGGGTACAAACTGCAGGGCTGGGTGGCTGGTTCTCTGACTGGGACATGTGTGTGCTGCTCCTCAGAGCCCTTGCTTCTCTAACTAGGCGCCTTGGTTCAGACACCCTTGGGGTGTCGAGAATAATGTTCGTAGGCATGTGCATCACTGTCTCAGCTGATCTTTTTTCCCTTCGGAGCTTCTTCCAAGAGCCCTGGTCTCAGCACTGGTGTTAGCGCATCTCTCACAGCAACCCCTCAGAGGCCTCTGAGTGTCCTGTGGCTGCTGAGACAATCGCCGCGCTGATGGGCAGGAACCACGGGTGTATGTTCTCTCACGCCTGGAGGTCAGAGGTCCCACACTGTCTCCTGAGGCTAGAAGCAGGCGTCCCAGGACTGACTCCTTCTGGAGGCACCAGGGGAGAACACGTTTCCGGTGTTTCCTGGCTTCTTGGTGCTTGGCTCCTCCCTTCGTCATCCCTGCCGGCACCCTGACTCTGGCCCTCCCGCCCCTCTCCCTGTGTTAGGACCCTGTGATTGCCAATGCCCTGCCCAGGGACCTGAGATCAACCTGTTTGAAAGTCAGCTCTGTGACAACCTGATTTTCCTTCTCTGTGTAAGGAAACATTCACAGAAGCAGAATATGGAGGTCCCTGGGGGGTTTCATTCCTCCTGTCATCCCCATTCCACATGTCAGCAAACTGAGGCCCTGTAGAAGCAGTCACTTGTCGGACCTCCCCCCTGGCAGGTGGCAGAGCTGGGGCAGACCCCCAGGCATGGTGCCCTCTCTCCTCCCCCACCCCACCCCACAGCCTCTCTATTCTGGGATGGTCCTGTGGAGACCCCTTTCCCCACCCCTTCTGCCTATGGGAACCTCCAGCCTTTGGGATCCTCTGCCCCTTGCCTGCCTGGCTCCCAGCCCCTCTGGGCACTGCCCCTTGGAGAAGAAAGAACATATCGCACATAGCTGTGCAGCCACCTCCCCTCCACCACGTCCCACGGCACACACTGAAATTGAATTACACGGGGCTATCAGGCCTGTGCCCTGTGATAACCGTGAGAGGATTTTATTTAAAAACACCCTGCCATTTGTCCAACCAGTTTCAAATATTTAGCTCTCCCCTTCACGCCTGGCGGGGTGACTTTATTAATTGTAGCCTTTGATTCAGAGTTAAGTCTTGAAAGTGCTGATAACAGCCTTGGTGACTTCCGCCACGGGGCCCTGGCAGACAAATTGCGTTTTCTTAAAGACATTATGTGCACGTCGAGAGTGTCTATTTTTCACAAAGAGCATCCTCCGTGAGTGCACCCAGCTGTTCTGTGCTGATAGGAGGACTCCAGATATCTGCTCCTTCCCGCACCACCCCCACCCCGCACCACAATCTCTCCTTATTTATTTTTCCAGACGGTTAAAGTATCTGGACTCCTTTCTCTTTTTTCTTTTCTCTCTTTTGTCCTAAAAAAGAAAAAAAAGAAGAAGAAAAAAGGACGAGAAGGGATGGGGGCTGCTGGAAGGTTTCTCCTCTCCTCTGCTTTATAGAATTTTTCAACAAAACGCTGACCTCCGTGCCGTCCCCCCTACACTGTGCTGCAAAACAGATGATGCAAGTGGCCCTGATGTGTGTGCTCCGTTTCCGCAGGGAGACAGGGTGCCCCGGGGCGTGGGAAGCGGCTGAGTTGGGCAGTGGCCTCACCATACCTGCTCACAGGCTCTCCAGGGTTCTCCCCACTGACCAGGTCCCTGCTCCCAAATCCAGACCCCGGAAGTGAGGGAACTGGGTGGGCTCCAGACAAGGGGGAGCTGTGTATGGGGAACAGACGTGTCTGAGGAGACCAGGGGGCAGCCCCTTGCTGGGAGTGGTCAGCTGTCCGAAGGGCCATCTCCTGCTGGCTCTGTGGCATTATGTGGGTACAGCTTTGGGAAAAGGCTGGCCAGTCCTCACCCCCAGCCCAGTCCTTTTGCCCTCCCCTCCTGGCACCCCTCTCCCCTCGCTCTCCATGCTTCACTGGGCCCCAAGTGCCTTTTTTCCACCTGCCCTTGTACCTGAATTGGGAATTCGCAGTGTCAGCATTAAAATGACACGACAGCCGGGCTCAGGGTGTCGCTCTCCTGGTGGGACCCTGCTGCTGGCTCCCTGAGAGGGCCACGTCTTGCCCCTTCTGTCTGGCTCCCCTTTGAAGGCACTAGGAAGCAGTGAGGGCCCTGCCTGCTCTGCAGTCAGACAGCTGGTTTGATCCTCACTTAGCCCCTGACCTCCCTGGGCCACTCTCCCAACGAGGGGACCGGGCTCCCCCTCCCAGGCCCTGAGGTGGGAGAGTTGTGTGCCGTCCAGGCTCTGGGGTGGAATGGGACAGGGACCAGGCTGAGTGAGGGGGACAGGGCTGGGCGTGTGCACACCCGTGTGTACATTGTTTTCTCGTGTATGGACATGTTGTAAGGAATATGGCTCCGTGTGCATATGTATGTGAGCCCACATGCCTCTATAGACCCAGCCAGGCAGCAACAGAACACATAGCAGAGGACCTGGCGCCTGGCCACCATCTAGTCAGGGCAGGTCATCCTGAGTAAGTGTCCACCTGTGTCCAAGTCAGGTGAGCCACCAGCTGGGCAGCATCATGGACCTCTTCACCACCAGCCTGTCCCTCGCGGGCCTGGAACCGCCCAGCGACAGGGTGATTGACGGCCTGGACCTCCTCCCCACCATGCTACAGGGCCAGCTGACAGACAGGTGAGTTCTAGCCCCGCACTCACCCCTCCCTGCCCATACCCCCCGGCACCAGGCGCCCCAGCTGGAGCTGGCTGACAGAGCAGGTTCCCTCACCCAGATGGTTCAGGGCAGAGGGAAGTGAACCCTGGGACCTTCTAGTGTGAAATGCATTCTCCCTATGGTTGTATTACTTCTCTCTTGGCCATGGGAAGGAGGAGGGAATGTCATTCTGCCCAAGTCACCAGCCATTCCAGACCTCTGGAGCTGTGTCCTACCCTGCACCTCTACCAGAATGCTTTGTGTCAGTCAATTGCACTCCAGCTTGAAACTGGCTGCCTATCTTGGGTTTAGAGCAGGGATTAAACAGGCTTGTGGGGGGTTTTGTTGTTTTTCCAATATTGCTTATTTTTTTCTCTATTGAGACCTGGCACAAAAACCTGTTTACTGTATGTGTGTGTGTGGGGGGGGGGGGGGTTGTCCAAGGCCATGGGCACAGTGGGATGTCTTCCCCTCCAGAGCCTCTGTCTGGCTTCATTCCATGCCTGGCCCCACAAGGCCAAGAATGACGGGCAACTGTGGGCTCGCCCTGCGGGTTCGGGGACCTCTACCCCTGTGCCCATGTGTTTTCAGCACGGTCATGTCTGTAAAATCTCAGCTCTGACCACGTGCCCTGAGTCTCTTGGGTCACCTGAGCCTACCCCTCCCTCCCTGACAGGCCAATATTCTATTACCGTGGCAACACACTGATGGCGGTCACCCTGGGCCAGTACAAGGCCCACTTCTGGACCTGGACCAATTCCTGGGAGGAGTTCAGACAGGTAAGGGGGCCTGAGGACTGTGGACTCTGTATGCCCCAAACCCCGTCCTTGATGCAGCTGAGCAGAGAAAGCCCGCAGGAGGCTCCCACCTTGTGTGTTTACCCACCGTAAGGCGTTGGGGGTGCCATGGTGTAGCTATAAGGACAGCCCCTCAGGGGCTTGGACACCCCACCCTCTCGGAGGCCACCCTCCTCAGAGCCTGGAGAAAGGAGGCCTCAGGGTAGGCTCAGGCCCAGGCCAGCTACCTCAGGGACCTGGTAAACCCGGAGTGCCTTCTGCCAACCCCCTCCCCACTTGTCCCACTCACAGAGCCTGGCCAGGTGCTCTGTGACCCCCCCTGAAGGGCTGTCACAGTGTCTGCATCACAGTGTTTTCCCTAAGGGCCTGGGAGTGCATTGCTGCTGCCTGGCTGAACCCTAGAGTGCTTAGCAGGTGGTCTTAGGTTCCTGCTGTTCCTCAGGGAACCTTCTCTCTACTGCCTGCCCTTCCCTCTTCCAGCATCTTCTCTCTGCTGCCTCCTCCTACGCCACCACCCCCAGGTCTCTCAGCCCCCACCCCCTCCCAGCATCTAGGTCTTTAGACAGGAAAATCCTGCTAATGTGTCTTAATTGGGAGGAAAAGCAATTTAAGTTAATGAAAAAAATCTAAGTACTGGAACACTCTGCACCACTTGGGATGCAGATTGCAGACTTAGTGGGTCACGGTTCTGGTCGTGGGCTGGGCCTGTAGCAGGCCAGGGGCTATGTACAATGCCTGGATCCAGGAGCCCTGGGCACTCGGGCAGAGCCAAGGGCAGTGTGTGCTTCCTCCATGTGGCCCAGTGCCCGTGAGCATCCTGACTTGTGATCAGAAGCACAGACTAGCATTGGGCAGGCTCAGCTGAACCAAGCGAGCCTTTGCTTCTCTTCTGCCCTCTGAGCTCAGGAGTGGCCTGTGGGCCCCTCAGACTCTGACAATAACCCCAACCTGATGTCTTCCGGAGCAGTCTCTCTGAGCAGCACTGCAGAGCATGTCTCCTGCCTGTGCTCCTATCTCTAGTCTCCTGAGCCCCCACTGGGCCCTCCTGACTTACGGCCACCATACCCCATCCCCCAGCTGGCAGGGCCATGACTGTCTTGCCCCTTTAGACGCCCAGGGGCTGAGAAGCTGTAGGAGTACCCAAAAGTAGCCCAGAGGCTGGCAGTGTGGGGACCCTAAGGGACAGCCGTATGGCCTCGCTTCTCCCTTCCTACCCCTCCCCCATCACACAGAGGGACCCTCTGGGACTCTAGGATCCCCACTGTTGGCTAATTAAGAGTTCAGGTGGCCCAGCTGGTAGGCATGGCTGGTGTTCTGGGAGCCACCCCTGGGGCCACCCTGCGGCTCCCTGCCCGGTGGGCACTCAGGGCCTTTGGGGGCAGGGTCCAGTCAGCCCTGGCCCAAATGACACAGCTCAGCTTCCAGTTGCACAGAACTCAGAAGGGCTGGGAGAGCTTTTTAGAAAGGATGTCAAAAAAGACCAGTACTGTGCAGCCTGTCCTGACCTGGCCGTGTTTCTGGTGGGGTAAGGATGTGTCAGGAGAGGCCACCCCAAAAGAGCAGGGTGGCACCGCCCCCCCCGCCCCCCCATCCTACCCCAGCCCCCATTCACAGGGCTCCATGGGACACATGCCTTCCATTTGCCAAGGGTTGTTTGTGAGAGCACCTGGGTTGGTTGGTCTGTATGATTATCTTCATGGGAGGTGAAGCACAAAACACTCTCTGTAGATTACTAGGGGCGGCCTCCCTGCTGTTTAATGGCCCGTCTCCCTCCAGGGATGGATCAGTAAAGCTGAGCGAGTGCCTGAAGTCGGAAAGGACCCCATGGCCACCAGCAGCTCCCCTGAGCACCAAGGGAGACTTTGACCCCCATCCCGTCCCTTCCAGACAGTTAACACATTAGAGACAGCTTTGTTCAGAGGCCACGTGGAGCCCAGCTGGGAGAGAGGCCTGGGGTACAACCCAGTTGGGAGTGTGCCAGTCTGTGGTCCCCAGGTTTGGGGGTCACCTGGGCGGACACGGTCCTGGAGCATCTCACACTCCCTGTGGCACTGCACCTCCAGTCCTGGGGTCCTGCTGTGTGGTGGCCCACCTGCCTGAGCTCTAGGCCTGCCATCTACTCACAACTGCTAGATGTTTGAGGAGGAGGAGGGAGGGAGCATCTTCCCCGGCTGTGGTGCCCCCATGCCAGACAGCCCACCACCTCCCACCATGGGGGCTGCCTGAAGCCATAGGCGAAAGTCCCAAGGGAGATGTATGGTTCACATGACCTGCATTTCTGGACTCAAGGCTGGGGCATTAGCCACAGTACACACTCATCCCCCTCCTGTGACCTGCAGGTGCGCCTGCTCCCACTTGGGGATGGGGGGAAGGTGAGTGGGAGGTGGGGGCTGGCTCAGCTGCGATGCCCCCAGGGTGAGGCCTCCCTCACATGACAACAGTTGTAAGAGAAAAATCCTATACTAATTAGCAGGATCTTAATTAAATAGCTTATTTGATTTGCATACAAATTATCATTTGTGTCTTCTGTCTAGACTTAGATACTTCTCCATTAACCACTCAGCATTTGTATGCTAAATGGGGTTGTTTCTCCCACTGTTAAATGAGTGTTTGTTTTCTAACAGTTCTGCTCCCAAAAGGTCAAAGGGTCACCCCCTTTGAAAGCTCTGCATGTCCACTGTTGTCTGCCTTCAGTGACTTAGACTGCAGCCCCTGAGTCGGGAATCAGCTGCTCAGTGCAGATAATGGAATTTCACGGGCTCCTAACTTCCCTGCTTTATTAAAAAGCAGAATATTAACTGCTCCAGTGACCAGCTATCTGTTACAGACACACGAGGGTTAGCAATGGTTTGCCTGTCAAATGGCACTAACAACTACAGAAAGCCTTTCAGTTGGTGACCATGCACAGGTCACAGCCGCCTCTCCAGACCTGTCAGCAGTGCCCTGTGTCAGCTGGAAACTGGTATCACGCTCCTGGTGGGGCCCTGGAGTCACCAGTACCTCAGGATGGGGCCCCTGGCCTCATCTGATTCCCCCGGGATGGCAGGAGCTTTTCCTTTTTTCTACACAGGGACCCCCCCCCCCCCCCAGGGGCAGCCTTCAGGCCTTGGGGACAGAGCTCTAGTCTGGAGTCCACAGCTTCAAGGGGGCCTGTGGCCTGAGGCCACCATGGGGCCTCACGGCAGCCCAGGACCCGGAGAGCTCAGACCACACACTGACATAGGAAGCTCATTCCAGATGCGTATCAGAGGCCATGTGGAGAAGCCAGGAGGCCGAAGAGGCCTGGAGCAGGGCTCGCACGCAAAGCTGTGGGCGCCACACCTGAGCCTTGGGGCAGCCTGGCATTTACCTGTGCTCTCCATCTGTTCCAGTTTTCTTGACTGTATTAGCCATGGTCATCTTAGGTCCCTGCCTGTTCACATGGGCATCTGGGTCACCTTTGGGCCATTCCTGTGTTTGTGTTTCTCTGGCTGTTAGGCCCACGGTCCCTTCTCACTGGTGAAGGAGTCTGTCTGCCATGAGGTGGACAGAGTGAGGGTGAAAAGCTTGGCTCTAGGACAGCAGTGTCCAATCTTGTGGCTCCCTAGGCCACCTTAGGAGAAGAAGAATTGTCTTTAGCCAATAAAAAATCTTACAATGTTTTAAGAAAGCTTACAGATTTGTGTTGGAGCGCATTCAAAGCCGTCCTGGACGCGTGTCGCCCACGGGCTGCAGGTTGGACAAGCTCGCTTTAGAAATTAGGGGCAGTCAAGATGTGAAATGGGCCCCCTCCCCCCCAAAAAAAAATAGATCCCAAAATACTAGGAGATAGTACACAGGACATGGCTGCTCAGCAGCTCTGGGGCCCAGGGTGGTGGGAAGGCTCTAGCCTATAGGATCCCATCCTCAAGCCTGCTCGGGCCTTGACTGGCCAGCCTTGCAGCCGCAGCTCACACACAGAGACAGCACTCACCTGTCCCCCCTGCTTCTCGTTTTAGGGCATTGATTTCTGTCCCGGGCAGAACATCTCAGGAGTCACCACCCACATGCAAGAAGAGCACACAAAGCTGCCCCTGGTCTTCCACCTCGGACGAGACCCAGGGGAGAAGTATCCCCTCAGGTGAGCGGGGTGTGCAGAGAGGCCTTGAACCTGCCCAGGAAACGTTAGCCAGGCCCAGCCAAACACAAGCACATGCCAACGTGCTGAGTTTCCCAGAAGAGACACGCACACTGCGAACACTTGGAGATGAATAAACACAGAGAGTTCCTTCCCCACTCGGGCCTGTACTGTAGTTGTCCCATCAAGCGCTTGCATGTTGTGGCTGTGAGTGTGACTGATAGCACCACCTCCCCCACCTCAGCATCCCCCAAATGTCAAGGTCATGGGGCCTGCCTCTCAGAGTGAAGATGTGTGGAATACGCCCACCCAGGAGTGCCCTTGTTATATTTACGTCATCTCTGTTGAGGGTTGCTGTGGCATTCAAGGTCATTGCCCCATTTGGAGGCCTCCTTGGGCACCCACCCATACTCCCTGCTTCCTCAGAAGCCCGTAGCCCCTCGTGCCTGGGCTACAAAAGAGGAGGCCAGCACCTGGGTTGGGACATGACGGGGGTCACTTGGCAGCTCTGGGCAAGAAGACCCTAAAGCTGCTGCCTGGCCCAGAAGGGTTCAGGGCTGAGTATGGGGCCTCCTGGAGCTTCCCACCTGCACTCACAGCAGAGCAAGAATCCTTGTCCCCAAAACTGCTGACCTTGGTTCAGCCAGTCCTCTCCAGTGCATTTGGCCACAGAATCCTGGAAAGACACAAACATGCCTGAGACCTGCTTGGAGAAGCTTGAGGGCCATGTGCAGAGACAGTATAGCCAACAGAGCAGGGAGTGCCAGGCTGGTGTGGAGGCCTGAGGAGCAGAGCTGACCTGAGGGTGACAGTGTCAGACATGCCCCAAGATGGCAATGCGAGCAGGGCCAGCCACTCCTGAGAGAAACCTGGACCAAAGAGACTAAAGAGGGACCATGAAAATGGGTGAAGGGCCTCCAGGAACCTGCCAAGATCTGTTGCAGCCTGGGCACACCAGGGACGCAGGATGCCCTCATCCAGCTGTCAGCCAAGCCCTAAACAGTAAGACTGAAGAGTCACAATTGCTGTCCCTGTCTCATAGCACCGTGTTTGTAGGGAAGAACAAGAGGGGCAGAGATGAAGGCTCCAGCCTTTCTCAACTGTCTCTTCCCAGGAGGCTGCTGGATGGTGGCACCATCTGGGAGGGTCCTCTGATCCCTAGGCCCCTTCCTGGCCTAGCTGGTGGCCTTCTTGGGTGTCTTCCCCCCCCCCCACACACACACCTTATCGCTCTCCTCCCCACCTCGGTGATCTGGTGCTCTCTCACTCTAGCTTTGCCAGCCCCGAGTACCTGGATGTCCTTCGCAGGATCACCCCAGTCATTGAGCAGCACCAGAAGGCCTTGATCCCTGGACAGCCCCAGCTCAACGTGTGCAACCAGGCAGTCATGGTAAGTGGTTTAAACGTGTCTGTCAGCACTCGGAAGGTGCGATTCCTTGGGCGGGGGGCATCCCCAGGGTCACATGAGTGCTATGGGGTCTGCACACTCAGTGCTTCACCTGCATCCTCAACGCAAGCCCCACACATTTGCAACAAGTGGCAGTCAGGTGCCTCTTGGAAGTGCCACCCCTCTCTCACATTCAGTGTGACCACTGGGCAGTATGGTGGGGCCCCTGCTGAGAACATGCTTCCAGAGGTTGCCGGGGTGCGGGACAGCACCCTGCTTCCCTCCTGCTTCTGTCTCAGATCTCACAGGTGTGAGGGGCCACTTGGCCCCTCTGCAGGTGCAGGACAAGCCAAACCCATGTGGGGTGTGGACACGCTGGGCACACGGCCTGTGGGGCTCACCTCCCAGCACAGCAGATGCAGGTCCCAGTGGGACAGACCTCCTTGAACTGCATGGGGGCAGCCTGGTAACTGGAAGGGCCTGTGGTGCCCTGCTCCACAAAGACGGGCAATTCACGTGTCCCAGAGTCAGAAGCCCCGATGGCACCTCACACCCCACAGAGCCAAGCCAGATGGCTTAGCCCGGCTTCCCAGCCTGTCAGCCCCTCTCCCCAAGTACCCCATTGCCTAGACCCTCTAGGCCCTTGTGAGGACAGCTAAGCACCCTGAAGCCGCCCATGTGGAATACGGCTGGGCCAGATGCCTGCCCCCAGGAGAGTACTTGTGTGAGCAGTCAGGGTGCAAAGTGGGTGTGATGGGAGGAAGCTGTGTGTGGAAATAAGTTGGGATATTGGAAGCATTTTGCTAGTGGTGAGGATTATTAGAGGGGGGACTTGGCAGTGGCTGAGGGGACTAAGCTGGACGAGGCTGGCAGGACCGGTGGGGACAGGCTTGTCACTGTTGTCCACATCCGGGACTCACCACAGGAAGACATGAAGGGCAGGTGCCAGCAGGGCCCCCCACCTTCATGGAGGGGTGCCAGGCTGGCATGCTGGCTTACTGAACTCAGCAGTGGAGTAGGAGAGTCAAGGACCCCAAGGTCCGTCAGGTCCCAGGAGTCTCAGCACCCTGCCTGGGGAGGAACCCCAGGTGCCTGCTCCAGGCCCCATCTTGTCCTTCTGTGAAAGCAATGCTGTCCCCACCTCCAACACAGCATCTCCCATCTCCCACTGGTGACTGCTCTGTGGGTACAGGCAGAGTCCCAGCTTCTTGGAGATGAAGAGGTCTTAGGGAAGAAGCGGGGAGGAGAAGCTGACATGGCCAGGGCGTTGCCACCATCTCCTGGACACTGCAGGAACTGCCAAAACCTTGCCACCCACAAAATAGGAGAAAGGGGCCCCTGCAAACCCCGAAAGCCAACCGAAAACAAGTGGGAACAGTGTGGGTCAACCTCTAGACTTAAAGTGAGCACTGTCACTGGAGAGGTGTATGGATTTACATGTGTTAGCATGTATGCATGCACGAAGCATGAAGGGTCCCCTCCCTACTCATCCTCTCCACACTCCTGAATGGAAGGTTCCACTCTTAGCCCTGGGCCTCTCACTTCCAGCCCCAGCTCAGCCCTGAACCCCACACACACTTCCAGTCCTCCAACTCAGCCCTGGATCCCCACACTTCCAGTCCCCCAGCTCAGCACTGGGCCCCTCACAATTCTAGCCCCTAGCTCAGCCCTGGGCCCCCCATACTTCCAGTCCTCCAACTCAGCCCTGGGTCCCCCACACTTCCAGTCCCCCAACTCAGCCCTGGGCCCCCAATTCTAGCCCCTAACTCAGCCCTGGGGCCCCCACACTTCCAGCCCCTAGCTCAGCCCTGGGCCCTCCACACTTCCAGCCTTTAGCTCAGCCTCAGACCCACCTCCCACCCCCACTCCCACTCCCTATCTCAGGCCTGGCCCCTCTCCATCCAGGACAGCCCAGATGAGGACTCAATGTGGTGTCCTATATGCCACATAAAGTAAGTCTGCACATTGAAGTGCAGGGCTGGGCAAGGGTCACACTGAAACAGGTGGGCTCTCCCCTGGAGAAAGGGTTCCTGACAAAGAGCTTTCTGTAAGAAATCATGAGGTGTATGAAGGACAGCCCTTCCTGGAATGGGAAGCTCCTTCTCTCTCACAGTGGGGTGTGTGCAGGCCCCCACATTTCCTCTCCTTAGAATGATCAGGGGATGGGCAGTTAGCAGGCAGACCCCTGAGATAACAGAGGGATCAGGTGCAGACCCCACTCTGCAGGTACCCACACCCTAGGGCCTCACCCTCTTGCCCCTCACTAGCCTTGGGGAGGCCAGGTGTCTCCCATGCTGGGGTCACCTGGGCTGCAGTGGAGACAGTGTCTTCTACTGTAGCCAGTTGGATGGGCTGACCTGGCTTGGGCAGGGTAGGAGTCTGGAAACTGCTGAGTCCAGAAGTGCTTGGAATAACTGCACATTCTTTCTGAATTGTCATTTCCCAGAACTGGGCACCCCCAGGCTGTGAAAAGTTGGGAAAGTGCCTGACACCCCCAGAGTCTGTCCCGGAGAAGTGCTCCTGGCCCCACTAGCACCTGCTCAGGCCAGGCCCAGGACCTCCCACTGGCCCTGCAAGTGCCTGGGGGATAGGAAGAGTCTGGCCTCAGAGCCCCCACGCTGGAAGAGCCCCAACTGCTCTCTGCCCCACCCACCACCAGAGGGATGTCACATGCAGCCAGCAGCAGCAGCAGGACCTGCCAGGCTACACTACCCGGCCCTGGAGTCACTCCTCAGCCCTCCTGCCCACCTGACTCTGATACCTTCAACCTGAGGGCTGCCTGCGGGTCTCAGTACTCCCACCTGTCTCCCATCCTCCCACACAACTCCTGCCACCTCCAGGCTGGCCTTGTCCGGGCCTGGCCTCCATCCCTGGATGTGAACAGCTCCCTGGGATGTCCTCTCAAGCACTTCATCCTCCATGTCAAGAAATTCAGCCTCCGTGTCAAGAAAGACTGTGCCAATCTTGTGTCGAGCCTCTTGGTGCTGCACAGAGGGGTTATCCCAGCTCCACCTGCCTGTACCACCCCACATGGAGGGAGAAGGAAGCAAAGGGTTTCCCTGACCCAGATTCTTAACAGCCAAGGCATCCCTCACCCAGTGGGGACAGCTGATGCCACTGCCTCACTGGAGACATGAGGATGTCAGAACCCTCGGTTTCACACCTTTCTTAGGGATCTAGACCCCTAATCTAGGCGGACCAGATGTCTCATTTTAAATGGGACAGGAAACAACAGTCCTGTCCTGTGTCAAACGGTACATCTGGTCAGCCTAGTCTCATTGGGCTAAAATTGAGGTGTTGGTGGGCTGGTTTGACACAGGACAGTACCATTGTTTTCTGTCCCATTTAAAATGGGACATCTAGTTGGTGTACCCTAATCCCAGGACAGTGGGAGGTATCTGCACCTCCCAGCCATCAGCCTGCCCTCCTTCCCTCTGCCTGGTGTGGCAAAGCCTAAGGATGAGCCCTTTCACTGGCCCAAATCACAGGATCCTGAACAACCAAGCACAGACTCCAAAGTCCCCACCCTAAAGGCATGGGGAGTTCCTGCCATTGAGTGGGATTTTCACGTCTGCAGTGATTATCTTGCCAAAGCTGTATTGCTGTAAGATTGGGAAAGTATGAAAAAAAAATGGTTTTACAATGAAGTGACAGGCATTTGAGTTGTTCTTTTAATGAGATTGTTTTAGAGTTGTCCCCCTGGGTACCACAGTACAGGGCTGCACTGATGGGATGCCCCTCCGCCGCCTCTGCAGACAGGGGCTGTGCTCGCCAACCAGCCAAGCCTTCCAGCACTCCCTCCTCCTCCCTACCCGGTCCAGAAAGGCTGGGACGGGCTCCCTCCCACTGCAGGTCCTAGAAACCGGCACCGCAAGCCCAGCGCCTCCACTTCCAGTTGGGCCCCGCCCCAGACTGGTCCTCCCGTGCAGGCTACTGCACTTTACTCCTACTAGAAACACCTCCTTGCCCCGGTCCTCATTCACCAGGAGGGAAGGCCTGGGCGGTGCCCGCGCGGATCGATCTGTGCGCCAACGCCTGTGTGCCCTTACGCACACGCGCCCTGGCAGCGGGGGCTCTGCGGGGACCCTCCAGAATGGCTGGAGAGGTTGGCGGGTGCGTCCGGGAACGTAACGAGGCCAGCACGCACACACCCACCCACGGCCTGGGGTCCTGGCCAGAGGTGCCCTGGGGACCCGTCGGGTGCTCTTCGGCTGGGCCAAAACTGCGCGACGATTTCCCCCGAAAGCCCGGCGGTCGGGCTTGTGTAGACGCCATATCCCATCGACCTTAACTCGCACCTCAGGCCGGCGTAGCCGCCCCTGCGGCAGGGATGCATCTGTCCAGGGCACAAGAAATACGCAGGCTAAGAGTCGATGGCACCCCCAGATTCGATGAAACACGGGACTTCCCACAGAAGACGGTGGGCCCCACCCCTAGCGCCCCGCCCAGCGTCCCCGCCCCGCGCACGCCCCGCCCCCAGCCCCGCGCAGGCGCGGAGCCTTCAAACCCGCCCCTGGCCCGCCGACCCGCACGGAAGCAGTGATGGCGGACTCTGAGTTGCAGCTGGTGGCGCAGCACATCCGCAGCTTCCCGGACTTCCCCATCCCGGGCGTGCTGTTCAGGTGCGGTCCGTGGGTGGGCCACGTGGGGCCCGATGACCTGAGGGCCGTGCTGGGCATTGAGCCGCACCGCCCTGGCCGTTGTCCGTAGAGTGGGACAGTAGGGGTGCCCATGAGCTCTGCCCCAGGGGACTGCCGCCCCTACGCGGGGATCCCATCCCAGAGTCACCATGCCTGTCCTTGCGCGCCAGGGACATCTCGCCCATCTTGAAGAACCCTGACTCCTTCCGCGCCTCCATCAGTCTCCTGGCGGACCACCTGAAGAAGACCCACGGTGGCAACATCGACTACATCGTGGGCAAGTGGAGGGACCAGGGGAGAGGGTGCCCTGACCGCCTTGGGATTCCCAGGGCCAGCCCTTCCTGCCTCCACGTCCTCGCCCAGGAGGCAGTGAGATGGGGGGGTCACCGGGTCTGGGCCAGGAGTCGGGAGGAAGGTTGTGAGGGTGGGGGTGGGGGGTCCTTTCCCCTGAGCCAGGCAGACTGAGATGGCTCCACCTCTGTTTGGAGGGCTTTGGTGGGGATTTGGGACCCGCCAGCGCTGTACTGGGTTGATAGCTCTGGTTAGGGCTGTAAGGATAGACCCTCTGCCCCCAACGTTGCAACCCTGAGAGGGGCAGCAGGCCCCTCCAGCTGCCTGAGGAATGGCCTTGCTGGGTGAGTACCACCATGGGCCTGAGGATAGCTCCCTCCACCCAGTTCCTGGCCCCCAGTACTGGGGAATTTCACCAAGGAGTGAGCATCCACTGGACTAGGCAAGCTTTCTTGTTCCCCTTCTACAAGTGTGTCTTGAGCTCTGTGCCAGGCCCTTGACCCAGGGCTTCCAGAAGGCCAGCAGAGATCTGGGAGGACTCCCAGGGTCCCTCCCATGGTTCCCTGCTGCTTTGAGGCACAGCACTGCTGTTCCCCTCATTTGGGTGTCCCTCACCACACTAACACAGCATCCTGCAAGAGATGGCCAGTGCCCTGCCACTGCTTCTAGATGAGAAGCTCCTGGGCCAGTCTGCCTTTAAAGACAGGAGCCATCTGCTGATCCTGTTTCGTAGGTACTACCAGCCCTGTTAGAAACACAGTTGAGCTTACTACCAGCCTAGAGACACAGCTGGGAAGAGGTCATGTGACTTCCCAGAGCCATGAGGCTATTTACTCATTCATGTAGGATGAACCCAGTTCCTGGCCCCAGCTCCTCCCCTCCTGTTCTCCAGCACCCAGCAGTCCCTTCACATGGTAGATGCTTGGTCAATGTTCCTTAAATAGGTGGATGTCTTTGGCCTTTTAACCGGGACCAACAAAGCCAGGCACCCTGTCATTGTGACCAGTTGTCATTGTCCAGCCTTGGCCCATGGGGATCCACATGCTGTCATGCCACACAGCTACCTCTGAAACATCCCAATTCTTACAAACAGGCCTAGACTCTCGAGGCTTTCTGTTTGGCCCCTCCCTGGCCCAGGAGCTTGGTGTGGGCTTTGTGCTCATCCGAAAACAAGGGAAGCTTCCAGGCCCCACTGTGTCTGCTTCCTACAAACTGGAATATGGAAAGGTGAGAAGGCTTGGGGCGGCTGCTGTGGACCTTCCATTGCCAAAGGGAAAGTCGTGAACTAGAGCTGCCATGGTTGGAGTGGATGTGGGAGCTCAGAGAGACTGAGACACTGGGTCAGGCTCACAGCCAGGAAACAATGGGGTGGGTTGAAACCAGGGCCCAGGAAGTGTCTTCTTGGCTCCTGGGCTTTGCGCACCAAGGCCATTCTCAAGACTTTTGAACCATATGCCTGCTTCCCATCCACAGGGTGAGCTGGAAATACAGAGAGATGCCCTGGAACCAGGGCAGAAGGTGGTCGTCGTGGATGACCTGCTGGCCACTGGCGGTAAGGGTCACCCCTGAATGAAGAGGGACTGGCACCAGGGAGCTAGCTCATGGAGGTGGGAGAAAGTACTTTGCCATGTGTGTGTATAGATTAGGGTCTCAACCCTATAGTTTAGCATGCCAGGTGGGAGTCTGATTGTGATGCCAATTCCTTCTTTCCTCAACCCCCTGGGTGACCCAGGCTATATGAGGTCCTCACTCTGCTCGTTCCCACCCTAGGAACCATGTTCACAGCCTGTGAGCTGTTGGGCCAGCTGCGTGCTGAGGTGCTGGAGTGTGTGAGCCTAGTGGAGCTGACCTCGCTGAAGGGCAGAGAGAAGCTGGGGGCTGTGCCCTTTTTCTCCCTCCTGCAGTATGAGTGACTGGACCCCCACACCAACTGGAAAAAGGAGAGGTCCCGCCTTGGTGGCTATAGTGACCTCCACTGGCCACGAGTGGGGCACTGACTGCCCCCCTGGACTTTTTTAAATCAAGTTCAGTGGTCAAGCGGCTTTCTCCAGCACCGGGGGCCCTTCCTTCCTGCAGGTCTGAAAGTGAATAAGGGTGGAGCTGACAACCCAGGGCAAAGCCAAGCCCACGCTGCTCAGGTTCGTTTAAGGTGAAATGAGAAAGTGAATAATCAACTTTGCTGGAGTGGTGTTTCTTCAGGTGTCCAGGGTGGGATCTGGGCCTGGGGACCTGGTGGGGAAGATGCCAGCTGGGTATACATGTGCTTTCAGAGCATTTGCAGCAGGTGGTTCTCTGGTGGGGGAGCAGACCAGCTTGGGAAGCAGGTTTCCCAATGCTGCTGTAACAAACAAACTTGGTGACTTAAAACAACTATATCTTAGGTTTTGAGATCAGAAGTACAGTTGTCCCTTAAGTGTCCATGGGGGGTTTGTTCCAGGAGCCTCCCACAAACACACACACACACCAAAATGACGCACAAGTCTCATAAAATGGTGTAGTGTTTACATATAACCCACACATCTAATGCAATATAAATGTTGTCCTGTATTGTTTAGGGAATATTTATCATTCCTTTCCCAGTTTCCAAAGGCCACCCACACTACTTGGTTCACAGCCCCATCTGCCATCTTCAAAGCCAGTGGTATGCCATCCTCCAATCTTTGATTCTGCCTCTTATAAGGGCCCTGTGATGACACTGGGCCCACCCAGATAATCCAAAATCAACTCCCTCAAGATCCCTATGTGGGCCTCGGGGGGGCATATTATTCTGCCAACCACAGTGCCCAAACCTCTGATGACAGCAAAGCCACCCTCCCACACCCTGAATCCCTGCACCCCCAGCAGAGCAAAGCCAAAAGAAGCAATTTAATAAGAATATGCTTCATAAGGTGGGCACACCACCCACATTGGCCAGAGCCAGCCCAGCCCAGCCCAGCCCAGCCTCTGACCCTCATGGGCACTCATGGGGAGAGCAAAAGTGCATCAGGTTCGTAAAGGGAATAAAATAGGTACCGCGGGTCAGGCCGCCAGGGCCTCAGCCTAGTTTGTGTGTTGGTGCACAGGCCAGGCTCACAGTGCCTCAGCACGGGCAAGGCCGGCCAGCTGCGCGGTGACAGCCACCAGGTCAGCAGCCTTGTCCAGCTTGACGTAGGTGTCAGTGCGGATGCGGTGGAGACTGAGCCAGCTGGGCAGCAGTTCAGACAGCAACTGCACGTGCTTCTCCATCTCGCCTGGAGAGAAGGGGGAGGCACATGAGGTGGGGGCCTGCTTCCCCCCCCCCCAAACTACTAGGCCTATGTACACATCTGTATGGGGTTGCTGCTTCTACCTCAGTGCCACCAATAGTGCCAGCCCTTACCCCCAGCTCCTCCCCCAGGCTAGACCTATCTGTGTCCCCGGAAGCAAAGGAGTGAGCTGACAAAACAAGGACTGGAGCCAGGGCAGTGACTACACAGCCATTCCAAGGAGACAGCCCTTCCACTGAGCCTGTCACACATCCCAGCCCTTGAAGCAGAGGTGTCCTGCAGCTCTGAGGAAGCAGAGGTCTCAGGGGAGAACAGGCACCACCATGGGACCGTAGGGCCAGCTAAGGATCTGCAGGGTAAAGGTCAAGTTTGGGATTGGGAGGATGCCTCAAGAGGCTACAGGAGTGAAGGGGCCAGAGAGGCTTAGGAGGTGACCTTGAGGAAGTGATGTCCACCTAGTACACACCGCAGGTGCTCAACGCATGTGGGGAATGGTGCAAATTCTTGGGGCCTAGCCTCACCTGGGACCGGGTGACATGGGGAGGGTCCCCCGCCCCTGCACACACCTGGGCTCATGGCCATGTGGTAGCTGCCCACCATCCTGGCACAGGCCACATCCATGGTGAGAGCCGGCTTGCGCTCAGACACAAAGATGCTACGCAGTACCCGAGCCATCTCAGGCAGCCGCTCTAGGCGCTGCAGTCGCTGCTCCTGCTCTGGACACCGTGTCATCTGTGCCAGCTGCTTCTGTGCCTCCTTGGCCCGGATCTACACTGGGCATGGGGACTGGTCAGTGGATGGCTAGCCCAGCCCCACTCCCCAGCCCTAGGGCCCCAAACACTCACCCGCTCCAGCAAGTCCTGGGACACCCCCTTCAGGAGGGAAGGTGGAGTAGCTGGGGGAGTGGCTGGCAGTGCAGGGTTAGGGAATCCAGGGCTGCTGGGCTCAGCTGTGCGCAGGGCCAGGTCACTCAGGGCCTTCTCCATCTGGAGCAAGTCAGAAGGGAGAAGTCAGGAGACTCCTCTCCTGGCCCCGCCACAGGGGAGACCCTTCATACTCCATCTACTGCCCAGGAACCCCTGTCTGTCCACCCCAAGTTCACCCCAGTGTAACAGAGGCCTGTGCTGGGCATTCCAGGGCAAAGCCTGCGGATGGGCAGCACTCTGAACACAGGGAGGGCATGTCCCGTCCCACCCCACCACCACCCCCGAGGCCCATAGCAGAGCATGGGGCTTGTGAGGTAGCCATGTGGGGTCAGGCTGCCCCATCCCGGAGATCGGAGTCAGCCTCACCCTGGGTGACATCAGGCTTCGGGCACGGGCCAGCACCTCCTGGGCGGTGGCCACCTTCTCTGTGCTGGGTGGCTGGGGCAACTCTGCAGGCTTGATGTCGGGCACTTCATCCACACTGAAGCGTGGGTGCCAGCGCGTCAGCTGGTCCTCCGGCACCACCATGGGGGGGTTCAGAGATGCCAGGAAGGCCTGTTCAAGAAAGGAGGGGTGCCAGATGACCTTAGACACATCTGCCTGGGGGTGGGGCAAGACTGTCCAGATTCCTATCCCAATGGGGTGCCCTCAGGGAAGCTACTTCATCTCTCTGGGTGCCAGGGTCCAGATGGACTATAGGCATGGAGTAGAACACCCACTAAAGTCATCACAAGCCTCCCAAGGCCTGAGGCTACAGTACTGAGTTCCCCACGCCTCTGTTCAGCACAGACCCCCCCTCAGCTGGGAGCCAGGGCCAGGATCCCTTTCCAGTCCACGCCCACCCCATCCATGAGTCGACAACCCAGCTTCAGCAAGTGATTAAGAGAACTCTAGAGCTCAGCCTCTCTAGAGGGCCCGTGTTTCCTGCTGGGTAAGACGGCTATGACAGGAGGGACAGAGTGCAGGGCCTACCATAGGGGAGACACCACATACAACAAGGACAGGGTTGGTCATCTTGGGAGTCGTCAGCTCACCCTATGATGCTCCTGGACATGCTCCACCAGATTTTGGCTAAAGACCTGCCGCCGCTGCAGGAGTCGCGAGGCTGTTAGCTGGGGAGCCACGTTGCCAACCTCTGTGGGAAGAGTCCAAGCCTGAGCCCCTGGGCCAGGCCCACCTAGTCGCCCCACCCTACAACCACAGGTCTCAGTGAGGCCCAGTGCTCATCGAGGGAACCCAGGCTCCGAGATGCGTGGACCTGGCCGCAGCATACTCACCCTGGTCAAACAGTGGCTCGATGGTGAGCTGGTAATCAGACCTCTTGATGCCATCCTTGAAGGTGGGGATATTGCGCTCCTGGCGGAAGCGGTAGCAAGTAGGATACACGGTTTTGATCTGGCCCACATTGCGCTCCTCAAAACGCCTATGGGATATGGGTACCAGGGGTCAGAGAGCCAGACAAGATATGGTCAGCCTCCACGGGCAGGATAAGACCCCCTAACCTCCAAGGGTCCTACTCACTTGCGAATCATGTCCTGAACGCCCTGCTTGACCTTGGCAAAGGTCACTGTCTCAGAGCGGTTGTAGAGCATGCCCACAATGGTGTCCATGCTGCGGAACATCTCGGCCAACACCTGGTACTTGTAGGGCAGCACGAGGCCAGGGAGCCCTGGCTGGGCCAGGGCGTGGAAGCGCTGGTAGGCGGGCACCTTCTTCTCTCCACTGCCAGGGAGGAAGCCAGGCCTTGAGAGGAGCACCAGACCCACATCCCCTCCAGGACCCAACAGCTAGCAAAGCAGCCAGGGATACCTCCAAGTTGGGGCTTACAAAACTGCCCCCACTGCACACCAATTTTTACTTTCCCTGTATACCCACCTCCCCATCACTAGCACTATCGGGGATGGAGACAAAAGCGTAGCTTCAAAACCAGTTCTGCCATGTCCTGCCCAGTAACCACAGGACCTGGGGAGGACAGACAGCAATAGGGGGCAAATACCCAATAACTGTTAGCAGTCATTGCATTTGAAATTCACAAGGGCCCACTGAGGCGGAAACTGGCGCCCTCTTACAGACTAAGAAGGAACATTCAGGACTCATGAGTGGCATTGCTAGGATCTGAGAGCCCTTTAGACTGTGCTGGCTCCCTGAATGAGCAGCCCCTGCCCTCTGCCCAGTCCTGCCCCTGCCAGGGCTCCTACCAGCCTACCCTTTCTGAGGTGCCTGACTGCCCACTCAGGACTCACCATGGCCCTGCTGGGTGCCCCTTGGCCTCCAGCACACTGGGATCCCCAGCATCATTCCTTTGAGCACCTGCTTTCAGCTGCTGGACTCGTGTCCCCAGCTTCCGGGCACGCTGCAGGCATGACTTGAGCTCAGAGACAGTGACCTTAGAGGGGACCTGTGGACACAGGGTGCTGTCAGCTGGCCAGTCATCCCCATGCCTTCCTCCTCCCCGGACCACCTCCACCCTTGGTCCAGCCTCCTCACCTTATCCTCCTGGGGTGCCAGGTTGGGGGACTGACCAGCTGAGAAGTCTGCCTTCTTTGTCTTCTTCCTTGGAGAGGAGTACTCTGGAGAGTCAGAAGCAGCTGGGGAGTCAGAAGCAGCTGGGGAGCCATGGCCAGAGACCTAGGGGGAAGGACCCCAAAGGTGAACAAATGACAAAGACCCTGCAGTACACAGGCTCTCCACAACGAGGATTTTCTGCTTCCCTCAGTCCAGCCTACTAGGGGCATCCCATTTATGGAGGGACCTGGCCCACCCACCTGTTTGTCCTTCTCAGGATGGTTACCCAGGCCTGACCCCTGACCCAGCCTTGTAGACAGGTCTGGCACTAACCAGTCCGCCCTGCTCTGCCTCTCCAACTCACTGAAAGTCCTCTCCAAGCTGAGTCTTTACAGTGGCCAGAGGACGCAGGCCTGCCAGCTAGGACTCAGCTCTTGCAAGGACTCCCAGCCTGTTCCCTCCCTACAAGCCACAGCCCAAGACTCCCATTAGAGACCTCGGTTCCCCCAGGTCTGTGCCCTTCCTCTGGGGCGTGCCTCTTAAGACCCTCCCCGTCCTGCCTCAGTTTCCACCCTGCGCCCCATGGCCCAGGCCGCCCCGCGTCCTCACAGTGCCGGCCGGCAGCCTCAGCCTCCTGCGTGCGGGTGGCGCGGGATTGCCGGGCGTGGGCTCTGCCGGCGAGCGGGCGCGCTTGCGGCTCCCTCTCGTGGAGGAGGCCGAGGCGCGGGGCTCGGACTTAGCGGGGCTCGGGGTGCTCCAGCTCGGCTTGACCCGCGACCACGCGGCGCGGGGCCCGGGACGGCGGCGCGAGTAGAAGTCAGTGAGACGGCGCTGGGCCATAGCAGGGTCAGTAGCGGGAGCTGGGCAGCGAACGGAAGTGGTGCCGCGCTTCGCGCGGATTTTCGCGCCACGAGTAGCCTCCGCCCCGGGCGGAACCATGGGCTCGAGAGCGGTGGTGGGACGGACGAAAAATGGATGCGCCCGAGCGCATGCGCACGGACGCTCTCCGCCTTCCCCTGCCGCGCGTGCGCCGCTAGGGGGCCTTTGGGTGGGTTTTGTGTGTTCGCGGACGCTTCCTGGTTTCAGCGTCCACGTGGGGCCCAAGCGAGACAGTGTGGGTGGAGGCCAAGCTTGTACATTCCAGGAAAACTTAAAGTGTGTTTAACAGAAAAATACCGTGAGTTAAAATTTAATTACAGTGTAATGAAATGGTAACGCGCTGCGCGGGACCGCTGGACTAGGAGGCGGGGCAGCGCACGGGACGGGGGCGGGGCGTTGTGTCGGGGCTCAGCTTGGATTTGGCACAACCTGGGGCCTGTGTGCCTCGTAGTGCAGACAGAAACCCCAGCGTCTGGACGACTTGTCCAAGTCCCTCCAGCTGATGCATGCATGACCTTGGGGCTGCGCCTCAGAAAGAAAAATGTTATGGAATTAGAGAAACATACTAAAACCACTGAATTACATGCTTTTTTAAAGGGTGAACTTTTTGATATGTGAATTATGTCAAACATAAAGAGTTTCTTCTAAAGTGACTGAGTTGAAAAGAAGTGTTAGTTCTTAAAACCTAAAGCTTAGGGATGCCAGGATAGCTCAGCAGGTTGAGCTCTTGCTTTGCAGCTGTGAAGTCCAGGGATCGAATCCTGGTCCCGAAGGGTGCAAACCCATATGCTGAACAGGGATGCAACTGGTAACCACCAGGATGTGGTGGTGAGGGTTCTGGCCCCACATCCACCTGTGTGGAATTCACAACTATGGAGATTGTTCTGGGCCCTCCCCACTTTTCTTTCTCTCTCAAAAGAAAAAAAATAAAGCTTAGATTTTTTTGTAAAACTTAAGACCCAAATGCCAGATAAACAAGGTTCAAAGCCAGTAGAATTTTCACCACTGAAAAATGCCATTCCTTTGGTCCTGAAGTGTGTCTACAGGTCTGGGAGGGGGAAAAAAAATCACAAAAGCTGTCTTTGGGAAGGGTGAAGGCTGAGACAGGATCTATACTTTTTCAAGTTTTCTGTAAAGAGCATGAATTGTGCCTTATAAAAAGGAAAAAAAAAATGTCATTTGGGTGATGCCACTGGTGCTTGTAAAATGACGAGAGAAAGTGGAGGGTTGATGCAACAGGTGGGTGAAGCTGGGAGGCAGAAATTAACCAAGTTTTGTTTTATTTGAAAGATTTCTTTTTTTTGTTTTTGACAAAGACAGACAGAAGGGTGAAGGCCCACAGAAGTCTCCATAGTTGTATGTCATCAGTTTTCAACATGGTTTCATTCCACACAGGTGGGCGGGGGCCGCACAGGACAGGAACTGCGGGAACTGGGCTGGGGGCCTCCCTTATGGAAGGCATGCCCACCTCGAGCCAGGGCCTGAACTGGGGTGGGGCAAGAACCGAACTGAGGGCCTCCCACATGGGAAGCACACCTCAGTTCAGCATATGGGTCTGCACAGGCCAGGGCCAGGATTCAAGCCTCTGTCCCTGGGGCTGCAAAGCAAGCGCTTAACCCACTGAGCCATCCCAGCTCCCCCCGGAATTGACCAAGTTTAAGCCTGCTGTTCATTAAAGAAGGAAAGCTTGCAGAATTCCAGAACTGTAATGGGAGCATAATTTTTTGGCTTACAGCTGCTCATCAGAAGGGAGAGAAGCATTCTTCTCTCCCAACAACATGGTGGTTCTCTATTCTCTGTTTCACATTCAGAAAATAAAGAAGCACCTGGTCTAGAAGAGGTAGAGGCAGCTGGACATAGCCACAGTGTCTTAATATCTGGCTGCTGGCAGTTTGACCCAACCCCTGCACTCTATAGATAAGTTGATGGGCAGGGTGCAGCCAGGAGGCCTCCCCAGGGCCTCCAAAACACTCAGCAGTCTCCACCAGCATTTTATTTGTCTTGTCACCTGCCCGCCAGCCAGCCTGGAACCACAGAGTGCTGTGCTGAGCTCATGCCCTCCCATGGCTGTGTGAAGGATCTAGAGGCAGGCCCCAGAGTCATGAGAAATCCAGGGAGACCACCTCAGAAGGGTGACTCCCCACCTGGCCACCACACAGCAGTGTGACTTACGTACAAGCTGCCAAGCACATCCACCTTGTAGGCTGACCAGACATACCGTTTTAAACAGGACAGAAAACAGAGGTACTGTCCCGTTTCAAATGGTACATATATGGTCAGCTTACTGACAGCTTGACTTTATCCCAGTGAGACTAGGCTGAGCATACATACCATTTGAAACAGAGCAGTACTGTTGTTTTCTGTCCTGTTTGAAATGCTGTGTCTGCTCAGCCTAAACTTAATGGGACTCGTGGGAAGGAAAGAGTTGTACACAGCGTTGCTATCATTTTGGCTAACCCAGGACAGCTAGCCTGGAGGCAGAAGTGGGCTCAAGCAGTCCCAATAGCTCTGGGGATGAGCTGAATCCTAAAAGGACCATCCAGAGGGGTCTTGTAGAGTCCAGAATATGAATATAAAATGAGTCAGGGGCAAGAAGCATTGGCAGTCTGGGGACTTAACAGCGTTAAGTCCCTTCCAACCATCCCCAGAAAGGAGGCATCCTGCACAGCGGGGGCCTCAGGACTCTCTCCAGTGTTATGACCAGTGTCCATATCCTGGCACAAGGTCTGGCTGGGCCACAGTTACACATTTTTATTTTGACCTGTGGGGAGTTGGCCTTTCGGGGGCAGCACCTTCTCAGAAAACTGCCAGTGATGGAATTCAAATTGTGTGACCCCTGCCTCACAGTCATAGGTGATTGGGCAAGAGGTGCACAGCCAGCCAATCAGATCCTCTCTTAGGACCCACCACTCTGGAGCTGGAATTACCAGTCTGTCTCCTCTGATTGCAAGAAATGAGATGCAACTTGCACCTTATGTGTCTACACACAGGAGCATGATTTTATTCTGTAGTGCCGAACACAGTGTATTCATAGAAAATATTAAACCAATGATTGAAGAATCAGGGTTATGCCTTAATTTAACTCATTTCTGGCATATAACAGGCACCCAAATATGTGCTGAATATCTGTGGCCCCAAAGAAGGTGCACTGGTTCTCTATGGCTGCATAACAAATCACCCCAAACTTAGCAGCTTAACGTAATCATGTGTTATCTCGCATAGTTTCTGTGGGTGGTTCTGAGTCAAGGTCTCCTGTTACTACAGTCAGATGGCATCTAGGGCTGGGGACTCCTGGAAGACTCCCTCCCTCACATGTGTGGGACATGGGAAGAGTCCAGCCCCTGGGGCTGGAAGAATGGGGACTGTGTGGGCCTCGTTCCATGGGTCTCTCCTCCTGGTCTCCAGCATGGCGCCCTTAAGGTAACTTAGGGCTCCCGAGTGAGGCAATGAGAGAGCACGCAGGCCTTTTGCAGCCGAGCCGTAGAAGTCCTGCAGCACTGCTTCTGACCCTGCTGTGGGTTGAAGGGGTTGCAAAGGTCTGCCCAGGCCCCGCCTCTGGATGGAGCGAGGTCCTGGTCACATTGCAGGAAGAGCTATCTAGAGGTGAGGTAGTGAGCTTTGGTGATGAAGGGCCAGCAGGAGAAGGGATTCAAGCACTGAATGTTAACCGCCAAAGCGTGAAAACTTCCTGTGTACCGGGTATAGTCCTGAGAACTTTATACATATTGACACGTCTGATTCACACAGCCACCTAGGACAGGGATGCTACAAAGATGCCCAATTTCATGGGTGAAGAAATCAAGGCCAGAGAGGTTGAGCCACTTGCTTCAGGCCACACAGCCTGCAGGTAGCAGAGCTGAGATTCAAATCCAGGCCCCACCTGGCTGGGTCACCCCTTTGGGCTGAGTCAGTCTATCCTCCTATCCAGGTAGTCCACACCCTGGGCTGGAGCAACCTGGGTCTTCCCCTCTCCAGCTCCTTGAAAGGCCTGTCAGCGTCATTTCATTGCCAGCAGGACCTGTTCTGTGTCTGGCATACAGTTGGCATTCAGTGGTTGTAGGATGACCACAGCTATTGACCTAGTGGTTGGCCTGGAGGACTGTTGTGGTCTCTAGATAGCTTTTCTGGCAGAGTTCCGCGCCCCGTATTCGCTCAGTGTGCAGCTGTGCCTCAAACACCTAGGGGACCTGGTGCTTGTCACTCGCTCTGTCACTGAGCCCCAGCTTCAGCCAGTGTCCTCTCTCACCTGGACAGCTGCAGGCGCTCCTCACCGTGCGTCCTTGGGGCCACCTCGCTAAGCTCCGCTCTTAATTAGAGAATCTATAGTTTTAGAGAGCATTTACTGAGGTTTCATTCTTGTCACATACACAGGAATAGTTCAGTCTTTGTTTGCGTGCCCCCAGAAGCAGACCCTGACTCAAGGATTTGGGGACAAATCATTTACTTGGGAGGGGGTCCCAGGAGGTAGGGGGTGGGGAAGTGAGATAGGGAAGGAGAACATATAAGATGTATTCATGAACAGGCTACCGCCAGGAGTGACCAAGAATAACTACCAAGGACAGCTGTGGTTCTATTCCTCTGGGACCCCTGGGACATGCTAGAGAACACTCGGCATTGTCCCACCTGGGACCAAAGCAGCTGGGTGTTCGGACACCGACTCCATCCCCGCTGGGTGAGGGCTGCTTCCAGGGGCCTTAGCCATCCCCTCACGTCCACTCCTCATGTCTGGACTGCTCCACCTTTAGGCAGAGAGATCCAGGAAGCTGTCTGCGTGGAAGGAAACTGCCTGCAAGTGACCTCAGGTGACTTACTGAGGAGATTGGGGTGAGGCACCATGAGTGTTTGCTACACTCACATGTGCGTGTAAACACAGAAGCACATATGTACAGGTGAGCAGTTTTCAAAAGTGGGCGCATGAGGTCCAAGCTACTTTCATAAACTTATCAAAGAGGAATGTCAATTATCTGGAGAGGCTATTGGAATAGTCCTTCCTATTCCAGCCACTTTCCTGGGTGAGGCCAGATTGTCTTCACATGCTTTGACCAGAACAGCTCATGGAAGTAGACGGGATGTGGAACAGCTGTGGGAATTCAGCTCTCTCCTAGAAAGCCAGATGCTAAAGAGATGGGCAAAAAGTAAAAGAATCCATTCTTCTCACTAAAACTTTTTGTCTTAGAAAATACAATTTGTATCAATCAAAAAAAAAGATTATATGTTATGGGGACACCAGGATAGCTCAACAGTAGAGCACTTCCCTCAAAGTCGTGGGGTCCAGGGTTTGATTCTGGCCCCAGCCCATGCAAGCCCTGTGCGCTGCACTGTGGTGCAGCTGGTACCCACCGGGATGGCACAGCAATGAAGGTTCTTCCCTCCCATGTGGGAAGCCCCCAGTTCGAGTCCTGCCCCATGGGGCCTCACATCCACCTGTGTGGAATGAAACCATATCACAGTTAATGATGTACAACTATGGAGACTGCTCTGGGCCCTCCCCCTTCTCTCTCTCCTCTTGCCTTCACGCAAACAATAAATAAATCTTTTTTAAAAATGTTATGGGCTTATTGTTATCTTCCATCACAAAAAACAATAAATGTTTTTTTTAAGTCTTAGTTTTAATTTTTAATAGGGTAAATATTGATAGATCTAATCCACATCAACAAAAGCCCTTAGGAGTCCTCAGTAATTTTTAGGAGTGTACCACCCATGGAACAGAGCTAGGGTCTGGATTCTAGACTTCTGACTTGGGTAATGAAGAGAGGAATATGGGTAAAGTCTAGGACCTGCAGTCAAACTGCCCACATGGAATCTGGCTGTGTGACTCTGCACAGGTGGCTGCACCTCTCTGAACCTCAGTCTTCTGCTACAGCAAGGTATGGTAATGATAATGCTTAGCTCATAAGGAGCTCATGAATATTTAATATGGCTAAAGTGCTTAGCACAGTGCTGGGACCACAGCCAGTGAAAATAGTTGGGACATGCCATCATCACCATAATTACCATCACCTATTATCACTGTAATCATCATCACCACCATCATCACCATGCTCATCATTTTAACCACACTCCAAAAAATGATGAGTTGCAGTAATTTCTGAGTTTGGACTGCAGCCATGTCTGACCTTCCCTAACTTCCCTAGAGCCCAGCCCATCCCCTGGGTTCTTCTCTTGCCAATTTGCCACCTCAATACTTGCATGGCATTAATGGATGGCTGCTCAGCTGCTCTATCCTGGTACCATTTGCACAGAACAGCAACCACCCAGGGCTGTGCAGTGCCTTTCAGTTTTTAAAGCAATTTCACAAAACAATCTTAGCTGACCTCTCTTGAGGTGTGCTGTGTTCAGGCCCTATTCCCGGGACTGGAAAGCCTTATCTGTCTCACCCTTAAAGTGAACCTACTAGTGCTACCCTCTTTGTGGGTGAAGAAGCTGGGACTTGCAGGGCACAGAGCTGCTGCTGAACCCGGGAGCCAGTTCTGCACCCTCACCTCTGCTTCTCAGTCCACTGCTTCTCCTTCCCCAAGAGACCAGATAGGAGCCAGAGACTAGTGGTGAAATTCAGGCCTTTGGGGGATCCCCTGGGCCCTGCAGAGAATCTGTCACCTACAGCCTCAAGGGAACGTTTTATGGTCTTGGCTTATAATGCGAAGTCCGTGGCCAAGTCTGGAGGCAGCTTTCACCTTCAATGAAGGCATTTGGGTCTCAGCCAGGATCGATGTGCACTTGACTTTGTCCACCAGACATTGGAAAGCATTATAGACGGGGCAAAGTGAGAAGGTGGCGAGCTGCTGCTGCCCACAGACTGAGTGACCCTGGAAGACTCTCCTCCCCAAGCCTGTTTTCTCATCCGTGTCAGGGGAACTCAATGGAACCTTCTCCCTGTAAGGCTGCTGTGAGAGTCCTGGGAAAGCAAGCTAAACTTCTAACTCCCAAGTGATGACAGACACCATCACCTACTTGGTTTCAGAGAGAATCAGGGTGGGAGAGGATACACTGTGTCTTGATCCGTATGTGAACATCTAGAACAGCACTGTCCAATATACAGGGAGTGGGAGCCACAATGTATAGTTTTAAATTTTTTATTTTTTTATTTTTTTATTTTAGTTTTAAATTTTTTAGTAGCTACATTAAAATAGTAAAAAGGATCAGGGAATATTAATTTTTAAATATTTATTTACTCATTATATCCAAAATGTAATTTCAACAAGTAACCCATATAAACTTTATAAGGGGAAGCTGGGATGACTCAGTGGGTTAAGCACTCACTTTGCAGCCCCGGGGACTGAGGATCGAATCCTGGCCCTGGCCCTGGCCCGTGTGGACCCATGTGCTGAACTGGGGAGTGCCCCCAGTTCGGTTCTCACCAGCATGAGACCCCGGCCCAGTTCCTGCCCAGTGCAGCCCCGCCCACCTGTGGAATGAAACTGGAAAAACCAATGAGAGGCTGTTCTCCCTCTTTTGTCTCTATATCTCTCTCTCTTGTCAAAAACAATAAAAATAAATCTTTAAATTTTATTAATGAACTATTGCACATACTTTTACTCACCACCATCATCATCTTCGTAATCAGCTCTAAATACTAACACTAATCATAGAAGTGCAGTGTGTATTTTGCACTTACAGCCAGTCTCAATTTGGACCATGCTCCAAATGTTCGTGGAACTACTTGATGTGTATTTAGATTTCACGAAATTCACAATTGAAAAAGTGGACCCATGTGCCCAAGCTGTTCTAAATAGACTCAAGTTTTTCAATAACTGCAGAGTAGTTAAATTACAAATAAATGCAGGGAAGCTGGGATGGCTCAGCGGGTTAAGCACTCGCTTGGCAGCCCCGGAGACCGAAGATCGAATCCCAGTTCCGGCCCATGCGGACCCATATGCTGCACTGGGGTGTGCCCCCAGTTCAGTTCTTGCGGGGGGCCTGTGTGGGAGGCTCCCGGCCCAGTTCCTGCCCTGCGCAGCCCTGTGCCCACCTGTGGAGTGAAACCATATGGAAAACGAATGCTGTCAACTATGGAGACTGCTCTGGGCCCTCTTCCTTCTCTGTCAAAAAACAATAAAAATAAATCTGTAAAAATAAATGCAAGTGCAAGTCCAGTTTCCAGCGGCTCCGCTGGGGCAGAGTAAGTCTACGCACACATTCCTGTGTGCCCCGCGGAGCCTGCGAGCGTCTCGGACTAGGGCCCCTCCATTCCCAGCCGCACTCGACCATTCGGCCGGCCACACGGGAAGGACGGTGCGAGGGCCTGGGAGCCGCAGGAAGGCGCCCTCCGCCACTCATGAGGAGCGCCAGCCCCAAGACCGCAAGCCAACACGGCCCGCGAGAGCAGGCCAGCGCGCAGGTCCGCGCTGCCAATCACGCGGCGGCGGCAGGTGGCAACATGGGGGCGGGGCTTAGCGCCCGGAGGGGCGGGGCGTGGTTCGTGAAGGGGCGGGGCCTGGATTGACCAGAGGGCCTCGCTCTTCCAGGCGATAGGAAGAGTGCCCGCGTGGAGGGGCGTGGCTGGGCGGGGCGAAACTCGCCGAGGGCCAAGGCTGAAGGGCTGACGAAGCTCGGATGGTTCTACGGGCTCTCGAGTGCCCACCCCACAGACAGACCGACTCGCAGGTCCAGCCGCGCTGGCAGCTGGGGTTCGCCAGGGTCACCCTGCAGCCCGGGGGTCCCGCCAGGCCCGGGTAGCCTGCAGGCGCTCCCTGTGCTGACCCTACTGTGCTCCCAGCTCGCCCAGGGCACACAGGAGTGGCTCCTCTGTTGGAAGGTGCCCTCCATGGTTATAAGAATCCACGGGAGAATGTCTGGGTTCTTATAACTGCGAGAACAGCCTAAGAAACAATGCACAGGCCAAGGTTGAAATTGAGGACCTTGTCCCAGAAGAAGGCCACACTGCCCCCAACGTCCACCAAATCAACCAAGTAGCGGGTCCTTCCCTCCACCCACAGTGATGGGGGCATCTGTCCTTCTACCGGCACCCCTCGCTGACTGTTGCCATGGCTCGTGGACTACTCTTTAAGGGCCTACCTATAAGTGTCCCTCATTTAACAATGACTTGGAAGGCCCTGCCACCAACCACTCGGGCTCCAGCATGGGTTGGATTAGGTGTGTCCTGCATCGCAGTAGCTCGTGGCCTGGCAGAGTGGAGGTTACCTCAGTGCCCAGACTCCCAGACCCTGGAGGGAGAGCGTCCTCCATCCAGCAGTGCTCACTGAGCTCCTATGTGGCAGGGCATGACGAGTAAGTACAAGAGGAGGAAGGCCAGACCCTGAGGCTTCGGGAGTTGAAGACAGGGACAGCACAACTGTGCAGCTGGGGAAGAATGGTCAGCAGACCACAAAGGAGTTCGAACTTCCTCTTATGGTTGGTTCATGAGGAGGGAACGTGGGCAGATCTCTGGAAGGAATTCTTTGCATGCCGGCTGTTGCTAAGCTGTTGAGCGCTGTGCTGGGAAGTCTGTCAGACCTAAAACTCCCATGCTCCCTGAGCCCACAGAGCATCCAGGTGCTGGGTATACCTGGATGGAAGGATGAAGAGGACCTTTATAGATAACACCATTCAACGGTGCCCCTGTCTAGGCCTGTCATGGTAAAGGCCAATTCAAGTAGAGAGTGATCCTGTGTTAGAGGCGGCCTGAGTTGTTTTCTTTCTGTAACAGGACCGGGACTCTTTCCCTGTGAACCTCATCTGGACAGCTAGGTTCCACAGCCAAGATGCTGAGGCTGTAAGGGGACCATTCAGCTTGCAAACATGTGTTATTCTCTTGCATAGATTACTCCCAGTCTCCCCATGACTCTGCCACTATTAAAGACCAAGGCTCAGTGCCAAGGCCAGTAAGTTCGGTTGGGAGGCTCAGGAGAACCAGAGGGGCTCCGGGTGAGTGAGTAGGGGGCGATCCTATCTGAGCAGTGAGTGTGTCTGTGGGGAGGGCAGCCCTCAGGTAGGGGTGTGGTCAGTGGCTCCAAGCTGTGGGGCCCGTCCCACCCTCAGACCAATGTGGGACTGCCCTGGAAATCACACGCATGTGTGTTCTTGGTGGGGGACCCTTCTAAACAGAGAGCAGAGCTCCAGGCAAGTCCTGGTGTAGGATTTCCCTGGGGCAGCACTTCAGGAGCCAGAGGGGCGAGGCAGGCGGAGAGAGCCAGTGGGAGACCTGTCTCAGCACACAGCTGATGGCTCAGTCGCCCCTGACCCTCCCCCTAAAAGCTGCGTAGGTCGCATTTCAGGACTGTCTGGGGGAGAAAGGAAAAGAGTTTATCCACTGGCTTCCATGGATCAGAGGTCAGCTCTGCGCCCCCTCTACACTGTGTATGAGGGGGCACAGTCAGGGTCTTGGGCCCCGGAGCTCTGGGTAGAAGGCGGGGCAGGAGGAAATATGGGAGGGGCAGCTTCAGCGGCGGGGGCCTGTGTGACTTTGTTGTCTGTCGCCACATTGAGTCAGTTGCGTGGTGGCTGCCCTCACTGGTCAGCCCTCTGCAATGGCATCTGATGAAGGCACTGAAATCACACCCATTCTGGACAGCTGGGTGGTCCTATTTGCAGGTGCTGTGCCAGTCCCGGGGGTGCATTGTCACCTGAGTCAGAGCCCCATGAAGCCCCAGGCTCGTGGGCATAAGTAATCCCACCCCAAGGGGTCAGGGCTGCCTCAGAGAGGTCGCCACCTGGGTGGTCAGGCAGGCTGGCAGAGGGGGGACTAGAAGAACCAGGAGTCTGCCAGGTTGGGGGAGGGGAGGGTGACATTCCCAGTGGAGTGTGACAGAGTGGGGCCCCGGGGTGGGGATCCCAGCCACCCTGTCCGGCCGGCATAGGTAGCAGGTGATGGAGCAATGCAGCAGGTGGCCACAGCACTGGCATGGGGTGCCAGGCCCGATGGCTGATCCAGACTGTCAGAGACCCTGAGGGGAGGAGTGAGGTGGTGAGGCCCCCAGTGCCCGCCCTCTCAGGCTGAGGCTCAGGCCTCCTGTCTCCCTCCTCCGCCCCAGCCAGAAGCCCTGGGCAGGAGGGGCCTCCGTTCCGCCTGCTCTAACCCAGCCAGCGCTCTGCTCCTGAGAGCCAGGCCTCTGCCCATGGGCTGCTTGCGCCTGGCCAGGTGGTGCTTTCCTCCCTTCCCGGAGCCTTCGGGCGCAAGCAGGCCATTTACATCAGCAGGACCACCGCTAGGGCCACTGTTAGAGACAACCAGCAGGGCTGAAGGAACTTGAAAAGGGCTTGCGCTGGAGAGGGCGGGGCTTCATCCGTTACAACCTCCATGGGGAGCTTCCTGCACATGAGGAAGTCTGGGGTATGCCCCCACCCCCCACCTTCAGCTCACCCAGTGGGTCCAAACCCAGGACTGTGGGCTGGGAGAGGGCCAGGCCTAGGGGGCATTCTTCGTTCAGCTCTGACCAGGACCCTGAGAGGGCCAGCCACCTCAGTAGGCTCAGATTCAAGAGTGAATGAGTCGGGAAGCCGGGATGGCTCAGTGGGTTGAGCGCCTCTTTGCAGCCCTGGGGTCCGAGGATCGAATCCCAGTCCCGGCCTGTGTAGACCCATGTGCTGAACTGGGGTGAGCTTCCCATGTGGGAGGCCCCCTGTTCAGCTCCCATGGCATTAAGTACATTTTCATTGTTGTGTAACCACCACCAATATTTCCTGAATTTTCTCATCATCCCAAACAGAAACTCTGTCCCCATTAAGTACTAACTCCTCATTTCCTCCTTTCCTCACCCCCTGGGAACCTCTTATTTCATTTCAGTTTCTATGAATTTGCGTATTCCAGATGTTTTCTATAAGTGGAATCATACAATATTTGTCCATTTGTGACTGGATTCTTTCGCTGAACATCATTGGTTTTTTTTTTTCTTTTTTAAGATTTATTTTATATGACTCACTTATAGGTGGAATATAAAACTGAAAGTTACAAAGACACAGAGACCTATGGACACACCCAATAACTTGGTGATTGCCTGAGGGAAGGGGAGGAGGTGGGAGGGAGAGAGGGAGGGGAGGTGGGAGAGGGCACCAGCATTATGGACACACTCAATGGTTTGGTGTTTACCTGGAGAGGAGGGAGGAGGGGGGAGCG